>JAESUZ010000162.1:0-442500 GCA_017311185.1 Proteles cristata cristata | reverse complement strand
TTCTCTGGTCTGGCCCTGCAGGAGGATCGCTTAGATAAATAAACTGAAGCGTGCATGTGGTCACTAAAAGATCTCTGTGGAAAGCAGACTCTACCCAAAGCAGCCCCAGGGGCTGCCGTGCTTTTGTTCACTGCCTCCTGGGGATGTCAGCAACCTGGAGGTATCGATGGCAACATCATTGCAGTTCTAGCAGGGCTCACACTTGCCCTGAAAACAACTCATGCCTGGGAACGACCAGCTAAGCAATCCTAACAATATGTATTTCCGGAAGGAGAAAAATGTTAGTAAGGTCCTGATCTTTTTATAGGTATTTAAACCAACATTTACTGTGTCTCTGCTCAGTATTTGTGTGTGAATTGTGGCATTTTGGATTTTACCAAGGTAAGCAAAGCCTCTTTATAAGGAGCTTATTGGCTGAGACAGTGTTTATGTGCATAAAAATGAAAAGTGGGGGAAGGAAACTAATATTTATTGAGCACCACTCTGAAAAAGGTATGAAGTAATCAGAAATAATCTGTCAAACTGATTTGTGAAATGAAACCTTGATAAAGGTAGTGTGGTCTTGGAATGCTGGTGTTATAAAAACTAATTTATTTATTTATTAATGTTTATTTATTTATTTTTGAGAGAAGGAGACAGAGAAATAGCAGGGGAAGGGCAGAGAGAGAGGGAGACAGAAAATCCAAAGCAGGCTCTGCAGCTGTTAGTGCAGAGCCCCATGGAGGGCTTGAACTCACGAACCATGAGATCATGACCTGTGCCAAAACCAAGAGTCCTATGTTTAGCTGACTGAGCCACCCACGCACCCCAGAACAAATTTATTTTTAATTCTATCTTTGGGATATAGATGATAGAAAATAATTTTATACAAGCCTGGATGTAAAGAAGCTATTTGCAATGATTTGTGTAACTAGAAATGCAATAGGTCTATGTGAGGAAATATTATTTCTATTTCACAGATGAGGAAATGAGTCGTAGAGACTCTTAATACCCTTAATTCATTCATTATCTCCCACATTCCTTCATTATATACTTACCAAATGTTTGCCATGTGCTAGGCATTAATTCTAGATACTAAGACTTCATCATTGAAAACATAACTGATATAATTCCCTGTCATCTCTTGATGAAACTTATATTCTACTGGTTAGAGATGGATAACAAATGAAGTAAATAACATATAGCCTGTTATATGGTGAAAAAAGATCAGAAAGTGGAAAAGTCAGCATGGAATGAGGTGGAGCATGTGGTAGGGAAAGGTTGTGATCTTTAAAAGACTGTTTGAAAAATGTTTCACCAGGAAGGCAACGTTTGGGTAAAGGCCTGAAGAAGTGAGCCACATAGATAGCCAAACAAAGAAGGATTTGGGCAGAAAAAAATAGCAGTTGTAAAGCAAGTGAAGAGGGTTCCTGGCATATTTGGGGGTGCTGTGGAGGCCAGCAAGCCTGCGGAGTAAACAAGGAGAAGTCTAAAATGAGGTTATAGGAGAAACAATGGGGGACCTCAGATCATGAAGGACATTGTGAGCCAGTGTAAGAACTCTGGCTTTGACTCTGGGGGAGATGGGAGGTCATGGCATCAGTATGGCACAATGTGGCTTGCATTTTGACCGCATCTATTTGGCTGCTGTGCTGAGAATAGACTGAAGCGCAACAACGAAAGCAAGTAAATTGTTAGGAAGCTTATATTAATAACATAATTCAAGTACCTATTGATTATGCCCACAGTCACATACGTAGTCGGGACAGAGTTAGCATTCAAACCTAATGTGCTTGACTCTCCAGTGTTCAGTGCTATTTCCTGATGACTAGAAGGTCACTGTGAATGGATGCTGTTGACTTCCTTTCCATATGTGGCCAAACCAGAAAGTTACTTTGAGACTTGTGCTATTTTAGACTTTTCTCTTAGCTTATTTTGTGAAAAAAATATTTTTTTAAAACATACATTAGCATGTAATTTAAAATATATGAAAAAATATTACCTGGGGCTCCTGGGTGGCTCAGCATTGGACTCTTGATTTGTGCTGGGATCATGATCTCACAGTTCATGGAACTGAACCCTGTGTCAGGCTTTGCTCTGACAGCACGAAGCCTGGTTGGGGTTCTCTCCCTCTGCTCCTCCTCTGCTTGTACATATGTGTTCTCTCTCAAAAGAAACACAGAAACTTCAAATACACACACACACACACACACACACACATACACACACACGTATGTGTATATACATATATACAAGTATGTATATATATACATATATACAAATATATTTTATATATATATTACCCAAATTTTATACTATAATATGATTGGCTTTGATTGGTCTCATTTTCTCAAGCTTTACTTATTATTGTGTATAACCTATAAAGACCTAGAAGCAGAACATTTTTAAGCCTAATGAAAACGCCAACTGAGATACTTCCACAGCTTTGTTAAATGTTTTTTTTCTTTTAGCTGGTTTATTAGTTCAGAAACGAAGGTCCCTCTTCTCTTCCACTTAGGTTCCACATACCAGCAGGAGCCATGGGTCACTCTTCACATTCTCCCTGTGGGAGAAATAAGAAGATGAAGTGTCATTGTCTGAAATTCAGTTCTTTGAAATTAGCTACCAGCAGCTAATTAAATTAATTTATTCCTGCTGAAGATATTCTTGGGAGAGAGGAGTCAGTAAAACATCCCCCTCTAGAGATGGCTTCGGGGCCTTAAATATCATGCTCATTCATCCTATTTTCTCTATCCCTAAGGCCTTGACTTAAATGGGAGAAGGACAACAACTGAATTAGATGCAAGACTTCCTGGGGAAGGGGGGGGGGGGGGATGAAATTTGAAGAGTGCATCTTCATCTCTCCGGTATATCCTGTTTCAGCCATTGAACTGGTGTGCATTAGAGTCAAAGGACAGCACGGTTGGTGCCATGTCACTGAAGACCATGGAACCAATACATTCAGGACCGTATTTCATGGGCCCCATTGCTAGGTCCCAAAACAGGCTGAAAAACAGACCTATGCAATCTGAATCTTTGAGATGGTTTGCATTTTCAACAAATCCAGGTGTATCTGAGGAGTCTTCAGGCCTAGAAACCTCTGGCATAAAGGACATATGCAGGACTCTCTTCACATTGGCCATTGACAGTTGCCTATAAAAAGATGAGGTTAGGACTCAAGACCTAGGTTCTAGTTCTGCCACCCATCACTCTTTATCCCTAATGATGTTAAGAATCGTTAGGGAGCATTGGGGCGCCTAGGTGGCGTAGTCGGTTAAGCGTCCAACTTTCGCTTCGGTCATGATCTCACGGTTCGTGGGTTCGAGCCCCGCGTCGGGCTCTGTGCTGACTGCCAGCTCAGAGCCTGGAGCCTGTTTCAGTCTGTCACTCCCTCTCTCTCTGACCCTCCCTGCTCACGCTGTCTCTCTCTCTCTCCTAGAAATAAATTTAAAAAAAAAAAAAAAAAAGAATCGTTAGGGAGCATTGGACCTTAGATCTAGGAAGAAACCAAGATAACTTCTAAGCATAAAATCACTTTATAGAGGAGCTCATCTAGACCTATGCGACACAAGTGCCATAACATCGAACAACAAATTCATTCCGAAGATGGAATTAGGAATTCCAAGTTTTACTGAGACCATAAAGTTTCCCACTCTGAAATGGTAACACCTGCATGAACTTTAAACATAAAGTTTGATCTTGATCTCTAAAACAATGACATAATACCTTTACCTCTTCACAGCTTTGTTACATAGACTTTATGATAGGAGAATTTCATAAAAGCTATGGAAACTTCTCTATGGAAAATAAATAGATATTATTTATATTAGATGAGATTAGAATTGTCAATTCAGTCATCCTCACCTCCCTCCTGAATGGTTAATAGTGTGACAGGCAGAGGAGGATAGTTCCAGCTCTAGCTGTGAGCAGAATGTCCTGAGCCCTGTGGTTTTAATGAGATAAACTGATACTCCAGGATCCAATTGATTGACACAAGAGAATCACTCAGGGTGACAAAATATAGAGGAAAGACTGATGGCATCATTAAGAGGTGCAAAAATACGAATTGTGTGAATTGGCTCATAACACTCAGAGCACCACTACCATTTCTGACCCAGCTCAGATCACAGTTCTACCTTTTCCATGTTCATCAAGGCACATATTCATTTTCTTTATGCCACCACATCTTATATGGCTGCTTATTTAAGATTAGAAAATATCCGGGGCGCCTGGGTGACTCAGTCGGGTAAGTGTCTGACTTCGGCTCAGGTCGTGATCTCATGATTCATGGGTTCGAGCCACGCGTCGAGCTCTATGCCGACAGATAGCTCAGAGCCTGGAGCCTGTCTTTGGATTCTGTGACTCCCTCTCTCTCTGACCCTCCCCTGTTCACGCTGTCTGTCTTTCTCTCAAAAATGAAAAAGAAAAAACATTTAAATTTTTTTTAAAAAGATTAGAAAATATCTCTCTTGAAATCATTGTTGCACTATATGCTAACTAAATTGGATGTAAATTAAAAAATCAATAAAAAAGAAAAAAGATTAGAAAATATATGTATAAAAACACTGCAAATGGGAAAAAATGGTGAAAGAGGCTCAAATTTTGGATGGCCTCAGTCTCTAGACAATCATCATATAATTTTTTTTCATGTTTTATTTATTTCTAGGAAAGAAAGAGAGACAGCGTGAGCAGGGGAGGGTCAGAGAGAGAGGGAGATACAGACTCTGAAACAGGCTCCAGGCTCCGCGCTGGCAGTCAGCACAGAGCCTGACGCGGGGCCGGAACCCGCGAACCGCAAGATCATGACCTAAGCGAAAGTCGGACGCTCAACCGACTAAGCCACCCAGGTGCCCCTTTAGACAATCATCATAAAAAGTCACCTAGGACCAATGTATTTCAGATGTGAAGACCAAGTTAGGAATTAGAAAAGGCCTCTTTTATGAAGCTAGTCTGCTGCTTTTTCATCCACTGGTTCACCAAACATTTGTTAAGCAGGATTATATCAATGCTGTCCTACTGTTTGTAGATAGATCAATACATGTGGGAGCTCAATGCCTTCTCCCATTCATAGCTAGCAGAGGCATGGACATGGGAATGAAAGACCCTGACAACAATATGGTACTTTATAAGTATTTTTTAATCTTTATTTATTTAGAGAGAAAAACAAGAGAGAGACAGCAGGGGAGGGGCAGAAAGAGAGGAAGAAAGAGAATCCTAAGCAGGCTCCAAACTGTAAGCACTGAGCCTGACAGGGGCTCGACTTCATGAACCCTGAAATCATGACCTGAGCCAAAATCAAGAGTGAGATGCTTCACTGAATGAGCCACCGAGGTGCCTCAAGAATATGGCACTTTATTTTTTTCCCATTTGATTCTTTTTTTTTTTTTTTACAAATAGTTTATTGTCAAGTTAGATTCCATATAACGCCCAGTGCTCATCCCCACAAGTGCTCTCCTCCATGCCCATCACCCCCCCACACCCACACCCATCAGTCCTCAGTTTGTTTTCAGCATTCAAGAGTCTCTCATGGTTTGCCTCTCTCCCTCTCCCCCACTTTTTCCCCCCTTCTCCCCCACGGTCCTCCGTTAAGTTCCTCCTAATCCTCCTATACATGTAAACATATGGTATTTGTCCTTCTCTGCCTGACTTATTTCACTCAGCATAACACCTTCAAGTTCCATCCATGTTGCTACACATGGCCAGATTTCATTCTTTCTCATTGCCATGTAGTATCCCATTGTATAGATAAACCACACCTTCTTGATCCATTCGTCTGTTGATGGACACTTAGGCTCTTTCCATGATTTGGCTATTGTTGAGAGTGCTGCTGTGAACATTGGGGTACATGTGCCCCTATGCATCAGCACCCCTGTATCCCTTGTGTAAATTCCTAGCAGTGCTATTGCTGGGTCATAGGGGAGTTCTATGGTTAATTTTTTGAGGAACCTCCACACTGTTTTCCAGAGGAGCTGCACCAGTTTACATTCCCACCAACAGTGTAGGAGGGTGTCTGTTTCCCCACATTCTCGCCAGCATCTAGAGTCCTCTGATTTGCTCATTTTAGCCTCTCTGACTGGCATGAGGTGGTGTCTCAGTGTGGTTCTGATTTGTATTTCCCTGATGAGAAGGGATGCTGAGCATCATTTCATGTGTCTGTTGGCCATCTGGATATCCTCTTTGGAGAAGTGTCTGTTCATATCTTCTGCCCATTTCTTCACCAGGTTGTTTGTTTTTTGGGTGTGGAGTTTGGTGAGTTCCTTATAGATTTTGGATATTCACCCTTTATCTGATATGTCATTTGCAACTATCTTTTCCCATTCCGTTGGTTGCCTATTAGTTTTATGGATTGTTTCCTTTTCCAAGCAGAAGCTTTTAATCTTGATGAGGTTCCAATAGTTTATTTTTGCTCTTGATTCTTTTGCTTTTGGGGATGTGTCAAGTAAGAAATCGCTGCAGTGGAGGTCAAGGAGGTTGTTTCCTGCTTTCTCCTATAGGGTTTTGATGGTTTCCTGTCTCATGTTCAGGTCCTTTATCCATTTTGAGTTTATTTTTGTGTATGGTGTGAGAAAATGATCCAGTTTCATTCTTCTGCATGTTGCTGTCCAGGAATATGCCACTTTAAAAGCAGTTGCTATTTGGGGTGTCTGGCTCGTTTGGTCAGACGAGCATGTGACCACTAATCTCAGGGTCATGAGTTAAAGCCCCATCTAAGGTGTAGAGTTTACATAAATACATTTTAAAAAATAAATAAATAAAAATAAAATCAGTTGCTATTTATGAAGGCCCTGCTATACTACTGGAACTATATTAGAAACTATACACATGTACTCAAGACAATAGTATTAGGTCTTGTTTTTAATCTAATTTCATGCTGAGGAAGATGAGAAATAGGCAGTTAACTTGCCTAAGGCCAACAACTGGTGAATACTGGTTTCAAAACAAAACCACTGGACTGGAGGTGCACCTGGGTGGCTCAGTCAGTTAAGCATGACTCCAGCTCAGGTCATGATCTCATGGTCCATGGGTTCAAGCCCCACATCAGGCTCTGTGCTGACAGCTCCGAGCCTGTAGCCTATTTCAGATCCTTTCTCTCTCTCTCTGCCCCCACTCCCACTCATACTCTGTTTCTCTCAAAAATGAATAAATGTTAGAAAAAAAAAAACTAAAACAAAGAAACAAACAAACAAAAACCATTAAACTGGAAAAACCACCACCAGGCCCATAAAAACCTTCATTAGGCACTTGATTAAATGTTCAATTCAAACCGCACACTTGCTAAAATTATTATATGCATCATTTAGTAGTCGAAGAGACCCTGTGAGTAAGGATTGGCTTTCTTCAAATCATTAAATATGACTTTACCCAAAGGGATAACAAAGATCTGGAATGAGTTCCCCAAGAAAACCACTGGAGATCAGTGATACCTAAGCATTCATATTATTAGAAAGAAAGAGAAAAGAAATGGTCAAAGACAAAATCTGATCAAGAGGAAGCTTTCCTCCACTGTTATGTTAGCACTTTCATTTTCAAAACACTTAATATGGAAAGTAAGCTGTCAGAATATCCCACATTCAGTGATTCATTTTGAATGAACTATGTTTTTCTTAAAATTTACCACAAACAAGCAAAATAGCTAGTTGATTGCTTAGAAACCTCTGGGTATCTCACTGAATACCAAAAACTTTTGAAAATGTTAGATCAAAAGAAGAAAATGTAGGAAGCATAGCATTAGGTAGGGAGACATGGAATCTGTGGGGTATTTTTAATTGAAGTCAGTTCTCTTTCCTGGACCTCCATATTTTCATCTCCAAAATGGTGATGGTTTACTAAATACCTTCAAATCTGTAAATTCTATGAAATGGAGAATCCTTTGAATAGGTGAATCAGTAATTTTTCACAATAAAATTTTCACTTTTATTTGATTCTTGAAACAACCCAAAATAAGTCAGGTAGTCATAATTATTTGCATTTTATAGATAAGAAGGCAGTGGCTCTCACAATGTCATGCATCTGAGAAGTGGGGAAGACAGCACTCCAATAATTCAGGTCTTCTTTCTACTATTCCACTGAGAATGGTCCTTTCTCTATTGATTGGCCAACCTAAGAAAGGCATTATATTTTTTCTGTGATGACTACAGAGATAGAGCAGATATATTTACTTCCCTCAAGAATCTATAGTCTAGTAGAAGCAAATACACAATTAAATTAGAAGTTAAAATGGGAAGTATCATATGAAAGTGAGAGTTTCATGTTGGAGAAATCTGGGAAGTTTTGTCAAAAGAGAGTTTTGAAGTACTTATTAAAAGTATGGATGAATACTAGCATATTGAATGAGTGGAAAGGGTCATTCAAGACAGAAGGACCAGCGAATACAAAGTTTTAAAAAGATGAGAAGTCATCAGGCTTATGAGCAACAGTCTGGCTAAATCTAATGGTGCCTAAAGAACAATGACTTCAATTCTTGAGTTAGAGGAAGTTGTCTAAGGAATTTGGATCTATTCCAAACTGCGTCTCTTTGATGATGATTAGGCCAAAAAGCCAAAAGAAGCTTTTTGAGAAATTCCTAGACAGAATGACTCAAATGCATTACCATCCCTGAAATATATTAGCTGTTCCCACCATAATTGATCTGTTGTCTATAACTTACTTTAGCTTAAGTAGACGTGTGTGTGTGTGTGTGTGTGTGTGTGTGTGTGTGTGTGTGTGTGTATCTCATTTCTACTCTAGGGTTGATTACTCAGTCTGATTGGGAATTTACACCCCAGACTTTTGATCATAAACTCTACCTCAGATGCAACTACACAAAGCTGTCAACTATTTTCATCTCCATTCGAGACCAAAGACGATATTAAGTAACCTCACAGATGTTAAAGGAGAGCTTTAATTGGTGAAACCAGAGCATAATGGATATGAGAAATGAATATTAGTAATATTAATAGGGTTGAATATATGTGAATGGGCTAGAAACACCATAGAAACACTGTCTTCTCATGCAGAGGTAAAGTGTGAGGAATCTGTTCAACCAAATGTCTATTTCTGTAGGAATAAAACCATAAGTTTGATTTCACAGAAATCCTCTGTTCAGCTTCTGGTTCGGACAATTCATGGGACTCCAGCTAGACTTCTTGCCATACGCTAGTGAGAATATGGTCACACTTGCCTCAGGTGACCCTTTTATTCAAGATGCTGCTAGCACACCAAAACAACAGAGAACTAGGATTCCTGACTTTTCCCAAGAAGTTCTATGACTTTCTGCTGTTTGCTAATAGATATCAATAGGTATAGCTAAACTGGTTCCCATACTTGACTGTTTTCATGTTAACCTCGTAGTGAAATCATGAAGAGAAGGCCCACAACCTTAATATCTCAAAAGGCTACTAACCAAGAAAAGAACCCAAGAATTGAGAACAGCCAAACTGGCTTAGGGAAATTTGCAACAATAAGCTTCCGAATCTCCAGGACCAAGCAGAGTCCTTAGAGGAGGCAAATTCTGGCAGACAAACTAAGAGATAAATAATAACCTGCCTGTCCTGGTTCCAGAAGCAAATCTTTTTTTCAGGCTAATCCTGAGAAGGGGGGTCCAAATTGGGCTGAGCCTGGGAAGCAGTAGCTAGTACTTAGAGTACTTACTCTCCATGTGCTGGGTGTGGTTCTAAGCTTCTTATATGTATTAGCTCAGTTAAGCTTTAAAATCGCCCTATAAGTCTACTTTTTTATCTTAATGTAATAGACAAAAGAACGGACTCTTAGAGTAGTAAAATGTTTACTTAAGGTCATACCACTGGCAAATGACAGGATCAGAATTCAAATCCAAGCAGTGTGTCACTGGGGTCCTTCTCTTATTCACCATACTCTATTGTGTTATATGCAATACAACATGCAGTTCTCAGGAGGCCTGCCTAGGCTCAGGATTTCCTTCCCCAACCAGAGGACCAGGAGGTCCAGTACCTTTCCTGGGAGCCTAAGGTTCAGATAATAAGATTTCTTTAATTGTAGACATAATATATGTTTCAAGTTTCAAAGCATTTTATTTCACAACCCTTGGCTTGCAAACATCCTGGGACAGAGATGGAGAAAGGACTATTGTCTCCATTACAGACGATGAAAACGAGCCTTGGGGGATTTGAATAAATTGCTCAGTGCCACTTAACTGGAAAGTGATGGGGAAGATCAGAACCTCAGTGGGCCTCGGTTGAGGTGGTGACAGTCCCCAGAATTACCATTAGGTGACTCCTTGTAACCAAGCATTTGTTACCACCTCAAGGTCAGCCTCACACACATAATTTTCTCTTTTACATATATGCTACTGGATAATTTTCAGAAGAACTTTTCCACATGCTGTCTTATTTAATGCAGTCTTCACAGGCACCCAGGGTGTGTGTGTGTGTGTGTGTGTGTGTGTGTGTGTGTGTGTGTGTGCGCGTGTTGGGGGACAGGGGTATTATCCTTTTTCTGCTCCCAAGAAGACTCAGCCTCCTGGAGGGCAGATTTGTTCTCAAACCTGCTAAATGAGTGAGTGTGTATCACAGACAGAAAACTCAAACCTTCCAACTCCAAATCCACCCATAAATTTGTATTCACATCCAGACAAATTCAGAGCTGTAATGTTACCATTGGGATTCATAGTTAGTTGTCTTCTGCATTTTATCTCCTTCCTCCTCTTTCTTCCCTTGGATTGCCCCCAACCCTGCTCAAATCACCTATCCCTTTTCCTTCATTTATAATGTTACTACTATTCAGAGCCAGCAGAGAGAAACTGTTAAATCCTCTGAAAACTGAAAGCATTTTGTCAAGAAACACATGTTGTGACTCCTCACCAAGGAAACGCAGAATTGATGACGTGGGTTGAGGAATGCCTTATGACTGTTTAGCAACTGCCATACACGACTACACAGTCAGCGATTAGGGGCAGAGATGGGTTATCCACTGACCTAATGTCACTGTGCTTCCCACCATCATTAGCTTTTGAGACATTAACAGGAATTGAAGTCACTGATCTCAGCAGATTGGTTGGAGAGGAAATACAGCACCAGATGGCAGGATTTCTGTCTTAACAAACTGTTAACACTAAGGAAAGTCTATTATACTTGAGGATCATGGTTTCTTCATCTGAAAAATGGGAGTTAAAGTAACTAACTTAATGAAAGACTGAACCAGTCTATGCCTATTTGATCTCATAAATCCTGAGCTTCTGTCACCTAATGATAGTGCTGCACAGGCACCTTGGCCTTCGCCTTAGCCTTTTAGCTGAGGATGAGGTGATTTATGATGGAATTTGCATAGGCAAACAAATCCCCAGCTGTAAGCTGCCTGCCCCAGAGTTTCATGGTTCACTAAGGATTAAGATTCTTGGAGCTCCTTCTGGGTGGCTAGAGGCTCTGACAGATATACTTTCCCAGTTAGTTTCCTGACTGTGGTAGGTATCCCTTCACTTTGTGGCATGATGAAGTTTAACTCTACCCAGGAGGAGTGAATTAAAGATTGCGGGCTGTGAAGCCTCATGTTTTGTGGAACTTAATTGCAAGGGGACTTTCTTGAGGGAAATTGCTTTCTTTGCAACATGGAATAGCTAGAGGAAGGTTTACAAATTACCAAAAATAAGACCATGACCAATCTGTTTGGCTTGTAGAGAACCTCTAAGAGTTATGAATGTTTCTGAAGGGATTCAATTGACCTCAGAAGGACTTAGCAATACTACTTCATAAATGAGATGGTAGGACTGGGTTCTTAGAATGGCAAAATTGCAACATGGCCATGGACATGATGTTTGTATTCTCTATTTAATATCCTGTTCAAAGAGCACCAAGAGCACATTTGAAACTTTCAGTGATGTAGAACTCACTGAAAAGGGAGGTAGATCATACCCTCCTTAACCAACTTGGTAGTGAGTTTGTGACATGTTCCAAACAGGTATACAAAATTTAAATCCACGTAGAATAAGATAAGCACCAGACCAAACACAGATATCTGAACTCTTAATCTAGTACAAGTTTTATTGTTACCTTTTTTCACTTAGGTAGCAAATGATGATCTCCTCGAAGTCATTTCTAGACTCCTTGAAGGCTAGAATTGAAAGAAATATTGGAAATCATCTAAATTTTCCCATATCTTTTCTGCATGAGATATTGAGACTCTAATATCACTCTGAAACTCATGTGGTCTGGCTAATAATCACATAGTTGGGTTCCCTGGAACTATGATTTCTACTACTGTCCTTGACCTAAGATCAAAAATTAAAAGACATTGTGATTCACACACAAACACCAATGGTCATATCTGGTTTATTTATGTTTACCCATCTGACGGCAGTGATTCATTGTTTTTCTAATTTTTGGAGTCCACGGCTATGTAGCATATGACACATTATTGCTTAGAGCAAATTAAGAACTATGGACATTAGGTGGAAACATGTGATTAAATCAAGGAAGCACATACGGTAGGGCTTCAAAAAAGAATTTGAAAATTATCTAGTCAGTTTACCGCTTGAGTGACTTCTACAATAGCCTGAATAGTTAGTGAATCAGATTCTATGTAAATATACCACATGATTGGAGGAAGCCAGTGCCTTCTGGAAAGCATGCAGCATTTTTCTATGCTCTGGTTATTACAAAAGAGGTGGAGGTATGAGGTACGTGGTAAGAATGAGGTAAAATGGTTTCCCTGAGACGTTTGGTGAGGGGATCTAGTTTTGCTCCTTGTCACTCGTAACCTATTCTATGGGCAGCAGCTTAACTGCGAAATCAGAACATCATCCTAGGAAATTGGTCCCACATTGATGCTAGCCAGCTGAGCAAATGCTAGGCAGCCGTGTGGTCAGCTCTCAGGAGTTATAGTGGCCTGTCACTACTGGCAGAGTGATTTCTGCAGGGGCCACCTCATTATATGGGAAAATGCCCTCAAAGGGCAAGCCTGTTTCTTGTGCTGGCAGGGCTGTCACATTTGATGTTAGAGGAAACAGCCCCAAAGAATTGTGGCTGAAAGAATTGTAAATTTTGCCTGTGGAGAGTCACGGAGGGCAATTCTCCTAAAAAGGATTATTTGTCAACTGCAGTAAGACTCTTTGTTATTGGAATTTAATTGATATTTGCTACTGGAGAAGAAAGCTGAAAACAGGATATAAGGCAAGCAATTAAATCTTTTTAATAAAGTGTAGCTAATGACTTGTCAAATTTGGTAGAGATTATGCCGCCCCTTCCCCACCCCCCCCCACCTTTTTTTTCTTCCGAGGATAGGTAGGGCCATCTTACTATCCTGGGGAAATGTCGAACAATCACAAGAGAGGCAAATTAAATCAAAATAAGCTTTTGTGCAATCAAGAGAACAGAAATTAGGAGTCAGGTATTCAGCTGAGATTGTTCAGTAGCTAACTTTGCACCTCTCCCTCTTGGTCTTTACTAATTCATTTGTCAAATATGGGTAAACACTAGAGCTCTAAGGTCCTGATAAGTCAATGTTTCGTTTATATGCTATACATTTATGTATAACTGTAGGTGTCTACAGCAGATAAGAACGAAACATACCTCATAGAGAATCCCAGCATCCTCAGTAACTAGGTATGTGATCTGGGTTAAGTTAATTAACCTCCGTTAAGTATCAATGTCCTCCTTTGTAGAAAGGGCAAACATACACATGTCTCCATGGGATTTTGTCAGAATTAAATCAGGGAATACATGTAAAATTATTTGACAAAAGGCCTGGAAGATGGAAAGTGATGATTAAATACCAGCTCTTTTTATTTAACATTCTGTTTTAGGATCCAGTTTCTAAACTACAGAAATATATCCTAACCACCAGAGGGCACTGCACAGGTAACAGCTAGATTCTAAGCTGGATACACTTATTGGCTGCTTGAAGCAATTGTCTCCCTGCTACCCAGAAATTTCAGCTCATGGTGTTTGGTCTCCATTTGCACAACATGCCAGTCTCAGTGACTGTGAGGGTTTCAGTTTCTTCCTTCAAGGTCTTCTACTTGTCCTTGCATCTTCAAGGAATCTCAGGTGATCGAGTACTCATTTAGAGAGAGCCTAAAAATAGAAGAGAAAAAAGTGAGCAAACATTTATTGACTCTTACCACATGTCAGTCATTATATTGATAGTTGCAATTCATTTCATAATGGAAAGTTATGAAATAAGCTACCATTCCTAGTTTACGATGGGAAAACTAAAACTCATACAGGTTAAGCTCTTTGCCTAAAGTCACACAGCCAGTGAGTGATGAAAGCATAATTCAAAGCCATGGCTGTTTGATAACAAAGGTTGTGTTCCCTCTGTTTCACCATGCCACCTCCAAAGCTATGTTGGGATGCAGCCACAAGATATAAAACCACAAAAATTCATGGGACAAGCCAAAAATGCTCATCATCTTCTCTACTATTCAATATTTTATTCAAGGAATTAGCTAATGTGGTCTAAAAAACAAATAGAGGTGAAAGCAAATGTAAAATGATTCTTAGTTATAAATTATAAAATTATAAACCTGGAAAACCTAAATAACTTAATATGAAAACTGTCACAAACAAGACAATTTAGGAAAAAAAGAGAATCTAAAATTTGCCAAAAGAAATAATTTAGGTACATACAAACATAATCAGATAGAGGAAATAATGGAAGAGAAAACTTAATTTTCAATAGCAAAATTAAAAAAGGGAAATTAAACACATGTAGAAACTTAAAAAAAGAAGAGTAAAACACCTACATACACACTTAAAGACAGAGGTAAACTGAATAAATGGAAAAATATTCCATATTTTTTGTTAGAATGGCTCAGTATAATAAAGATGTCAATTCTCCTTATGTTTGTTTAAAGTAATGTGATCCTGATGATAATGTTCTCTCCTATCTCCCTGGAGAAGGACAAATTGATTGCAACATTCAGTTGAAAGAGTTAAAGGAAGGGCACCTGAGTGGCTCAGTTGGTTGAGCGTCCAATTTTTGATTTAGGCTCAGGTCATGATCCTAGGGTTGTGGGATGGAGCCCCACAATGGGTTCTGCTCTGAGCATGGAGCCTGCTTGGGATTCTCTCTCTGTCTCTCTCTGTCTCTGTCTCTGTCTCTGTCTCTCTCTCTCTCTCTCCTTCTGCTCCTCTCCCCCAGTTGCATGCTTTACATCTAAAAAAGATTCTTTTTTTACAAGGGGGGAGACCAATGAAATGGAATATAAAATCAAAAATGAATAAAAATACATGTAGAAATTTAGTATGTTATAGAGTAGTTCAAATCAATGAGGAAAAATAAAAACTCTTAAAAACTTGGCTGATAGTGAACATCCCTGTTGTGTTCCTGATCTCAGGGGGAAAGCTCTAGATTTTGTGGGCTTCTCATAAATGGCTTTTATGATATTTAAGTAAGTTCCTTCTATCCCGATTTTCTCGAGGGTCTTTATTAAGAAGGGATGTTGTATTTTGTCAAATGCTTTTTCTCCATCAACCGACAGGATCATATGGTTTTTATCTTTTCTTTTGTTAATGTGATGTATCACATTGATTTGCAAATATTGAACCAGCCCTGTAACCCGGGAATGAATCCTACTTGATCATGGTGGATAATTCTTTTTATATGCTGTTGAATTCGATTTGCAAGTATCTTGCTAAGGATTTTTGCATCTGTATTCATCAAGGATATTGGCCTGTAGTTCTCTTTTTTTGCTGAGTCTCTGTCTGGTTTGGGAATCAAAGTGATGCTGGCTTCATAGAATGAGTCTGGAAGTTTTCCTTCCATTTCTATTTTTTGGAATAGCTTGAGAAGAATAGGTATTAACTCTGATTTAAATGTCTGGTAGAATTCCCCAGGGAAACCAACTGGCCCAGGGCTCTTATTTGTTGGGAGATTTTTGATAACTGATTCAATGTCTTCACTAGTTATGGGTCTGTTCAGATTTCCTATATCTTCCCATTTGAATTTTGGTAGTGTGTTTGTGTTTAGGAATTTGTCCATTTCTTCTGGGTTGTCCAGTTTGTTGGCATATAATTTTTCATACTATTCTCTGGTAATTGCTTGTATTTCTGAGGGATTGGTTGTAATAAATCCATTTTCATTCATGATTTTGTCTATTTTAGTGCTCTTTTCTTTTTGAGAAGCCTGGCTAGAGGTTTATCAATTTTGTTTATTTTTTCAAAAAACCAACTCTTGGGGGCACCTGGGTGGCTTAGTCCGTTAAGCGTCCGACTTTGGCTCAGGTCATGATCTTATGGTTTGTGGGTTCGAGCCCCACATCGGGCTCTGTGTTGACAGCAAGCTCAGAGCCTGGAGCCTGTTTTGGATTCTGTGTCTCCCTCTCTCTCTGACCTTCCCCTGCTCACGCTGTCTTTCTCTCTCTCAGAAATAAATAAAACATTTAAAAAAAAAACCGAAACTCTTGGTTTCATTGATCTGTTCAACTGTTTTTTTGTTTGTTTGTTTGTTTGTTTGTTTTTGGGTTTTTTTGGATTCTATATTGTTTATTTCTGCCCTGATTTTTATTATTTGTCTTCTTCTTCTGGGTTTGGGGTGCTCTTGTTGCTCTGCTTCTAGTTCCTTTAGGAGTGCTGTTAGATGTTGTATTTGTGCTTTTTCTAGTTTATTGAAATAGGCCTGGAGTGCAGTGTACTTTCCTCTTAGGACTGCCTTTGCCACATCCCAAAGAATTTGGATTGTTGTATTTTCATTTTCATTTGTTTCCGTATATTTTTTAATTTCTTCTCTAATTGCCTGCTTGGCCCATTCGTTCTTGGCCAACAGACACATAAAATGATGCTCAGCATCACTCATCATCAGGGAAATACAAATCAAAACCACACTGAGACACCACCTCACACTGGTCAGAGTGGTGAAAATGAACAAATCAGGAGACTATAGATGTTGGCAAGGATGTGGAGAAATGGGCCCTCTCCTACACTGTTGGTGGGAATGTAAACTGGTGCAGCCCCTCTGGAAAGCAGTATGGAGGTTCCTCAGAAAATTAACAGTAGAACTCCTCTATCACCCAGCAATAGCACTTCTAAGAATGTACCCAAGGGATACAGGAGTGCTGATGCATAGGGGCACATATACCCCAATGTTCATAGCAGCACTTTCAACAATAGCCAAATCATGGAAAGAGCCTAAATGTTCATCAACTGATGAATGGATCAAGAAGATGTGGTTTATCTATACAATGGAATACTACATGGCAATGAGAAAGAATGAAATCTGGCCATTTGTAATAATGTGGTTGGAACTTGAGGGTGTTATGCTGAGCGAAATAAGTCAGGCAGAGAAACACAGATACCATATGTTTTCACTTATAAGTGGATGAGGAAAAACTTAACAGAGGACCATGGGGGAGGAGAAGGGGAAAAAATAGTTGGGAAGAGGGAGGGAGGCAAACCATGAGAGGCTCTTGAAGGCTGAGAACAAATTGAGGGCTGATGGGGCTGGGAAAGAAGGGAAGGGGGATGATGGGCATGGAGGAGGGCACTTGTTGGGATGAGCACTGGGTGTTATATGGAAACCAACTTGACAATAAACTATGAAAGAAAAAAACTTGGCAGATAACTGGTTACCCATAAATACAAACATAAAAATGTAAAAATTTTTCATACCATACAACAGAATACATTTAAAATGATTTAGATATTTGAATCTAAAACTGAAAGCAACATAAATACTCAAATAAAACATTGACCATTTCCTTTATAATCTGGGAGGTAGAAAAAAGATCTAGTATGACCAAAATCTAGAGCCCCTAAAGAGATGTTTCATAAATTTGAGTACATAAGATTTAACAGTTAACTTTTGCATGGAAAAAATGAATTTAAAAAAAGTTTAGACATGTCAAAATGAGAATAAATATATGCAGCATATCATAAAAGACTATTTAACTGATACATGAAGAGGTTCTAAATATTGAGAAGAAAAAAACCAACAATCTGATAGAAATGAGCAAAGGATATAAATAGATATTTCACAGGAAAGACATCTAAGTGGGTCACAAATATTTGAAAAAATTCTATTTTATTAATAAAAAGAGAAATTCAATTAAAACTACATTGAGATACCATTTGTTTCTCATCATACTGGCAAAAAAAAATTAAAAGCTTCAAGATATAATTTTGTTGAGGTGTTAGGATACAGGAACTCTCATGCATTGCTGGTAGAATTGCAAAATGACACAAGTCCAGCAGCCGAGAAGAATTCCATATGTATTTACATTCTGATAGGGAATTTCTATTTCTTGGAACCTATCCCAAAGATACCTTGGCAAACTTATGAAAGGATGTGTGCCTAAGGACACATTTTGCAATTATAGCACTAATTGTAAAAGAATGAAAATCACCCCCATGTTCATCATGAATTGAATTGAATATGTTCTGTTATATCCACATCTATAATATAAAGAAATAAGACATATATTTATTATATTTTCTCAAGCATATATCATTCTTGGAAAAACAAAAGGCACAAAGGAGTGTGTATAATATAGTAATTTTTATGTCGGGAAATATAAATATATAATCATATAAGTGTATATTCATGTAAATATGTATGCATACATATTTGTTTCATTTTCTTTTTTTAAAAATTTTTTAATTTTTTTTTTAAATTTCTGAGCGAGAGAGACAGCATGAGCAGGGGAGGGTCAGAGAGAGAGGGAGACACAAAATCCAAAACAGTCTCCAGGCTCTGAGCTGGCTGTCAACACAGAGCCCAATGTGGGGCTCGAACCCACAAACCGTGAGATCATGACCTGAGCTGAAGTCCGAAGCTTAACCAACTAAGCCACCTAGCTGCCCCTATTTGTTTCATTTTCAAAAGGAAATAGTGGAAGAATAAACCAAAACTTTATAAAAATAGTTACCTACTAGAGAAGATAGGAAAAAAGGAAGGACTAGGGAAGAAATATACACTTCTCTAAATTAATCTTGTTTTATAGCTCACTGTGAAAACATGGGCATATTTTACTAGTTAAATAGAGACAGTTTACATTTAAGAAAAATCTGTCTCTGAAAACTGAAAGAAAAAGAACCCAAAGCAAATCTGTTTATTTTATGGCAAATTACTAATATATCCAAATAAAAAATAATCATAGTGATTTAAGAAGACAATATGACTGCACATCTCTGATGAGGTATATCTAAAGAACAAAAAAATACAACAAAGGAGTCATACACTGTACTTAGTAGTCTCATTGTTAGTAATAACATAGATAGTGTTGTTTTGAAACACACATAGACATAAAAAGTAAGTTAATTTATCAAGAATTATTAAGAATCAGATTTTCAGTGGGAGAGAAAAGAGATACAAATGTAGAAGCAGAACTTAAAAATTATATAATGTTTAACTTGAATTGGAAATTCTATGCATTTATTTTTTTCTCATTATGGAAAGAGATCCTGGGATCCTGGGATGTTTCCTTGGACAGAGTTAGAAAACTGTGGACTTTTTCAGTTGTCTCAAAGTGCCCAGAAGCAAGGATAACATTTGGAAAAAGGCTGAAATGCATAGATAAAAAGTGTGTTGAGTTTCACTGAAAGTTAACAGCAATGATAGAGAAGTGTAAGGTAAAAGTGAACACATTGACATGCAGATGCTCCGGCTGCCTAACCCAACAGGAGACCACCTTCCATGGTAGCCTGATGAAGGCCTACTGGAATAGCTGCTATCAGACCGTCTAATCACTGCCTCTGGCGTTTCTACCTAGTAAACTGATTTTCTAGGTAATGTCTAAGAAGACAGTTGCAACTAAAATACTGCATACTTGGACATTTGCATATTGGATATTGCAGATTTGAATGTGCTGTTATTCATCTTAGTCAAGATATCTCTATTAATCAGCCATCGAACATTTCTCATTTTTTCACTTTACTAATGTTAGGAAGTATGAAAATGGGGAAGACTGATTTTTACATAGAAGATATAAGATATATCTTAGAGATGGTTATAATTCAGCAATGCCAGGTGACTAATCATAATCCAGTAGAATGCATTCTGAATTAAAATGTTGTATTATCTTGAACATAGACTGGGTAACTATTCATTGGGTGCCCACTATCTGCTCAGCACCACTCAAAGTGATAAAGATGAATTGTAGACAAGATCCCTGCTTTTATAGATCTGACACTCTGGTGCAGAGAGACAGAAAATAAGCATGCAACACACAAATTAACATTGTTAATAAATGCAAGAGAAAATACCAAATGAAAGCAAGTGACCAGTGTTGGAGAAACAGGTGTTCATTGGATTGGTTGGTCAGGAAAGACCTACCAAGGAGTAGATGATAAGGAGCCAATTAAGGATGCCTCTGGGAGCAGAAATCATTCTTAGCATGAGTAAATAATCTCTAAATCTAGAAGAAAATGTTAGTATCAAGGAACAAAAAGGATAGTGTGATTGAAATGTGGAGAGCAAGAATATGAGTATTAGTAGATGATGTCAGGGAAGGAGGTGGGGGACAGATCTTGTAAGACTTACACTTTTGCATTTTAAAGGAAAAACTTTTGCAAGGTTTAAAGATAAAATCATCCTGCTGTGGTCGCATTTTTAAAAGATCATCCTGAAGCTTCCAGATTGAGAACTGCATATAGGAAGACAAGGGTGGCCAATGCAGTGGATGGACTGAGAGCTGACAGTAGTTTGTACTAGGGCAGGGGTGGAGAGAAATGAATACGGCATACAGGATGGAGATGAAGCATTGGGCAGGGAGGTAAAGAAAAAATGAATCAAAACTGAATCCTAAATTAATGGCTTGAGCAATTGTGTGGATGTTAGCAGAGAAGCCCCTGACTTTCTGTACCTTATTTTTTTTCTTTTTGCAAAAAGAAGTTGGATTACATAACTAAAGTGTGTACTCCAGATCTAGAACTCCACATACATGTAGGCAAAGTGATGCCAGTTCCAGTTTCAGAGGGAGGTGATAGTAAGGAGAAGTAACAATAAAATCTTTGCTTAAATTCATTGAATAATTTGTGTATTAAACTATGTAGTATTTTTAAAGCATTTGCATATTTTAAAAACTCTGGGTGTTTGGCATTATGAAGGCCAAAGGGTCTTAGATACAATGAGTTTGTGAAACCTTTTTCTGCCTTAGGACTTTGTTCTTTCTGTTTATTTCATTAGCTAGACACAACACCTGGTTTTTTTTTTTTTTTGCATGACTGGGTCCTGTTCGAATGAATGAATGAATGAGTCAATGAATGAATGAAGGAGGGAGAGAGGAAGGAAGGAGGGAAGGAAGGAAGGCCAGCCAAATATCTAATTTGCTATGGTTTATAAAGTAGGATGATAAGTCAAATGCAGGCATTGATTTAAGAGTCACAGAGATTGGGTTTTTTTTTCTCCCATTTGTCTTCTCTCAATGATTCTTTTAAATTTTTGAGAGGAGACTCAAATATGTTGTAAAGCATTCATTAAAATATGATCAATTGGAATGAAGGAACTGGTGGGTAAAATGTGCTCAGAAAAAGAAAGGGAAGGGTAGAGAACAGTCATTTCCAGAGGATTAGATACTTGGTCACAGCATTAGTAAATGTTTGGTCTGTGAGGAAGAGCATTTGTCAACAGTTGTAGAAGAAAAAAGCCTGTCTTCACTCCTTCATAGTCATAACCTCTTGAGGAAATCCCTCAAGAAATCTGAAATCCCTATCAGATCAAAGATACTCCAAAAGACACCTGGAGTTTCCCATCTCCTTTGGTATTTTCTACATATCTGAAAAATCTCTGAAACTTAGTAGCTGAGGTTTCCTGACTTCCAAAATTTGGATATGTTTTGGTTATTTCCCAGAAGCTAACATTCCCCTTTGATTTATCTTAGACATGACATACTTTCTTTATTTCCAGTCCTTGGTCTCATGATTGGCTGGTGATTGCAATGCATCATTAAAAATGCAGGAAATCTAGGGGCACCTGGGTGGCTTAGTGGGTTAAACATCTAACTTCAGCTCAGGTCATGATCTTGCTGTTCCTGAGTTTAACCCCCACATCAGGCTCTGTGCTGACAGCTCAGAGCCTGGAGCCTTTTTCAAATTCTGTGTCTCCCTCTCTCTCTGCCCCTTCCTCACTTATGCTCGGTCCCTCTCAAAAATAAATAACCATTAAATAATAATAATAATGTTAAAAATGCAGGAAGTCTTACTGTGGTTTTCTTCTCTCCATGTTGTAAGAATTTTTATTTCTTCTTAAAGAGAAAAGAGTTATCTAGGTGAAGGACTATATCCAAAAGAGATACCGCAAGTTAAATCTTGGAAACAGCTCAACATTAATATAAACATCCTTTGCAGATAGCAATGTCTAGTCCATGGTGAGGGCCGTTAAAGCAAATCTTTTTCTGGCAGACCTATTTCATAATCATCCTGGGAAGCAATTGCTCACAAAATTGTGAGATTCTGTTCTGCAATCCTTCTCAGTACAAATGATAGAGCCATCCACCATATCATAAGGACGTATGAAATATCATTGAAGGTCACTTTTTGGATCCAAAAAGAATTATAAAATCTGTCAATTACTTTATTTCTACTTAATATATAACCATTCTTATTTTTAACTTTTTTCCTACACATCTGATGAGGTTTGATAAAAGAGAGCCTTCCAAAGACTGAGACTTGTCTTCAAATCGTAAAAAGTATTTATGACTCAGACACTAGGCATATACTAGCAAGATCAATGATTACTCATATGACTGGTTTTATATCTTCCACTTCTTACCTTTCACTGTCTCTTTATCTCATCACAAATTATGCCTGTAACTTAGATACTGACTTGGACCTTATAACAAAAACTATGCTCAGCATTACCCAGCTTAGTGGACAATTAATCATTTTTTTGACAACATAGAAATGAAATTAGAGCCATGCAGACCATCACTAGAAAACTCTTCCCTTGAAATTAATCCATTCTTTTAACTGCCATGATTTTACTTATAATTCACACTTTTCCTCTTTATCTAAAAGTATATTGTATTAGTTTTCTGTTGCTATTGCTGTAAATATTTCACTAACTTAGTGTTTAAAGCCACATAAATTTATTATTTCACAGTTCTGTACATCAGAAGTCTGTGTTGTCTTGGCTGGTTCCTCTGCTCTGGGTCAAAGCAGTCAGTCTGTTTTGCTCCAGGTAGGGAGTTCTAGAAAGAATCTGCTTCCACATACATGTTGCGAGCAGAATCCAGCTCCTTATACTTGTATGACTGAGGCATCATTTCCATGCTCACTGTTAGCTGAGGGGTACACCTTTTGCTCCTAGAAGACTCTCATCAGTACTTACATGTGGGACCCTATATCATAGAACCAGCAATGATGCTTTATCACACTTAGAATCTTCTTTTGCAGCCCTTCTACCTTCCTGTTCTGCTGCCTCTTTTTTACTCAAACCAGGAAAACTTCTCTGTTTTTAAGGTCTCATGTGATTGGACTGTACACACTTTGATAATCTGAGACATGCTCTCTATCTTAAGGTCTGTGATTTTTTAAAAATTTTCTTTTAGAGAGAGAAATAGAGAGAGAGCATGTGAGTAGAAGAGAGGGACAAAGGAGGAGAGAGAGAGAGAAAGAGAGAGATTGAGAGAGAGGAAAAAATCTTAAGCAGGCTCCACACTCAGTGCAGAGCCAAATGTGTGGCTCGATCTCATGACTCTGGGATCCTGACCTGAGCTAAAACTGTCTACCACATCTACCATTTTGGGAAATCCACTCCCATGTACTAACCTCTGTTGTACAGTTATCCATCATGGATTAAAGGGACAAGATTCAATTCTGGGTCCTAAATATTCAAGGAGCAGCTAGAGTTTAGAATGTGTTTTAGTTTTAGAAAGAGCTAGAGACAAAGCAGAAATTGAGAGGAGGAAAATTGGGTAGATGCTCAGGATTATGGATAATGAATTTGGCCAATTTGGTACTAAGATTAGGATGCTACACAGGCTCATCTTCACTGATGCTTGGAATTTGACTCTGAATGGCAGAAAATGATATTAAAGAAAGAGCAACAGGAATGCATCATATTTTATTTCTAGGGATCACAAGTTCTAAGTGTAATGTTATGCAGATAATATACTTGCTTTAGTCATAACTGATGTCTGAACTGGAAGGTAACTGAATTGAAGTTATGAGTGGTAGACATCATGGAGCCTATCTCTGAGAACATGTGACTAACTGCATAAGCTAGGGATTTTCTGTCTTCCCACAGTCCTTTTAACATCAGATCTGACCTCATCATATGTTTCATGGTGAAGTCTCATTTATTTTATTTTAAATAAAATTTGTGGTTGATTAATACTAAACTTGTTTGCACTGGATAGTCTGAAACATACTTTATTTTATCTACCACCCATTCCACTAGAGATGTACTTCTTCTTAGAGTCATGCTTTTCTTAAATTTTCCCTCAGGAATTTAAAACCTAGCTATCTAAGTTCTACGGCACATATGACTGTATCTTCACTTTTTTCCTAATTTAGGAGCTTTGTTTAGTGCCTGACACTGTGGGTTCTAGAGAAATAATAAATGATGAGTTGGAAGATCCTTCTCAAAGTGAAATGGTCACAATTCCCTCACAACCAGATCTTCCTTTGTGGCTAATATTTCAACCCAAAGTAATAGTCCCCTTCATCCATAAGCTTTCTTCGAGGTACAGTTAGCAAAATTTCTTAGATTTTTTTCATTAGCAGCATGAAAATCCCAATTGATGTCTCTGAGTCTTCTGTGTGGTGACAACTACATTTTCCCATGCAATGACCATTTCCCCCATTTCTGATAATATTCATCTTGATTTTCTTTAAGGAAAAATACAGTTCTACTCTTCACCTATAGGGTTAGGGCAAGGCTGACCCTACTCTGACCTCACAGTATGAGTATTTGACTGAACTTGGCCAATCAGAGCCAATGATTCTTAATTCTCTAGTTTAGAGGTGTGAGAAACAAAGAATTTCTCTTTCTGCTGGACTTAAGAATTGTGAAGATATTAACTGGGGCATTAGCATGGGGGAAGGAGAGTGTAGGATTTACTCCATGAGGTGATCACAGTGGAGTATGAACACAGGTTAAGTTCCAGCTGTGTAATTTAGCTCATGGATTTAGCCAGTCTGCCTTTAAATTTTTTAGGTTTGTGAGCCAAAGAATTGTCTTTTATCTTTAAACCAGTTTTAACTGGGTTTCTGTCATTTTCAGCTAAAAGCATCTTGACCAATGTGCAGTTACACATCTCATGATACTATGTCTTATCCAAACTGCAAGTAGATCACTATATTTATATCTGAATGCTCATCTCTACTGCCTGATTGGAAGCATTCTGGGGGCAGTCTCCAGCTTTGTTTGTAATTTGTAATACGATGCAATTACCTTAGCACCCAGATCAATGCCTGACACATAGACCATGCCCTGCCCCACACACATATTTCAGAAAGGGATGAGAAATGATTGATTGATGTTTTCTTTCTCTTATATATCCTCAACTATATTTCTTACAGGTTGTGTTTTAATTGCCTCTATTGTTGCTTCTTATCACAGAGGGATTGAAATGGGAGTCTAAAGGTCACTGGAAGTCAGAGGCAGATGAAGTGATGGCCATAGTTATTTAAGTCAGTGTTGGTTATCTGACAGCCACACCATCACCTTCATTTAGGCAAGACAACAGAATCAACTCTAAGGAAAAGAAAATGAAAAAAAAATAATGAAACTTAAAATATCAGCATGATCTCAAAAAACTGTTCTAAGTCAGTTTAGGTACTGCATACAAAATAGAGATTACAGAATATCTGGACAATATATGTTGAAATTTCCCCATCTCTAAGACATTCACATGGCCAATGGATATATGAAAATATGCTCAAAATCACTCATCATCAGAGAAATGCAAATAAAAATTATAATGAGATATTACCTCACACATGTCAAAATAGCTAAAATAAAAAACATGAGAAACAACATGTTTGGCATGGATGTGGAAAAAAGGGGATGCAATGTTTGTGGGAAAGCAAACTGGTGCAGCCACTATGGAGAACAGTATGGAGATATGTCAAAATTTAAAAAGAGAACTACCTTACAACCCAGTAGTGTGATTAATCCCCAAAATACAAAAACACCAACTCAAAAGGATATATGTAGCCCTATGTTTATAGCAATGTTTGCAATAGCTAGATTATGGAAGCAGCCCAAGTGTCTATTGGTAGATGAAAGGAGAAAGAATGGTAGAAGAATGGAATATTACTTAGCCACACACATAAAAAGAAATCTTGCCATTTTCAATGACGTGAATGGAGCTAGAGAGTATAATGCTAAGTGAAATAAGTCAGAGAAAACCAAATATCATATGATTTCACTCATGTGTGGAATTTAAGAGAAAAAACAAATGAGCAAAGGAAAAGAGAGAGAAACCAACAAACAGACTCATTCATAGGAAAAAAACTGAGGGCTTACCAGAGGTGAATTTGGGTGGGTGTGTGTGTGTGATATAAGTGATGGGGATTAAGGAGTACACTTGTCATGATGGGCAATAGGTGATGTATAGAAGTGTTGAATCACACTGCTGTACACCTATATCCAATATAACATTGTATGTCAACTATACCAGAATTAAAAAAAAAAAAAAAAAAAACAGAGAGATTTCTCCATTTTTGAGAGAAGACTTTTTTAGACAGGTACTGCTTGAGATCATTCATGCTTTGGTTCTCATGCTGAATGCATTGTCTAATATGTATTCAAATCTCCTTTGTACATTGTTTTTTGTTGTTTTTTTTTTCTACAAATAGTTTATTGTCAAATTAGTTTCCACATAACACTCAGTGCTCATCCCTATAAGTGTCCTCCTCAATGCCCATCCACCCCCCACATCCATCAGTCCTCAGTTTTTGTCAGCATTCAAGAGTCTCTCATGGTTTGCCTCTCTCCCTTTCCCCCACCATTTCCGCCCTTCTTCTCCCCCTTGGTCCTCTGTTAAGTTCCTCCTAATCCTCCTATACGTGCACACATATGATATTTGTCCTTCTCTGCCTGACTTAGTTCGCTCAGCATAACACCCTCAAGGTCCATCCATGTTGCTACACATGGCCAGATTTCATTGTTTCTCATTGCCATGTAATATTCCATGGTATAGATAAACCACATCTTCTTGATCCATTCATCTGTTGATGGACACTTAGGCTCTTTCCAGGTTTTAGCTATTGTGGAGAGTGCTGCTATGAACATTGGGGTACATGTGCTCCTATGCATCAGCATTTCTGTATCCCTTGTGTAAATTCCTAGCAGTGCCATTGCTGGGTCATAGGGGAGTTCTATTGTTAGTTTCCTGAGGAATCTCCACAGTGTTTTCCAGAGGGGCTGTGCCAGTTGACGTTCCCACCAACAGTGTAGGAGGGTGCCCGTTTCTCCACATCCTCGCCAGCATCTAGAGTTCTCTGATTGGCTCATTTTAGCCACTCTGACTGGCGTGAGGTGGTATCTCAGTGTGGTTTTGATTTGTATTTCCCTGATGAGGAGGGATGCTGAGCATCGTTTCATGTGTCTGTTGGCCATCTGGATGTCCTCTTTGGAGAAGTGTCTGTTCATATCTTCTGCCCATGTCTTCAGTGGGTTGTTTGTGTTTTGGGCGTGTAGTTTGGTGAGTTCCTTATATATTCTGGATATTAACCCTTTATCTGATATGTCATTTGCAACTATCTTTTCCCATTCCGTTGGTTGCCTATTAATTTTCTGGGTTGTTTCCTTGGCTGTGCAGAAGCTTTTAATCTTGATGAGGTCCCAATCATTTATTTTTGCTCTTGAATCCCTTGCTTTTGGGGATGTGTCAAGTAAGAAGTTGCTGCGGTGGAGGTCAAGGAGGTTGTTTCCTGCTTTCTCCTCTAGGGTGTTGATAGTTTCCTGTCTCACGTTCAGGTCCTTTATCCATTTTGAGTTTATTTTTGTGCATGGTGTGAGAAAATGATCTAGTTTCATTCTTCTGCATGTTGCTGTCCAATTCTCCCAACACCATCTGTTAAAAAGGCTATCATTTTTCCATCGGATATTCTTTCCTACTTTGTCAAAGATGAGTTGGCTGTATACTTTTGGGTCCACTTCTGAGTTCTCAATTCTGTTCCATTGGTCTATGTGTCTGTTTTGTGCCAATACCATACTGTCTTGATGATGACAGCTTTGTAGTAGAGGCTAAAGTCTGGGATGGTGATCCCTCCCGTTTTGGTTTTATTTTTCAGTATTACTTTGGCTATTCGGGGTCTTTTATGGTTCCATACAAATTTTTGGATAGTTTGTTCTAGTTTTGAGAAGTATGCTGGTGCAATTTTGATTGGAATTGCATTGAATGTGTAGAGTGCCTTAGGTAGTAATGACATCTTAACTATATTTATTCTTCCTATCCATGAGCATGGAATGTTTTTCCATTTCTTTGTGTCTTCTTCAATTTCCTTCATAAGTTTTCTATAGTTTTCATCATACAGATCTCTTGTATCCTTGGTTAGGTTTATTCCGAGGTATTTTATGGTTTTTTGTGCAATTGTGAATGGGATCCGTTTCTTGATTTCTCTTTCTGTTGCTTCATTGTTGGTGTATAAAAATGCAACCGATTTCTGTACATTGATTTTGTACCCTGCAACTTGGCTGAATTCTTGGATCAGTTCTAGTAGGCTTCTGGTGGAGTCTGTCGGGTTTTCTATGTAGAGTATCATGTCATCTGCGAAGAGTGAAAGTTTGACTTCCTCTTTGCCAATTCTGATGCCTTTGATTTCCTTTTGGTGTCTGATGGCTGATGCTAGGACTTCCAGCACTATGTTAAACAACAGTGGTGAGAGTGGACATCCCTGTCATGTTCCAGATCTCAGGGGGAAAGCTCTCAATTTTTCCCCGTTGAGGATGATGTTAGCTGAAGGCTTCTCATAGATGGCTTTGATGATGTGTAAGTAGGTTCCTTCTATCCCAACTTTCTCGAGAGTCTTTATTAAGAAGGGATGCTGTATTTTGTCAAATGCTTTTTCTGCATCTATTGACAGGATCATATGGTTTTATCTTTTCTTTTGTTGATGTGATGTATCACATTGATTGTTTTGCAAATGTTAAACCAGCCCTGTAACCCAGGAATGAATCCCACTTGATCTTGGTGGATAATTCTTTTTATGTGCTGCTGGATTCGATTTGCAAGGATCTTGTTGAGAATTTTTGCATCCGTATTCATCAAGGATACTGGCCTGTAGATCTCTTTTTTTGCTGGATCTCTGTCTGGCTTGGGAATCAGAGTGATGCTGGCTTTGTAAAATGAGTCCGGGAGTTTTCCTTCGATTTCTATTTTTTTGAATAGCTTGAGAAGAATTGGGATTAATTCTGTTTTAAATGTCTGGTAGAATTCCCCAGGGAAGTCATCAGGTCCAGTACTCTTATTTGTTGGGAGATTTTTGATTACTGATTCGATTTCTTCACTCGTTATGGGTCTGTTCAGGTTTTCTATTTCTTCCCGTGTGAATTTTGGTAGTGAGTGTGTGTTTAGGAATTTGTCCATTTCTTCTAAGTTGTCCAATTTGTTGGCATATAATTTTTCATAGTATTCCCTGATAATTGCTTGTATTTCTGAGGGGTCGGTTGTAATAAGTCCTTTTTCATTCATAATTTTGTCTATTTGGGTGCTATCTCTTTTCTTTTGGATAAGTCTGGCTAGAGGTTTGTCAATTTTGTTTACTTTTTCAAAAAACCAACTCTTGGTTTCATTGATCTGTTCAATTGTTTCTTTGGTCTCTATGTTGTTTATTTCTGCTCTAATTTTTACTATTTCTCTTCTTCTACTGGGTTTAGGGCGTTCTTGTTGCTCTGCCTCTAGTTCCTTTGGGTGAGCTGTTAGATTTTGCACTTGCGCTTTCTCTAATCTCTTGAAATAGGCCTGGAGAGCAATGTACTTTCCTCTTAGCACTGCCTTTGCCACATCCCATAGATTTTGAATTTTCATTGTGTTTTCATTTTCATTTGTTTCCATATATTTTTAAATTTCATCTCTAATCGCCTGATTGCCCCATTCATTCTTTAGAAGGGTGTTCTTTAACCTCCATGTTTTTGGAGGTTTTCCAGACTTCTTCCTGTAATTGATTTCAAATTTCAAAGCATTGTGATCTGACAGCGTGCATGGTATGATCTGTATTCTTTTGAATTTATTGAGGGCTGCTTTATGTCCCAGTATGTGATCTATCTTGGAGAATGTGCCGTACGCACTTGAGAAGAAAGTAAATTCCCTGGCCTCAGGATGTAAAGTTCTAAATATATCTGTCAGATCCATCTGGTCCAATGTGTCTTTCAAGTCCGTTATTTCTGTAGTGATTTTCTGTCTGGTTGACCTATCCATTGCTGTAAGCGGAGTATTAAAGTCCCCTGCTATTAGCACATTCTTATCTAGAAGCTTGTTTCTGTTTGTGATTAATTGTTTTAGATATTTAGGTGCTCCCATATTCGGTGCGTAGACATTTATGATTGTTAGTTCTTCCTGATGGATGGACCCTGTAATTATTATGTAGTGCCCTTCTTCATCTCTTGTGATTGTCTTTAATTTAAAGTCCAGTTTGTCTGATATAAGTATCGCTACTCCGGCTTTCTTTTGATTTCCTGTAGCATGATATATATTTCTCCATCCCCTTATTTTTAATCTGGAGGTATCTTCCAGTCTAAAATGAGTTTCTTGTAGACAGCATATAGATGGATTTTGTTTTTTAATCCATTCTGCTACCCTATGTCTTTTGATTGGAGCATTCAGCCCATTTACATTCAGTGTTATTATTGAAATATGTGGGTTTAGAGTCTTTGTATCTTTTGTAGGGTTCATGTTTGTGGTGGTGTCTCTGGAATCTTTGTTCCTTGCAACCTTTCCTTCAGAGCATCCCCCTCAGGATTTCTTGTAGGGCTGGCTTTGTGGTGACAAATTCTTTCAATTTCTGTTTATTTGGAAAGGTTTTTATCTCTCCTTCTATTTTGAATAATAGGCTTGCTGGATAGAGGATTCTTAGCTGCATATTTTTACTGTTCATCACATTGAAGATCTCCTGCCATTCCTTTCTGGCCTGCCCAGTTTCAGTAAATAGGTCTGTCACCACTCTGATAAGTTTCCCTTTGTATGTTAGGGCTTTTTTCTCCCTAGCTGCTTTCAAAATTCTCTCTTTGTCCTTATATTTTGCCATTTTGACTATGATATGTCGTGCAGAAGATCGATTCAAGTTACGTCTGAGGGGAGTCCTCTGAGCCTCTTGTATTTCCACATTTACTTCCTTCCCCAGGTCGGGGAAGTTCTCTGCTATAATTTGTTCCAGGACTCCTTCAGCACCTTTCCCTCTCTCTTCGTCTTCTGGGATTCCTATGATACGGATATTGTTGTGTTTGTCCGTATCGCTGAGCTCTCGAATTCTTCTTTCCTGTTCTTAGATCAGTTTGTCTCTTTTTTTGTCAGCTTCTTGTTTATCTAAAATGGTGTCTTCTAAATCACTTATTCTCCTTTCTGCCCATCAATCCGTGCATTGGAGGCCTCTAATTTATTATGTATCTCATTTATCGCATTTTTTAATTCTTCATGCCTATTTTTATTTTCCATTCTGTCTGTAGCCATAGTTTCTTTGATGTCCCCTATGTTTTTTCAAGCCCAGCTATTAATTTTACCATTATTATTCTAAAATCTTGTTCAGTTATGCTGTTGATATCTGTTTTGAGCAGTTCATTAGCTGTCATTTCTTCTTGGAGTTTCTTTGGAGGAGAGCTCTTTCGTTTCGTCATTTTAGTTAGCTTTCCGGCTCTTGTTGGTTTTAAAGACCTGTTATGCTCTCTGTTTCTATGAGCGCTGCTATATCCAAGAAGACTCTTTGACTTTCCAGGGCCTATCCTTTCAGAGATTGTTTTTGAATGGTATCCCTCGGTCTCTCTTGTTGGGACCTTAGTTATTTTATTTTCCTATTCGTAGTGATATTTGGGACTCTTCACCTTGTGTACTCTAGCTTGTTTCTTGAGGTAGCCCTGGAAAAGAAAACAGACAGACAAACACACAGCGAGCAGGAGCACACAAACGCACAGGCTGATTCAACTAACATGCAAAGTGAGAGGGAAAACGAAAAGTTAATAGAAAAGACGGAGGAGGGAGGGCGAATAGGGAGCATAAAATACATAAAAGGGTCAAAAAGGGGAAAAGAAAAGGAAAAAAGAAGAAAACCGATGGACAAAGAACGGTTTAAAGCATATACCTGGATTTCCCAGCTACAGTTAAATAGCCGTGTGTATGTAGTGCTGGTTGAAGAGCATAGAGAAAGAGAGAGAAGGCAGGGCGGGATGAGGCAGAATTGGAAATAGAATGAACAGGCGGAAGGGATAAGAAGCTTTTTTCAAAGAGGTAAAGGGTAGAATATGGTTGGATACATGTGAGAAGGATGCTGGAATTATCCAGAGAAACTATATAGTCTAATTACTCCTGAGAGAAAGAGCTGAAAATGTCGGTAGGTGTAGAATTTACATTTACAGAATGGACTCGTTGTGATTGTTTAAGCAAGCTGGCGACCAGAGTTAGTCAGGTCAGTGTTCTGGGGAAAAAAGCGAGAAAAGAGAAAGAATAAGAAAAAAAGAAAGAGAAAAAAAGGGAAAAAAAAAGAAAGAAAAAGAAAAAAACAAAAAAGGAGAAAAAAAGGAAAAAGAAAAAGAAAAAAAAAAAGGGAGGAGGGCACCTCTCAGGCAAGGATGGGCGTGGTGTGATCCAATGCCTCAGGCGGGAGCTCTGCCCTGGTGGTTGTGGGGAGGAGAGTGACAGTGCTCCAGTCCCTTCTTGAACCAAGAGCTGCACCTCGCTCTTTTGGGCGTGTAACCTCCCCGTACCGGGGGCGCAGCCGAAATTGGTTGCACTCTTCAACCCAGAGCAGTTCCAATCTCCAAATCCCAGTCCGCGCGCCCCACTGAAACTGCCTTAGACACAGCTTCCCAGGCAACCCCCTCGGGCAATTCCAGGCTCCCTGCCAAGCTCTGGGGGCAGAGTCAGAATCGTTGCTTCCTTCTCTGGGTCAGGCTGGCGCGCATGAGTTGGGGCTTGCCTGCCGGGTGCGCTGACCCCCGAGTCCGCTGGAGTGAGGAAAACCGGGTTCCTCTATGACTCGTCACCCGAAACACGAACTCACAGGCTAATTTCCCAGTTTTTAGTTCTTTCCTTCCCTCTGGAGTCCCAGCCAGCCAGGAGCGCGGACGCCCGGTGTCCACGCGGCTCCTTCAGGGGCCCCAGACGCCCTGGAGCTACAATGGCGGCAGGCGCGCCACCACTCTGAAGTCCTGCCTCCAGGAACTAGCACAAAGAAGCAGTTTGTGTGCTCAGCTCCCCCTAGGACCAGTTGGCGTGAGGGGACCTGGTGTGCAGGTATTGGCAAGTACGGTCTTTCTATGCACCGAGCGGAGGTTTTCCCCCCTCCGAGTGGAGGTTTTTCTGTTTCAGACTCTCTCCTTTTCCCCTCTCACTCCCCGTAGAGGGTAGAGGGGGATCATTTCCCACCGTGGAGTCTCCAATCCCGGCCCGATTTTATCTTCCCCGGTTCGCACTCACGTTAGAAGGCTCTCTCAGTGGATTCTGCGTCCTTTGTTTTCCAATCTCTCAGGTTTTGTAAGGTTTCCAATGGCTTCAGATCTTTTCTGTGTGATGTATGGGCGCGAGTGCAAGTACGGAGCTCCTTACTTCTCTGCCATCTTGCCCCCTTCCTCCTTTATACATTGTTGATGACAGGTTTTCTAAAATGAAACTCTGGAAAATTATCTTTAAAAAAAAAAGTTTCTGCCCACAACCTCTCCCATAGAAATATTAATGAAATCACAGGTTCCTGTTACCTCTTTGGACAGCCATGAGAACTCAGGTGTTTTTATAAATCAGCCATTCAATAACAACATACTTGAGATCCTTTATGGATCAACTTCCAAAATCACAACTGCTTATAATTGGAATTTTAAATTCTAAAGAAAAAAAGCTCTATTCCCATCATTAACTCATTAATTAAGCCCCACATTTCTAAAGTCAGAATGTTTTTAATCACCGCATTGTATGCCTTTAATCCTGAAGCACAAAACAGTGCCCAGTACTCACATTTTTGCGAGTAGCCTTTTCTTTAATGTTAGTTTTAATTTTATATGGGCAAAAGACAAGTTTGGGGGCCTTAAAAAAGAAACAGAATGGTTTATCATCAAGTTGACAAATTTTTATTATGACTAATATTTATAATATTCCACGTATTTTGGCCACTTAATTCCAAAGACCAATGCAACTAGAAGTTTTACTTATCAGATTGAAAGAGGAAAGAAACACCCTCTTCAAGCATTGTGCTAGCTCAGACCACCTCATACACCCTTCAAAATCTGTCAGTGCCCAGCCAATCAGAGCTCCACAACAATGATTTCATGTGAGGAATGGCCAGTTAAAATCACGCCAGTCTTCTGTATTACATACAGAGTTCTCTTGTCTTTCAACATGAATGGTTGCTATCATTACATCAGCCTCCAGTGACTTCAATACATGAATGGCTAGCTTACAGTCCAAGAGTGGATGGGCTTTTCTGTCTTTTTTCAGAGGCATCTGCCAACCAACGGGAAAAGGAGACAAAGCTATCTTTAAGTATTCTGCCCCATGCAATGAATAGGCAATGTCTAAAAAGCAGCTCAAGATGAGACTGTGAGAACATGGGAGACCCATAGACTTCTGAAAACCTCCTTCCAGTGAGAGCTTTTCTCATATATAGGAATGAAAGTAAATTGAACTGAAAGCAGAGTGTGTCTACTTGACTTTCAAGGAGAAGCTTAATAGAAAGGAGTGGTGGAAACAGTTCGAGAAGCTATAAGGACTCAAGGGTGCCTGGGATCAGTGAATGGTCCAGTTTTTACTCAAAGTGAGGAGAGGGTTCCTGATATCTAGCTTTTTAACTTAGAATACATGAGCTCCAGTTCTGCCTCAAATACTCTTTTGTTTCATTTTATTCCATTTTTAGTGTTTTTCCACTATCAAAACAATTGCAGCTCATGGCAGATAATTAGACCAAAAAAAGGAAAGCATAAAGAAGAGGAAATCCATCTAAACTCCCAGTGAACACACGGAATGATCATTTCTGGCACATTTATTTCCAGTTCTTCCCTATTCTTTTGTGTTCATCTAGGTGACATCAGGCTGACAATATAAAAGTTTCTTTATTTTCTTTTTATTTTCTATCTATTTCTATATCTTGTTTTATTAGCCCCCTTTTTTTTTGTAACACTAAAAGCACCTTTATAAGCATCATTTCAGTAGTGGAAAAGTAGTACAAATAGTTGATAGAATTATGCAGATGTTCTGAATTTGCTTAGTCATATTCTTTTTTAATTTATTTATTTTTATTATGCATTCTTAGAGAGAGCATGCAAGCCAGGGGTGGGACAGAGAGAGGGAGAGAGAGAATCCCAAGCAGGCTCCTCACTGACAGTGCATAGCCCTATGCAGGGCTCAAACTCACAAACCTGTGAGATCATGACCTGAGCTGAGATCAAGAGTCAGATGCTTAACTGACTGAGCCACCCACACACTCCTAGTCACATCCTTAGTAATAAACATTTTAATCATCTCCAAACATTCTAAATCATACAAAATATGGACATAAACATCTTTCTCTAACTCCAATATAGACTTTTCTGTGTCACCCGAAGTTCCAATACACCCTTTGAAGGAGTGTCTGCTTTGGTACCCCCTCCATTTGAGACTCACTGCCATAATGAGCCTGGTGGGGAAGGAAGTGGCATTACATGATACATGTCAGATGTGTTTGTTAGGAGAAGAGATGAAGGTTACTGTTCTGTAAAAGAAGAGGAGCCTTAACAGTGTCTTTTTTTTTTAATGTTTTCTTTTTTCTTTTTGAGAGAAAGAGCACAAGCAGGGGAAGGGTAAAGAGAGAGAGGTAGACACAGAATCTGAAGCAGAATCCAGGCTCCAAGGTGTCAGTGTAGAACCTGACATGGAGCTCGAACCCACGAACTGTGAGATCATGACCTGAGCCAAAGTCGGACACATAATAGACTTGAGCCACCCAGGTGTCCCACCCTAACTGTTTCTTAAGCAATGGAAGTATAGTTGAAACTAGCTTATAGCCTTTGGAAAAATATATCATTGTTGAGGTGTATATATTAAAAGTTTGTTTGAAATAAAATCAGATTTACTTCTCTGGATTCAAAGACTGAAGACACTAAAATATTTCAAAATATTTAAAACATTTCACATGACACTTGTGGGGATGAGCACTGGGTGTTATGTGGAAACTAATTTGACAATAAACTATTTGTAAAAAAAAAAAACATTTCACATGAAATAATGTGAAGAAGATTTCAGTTGATCCAGTTTCTACTCATTGGGGCTATATAGATTTTTGGAGTTTTTATATACCATATTTCAAAGGAAGCAAAAGCTAGCTACAGAAAGAACTAGGTAGAATTCTACTGAGCTCTAGTAAGTTTCCCCTCAGGCGACCGAGTCCCCCACTGAATTTAGCACCACGGCAATCATCAAGTGGCTGAGGATTCCTTTCTGCATTGTCTGTGTTCCCATTTGGGTAGGAAATGTACCTTAGAAGGAAGACACTTAAATGATGTAGAAAGAGAAGCAAGATGCCTGGCTAATTGCCGTGCACAATGAGTGACCCATTGCCTGAAAAATGGAAAGAGTGACCACAGGAATTTAGTTTGAGCTACTTGCTACTACCACTAAGCCATGTCAGATGCAGGGGAAGCCAACAGAAAGAGGAAATTCCGGACAGACACACATTGACTCATTTGATAACTTACTTCCTCAGATCATTTTCTGTCCAGGCAGAAGTCTCTCATTGTCTTAATAAAAAGGTAGGGAAAGTTGGAGCCAAAATCCTTGATATTGCAAAAGTGGTCAGATATGGCCCAGAATGCCCAGTTGACCAGAGAGAAGGGAAACCCAGGCTTATCATACTTACTAGCTATAATGTAGGTGGACAAAGCTGTTTGTACACAGTCCTACTCAAATGAGCACATTTTTCTGACTTTGCAGTAAGGCCAAAGACACTTGTTATCTCCATCAGGAAGGAGGGTAAGTCCCTGAATTCACATCAAAAATATGAAAGCAGTCACATCTGGAGGACTTGGGCCCCACCCAAGGCTCATATTTACAATTTGACAATCCAGCCCTTCTCTGGAGCCCACATGGAAGCTGTCAGAGCAAACCCACAGAGGATTGGTGACGATGGGCTGGACACATCCAGGACTCTCCCAGATTTGTCCTAGTGATCAATACAAAGCAACCAGAGCTCTGATGCCAAGCAATCTGGAAATGAAAATACAAATTATTTTCGGCCTACCAGTTACCAGAAAAGACCTCATCTCCAAAGATGTTCAGTAGTTGATCTCTGGTTAAAAGAAAGAACAGAGATTAAAAAAACAAATGCTAAGGGCTATTTTGTTCTGTAATGTAGGGGGCTTCTGAATATTTGAACCATCTTCTTAGAGACAACTGCTCCTACATATTACTCAGAACTTTCCAGTATTTTAAAAAATCAAATGTACCCAGATCCCAAACAGCAAGACATAATTTTCTTTTTTCTTTTCTTTTCTTTTCCTTTCTTTTCTTTTCATTCCCTTTTCTTTCTTCCTTTCTTTCTTTCTTCCTTCCTTCCTTCCTTCCTTCCTTCCTTCCTTCCTTCCTTCCTTCCTTCTTCCTTTCTTCCTTCCTTTCTTCCTTCCTTCCTTCCTTCCTTTCTTTCTTTCTTTCTTTCTTTCTTTCTTTCTTTCTTTCTTTTTCTTTCTTTTTCTTTCTTTCTACAATTTAGAAAATGCTCCAACACAATGGCTATTCTCATTTTATAAAACTGTGCAAACCAATAGCTATGATTTATAGGGAAGCAAAGTATATTGACTATAATCAAATACAACCACAGTCCAGTGAAACCAGCGAACCCACAGAGGATTGGAACTTTTATTTACTCTGTTATTTGAGAGAGAGAGAGAGAGAGAGAGAGAGAGAGAATCTTAAGCAGGCTCCGTGCTCAGCATGGAGCCCAATGCGGGGCTCAATCTCATGACCCTGGGATTATGACCTGAACTGAAATCAAGAATTGAACACTTAACCAACTGAGCCACGTAGGAGCCCCTAAACCAGGGGGGCTAGGTTTAAATGAGTTATGCACAAGTTATGGTCCTACAGGATAGTCAATAAAACTGGTAAGCTCTTCACATTAATTGCTATAAAGAATGGAAAACAAATGAACCAAAGTTTTTATTTTTATTTCTTTTAATGTGTTGCGTGTTCAAGGTCTATAATAATGGTCTGAATTTCTCAGTACACCATTTGCTTTTAGGATAAAAGGCACAAAATACAAAAATCAAAATTGCAAGAATTCGGATTTGGAATTGACAAGACTGAATTACAGAAAGCCAATGTGGCAGCCAACACAACTTGTAGTTTTCAGTACAAAATTAAAAAGACAATTTTCACACCAGGCATAGCCTGAGATGGGAAATGTTATCCCAAAAAGTTGTCTGTTACTAGACATGCTGAAGAAGGAAGGAAGGACAGTGTGTCAGGCTTCCCTTAAGGGCGGTGATTTCTGCATTGATCAGAAATTGAGGTAGATGGACTCTGAGGTGACTGCCAATAGAAGATTATCTGATTCCACTCTTTAAACACTCTCAGCACATAAAATGCATAAAAATATCACATGCACATTGAGAATACTCTAAAATAATCATTTTTAAGCTAAGCTCCCAGACTGTCTCTCAAGAGTGGAGACCTCTTTCCCGACTCTTAACCCTTCACTGAAACCAACATCTCAAACATCAGCCAGCTCACTTTCATGTCTAAGTTTACGGAGTTCTACTTATGGATTCTTATCTCATTAACACTCTCTTCTGCAAAATCTCAGGATTTTCCCTGAGAATCCTACCAAGAGAAACAGGAAGATTACTGTGATGCACACCCCTTGCCTGAACAGTCTGTATGCTTTCCTATCTGGGACTCCCCAGCTTCTGGAGGACTTGGGACAGTCACAAAGTGTAAATTGCCTGTCCCATAGGTGAAATTACAGTTTTCAGAAGGGGCAAGGGCAGAGTGTGGAGGGTATAGGTCATCCAGATCAAGGCAAGGTAGTCCAAAAGAAAGATATCAGACAGACACACCAATATCTTGGGCCCAATAAACATGCAGCCACGACTTACAGCCTGTGGTGAAAGGAAGAAAAATGTTATCGTAGAGAAGTCAGTCATATTCATAAGTTCAGCTGTTCAGATAAGTCTATTGTAGTCTAGTTCTTGGTTCCTTCTCTAGGCAATTCTATTTTACTCCCTATCTCCTAGAAACCTTTCAGAATGTTAAACCTACATGCCTGAGTTTATGTTCAAATCCAACCGAAGATTAGTCTTAAGCAGGCTCTATGCCCAGCGTGGAACCCAACATGCGGCTCAACCCCACAGCTGTGAGATCATGACCTGAGCCAAAATCAAGAGACACTCGTGTAACCAACTGAGCCACCCAGGCTCCCTTAGTCTCTCTTTTAGAACTCAATACCAACCTACCTTTCCCACCTCTTTGACAATATTTCAAGATCTTTAACTTAAGATATGAGAGGACAAAAGAGATGGGTCAAATACCCTTGAGACAAATAATATATGATTGAATCTTTTCTTAATATCAATGAAATACCAAATGATGTACTACAAATGCACACATGGCAGGAAGGCATGAGGAGAGCCATCAGAGTGGATCCTGTTTGTAAGGACTCTAGGGTCTTAATTAGACTATCAAAAAGGAAAGAAGAGATGTAGTGAGGGCAGTTTGGGCATTCAGAAACAAACTTCCATGATGTAATTTTTGTGAGGTTAGGAAAAAATACCTTTACTTTAGATCAGACACATAGAAGTGCTCTATGGAGGAGTTTCAGGCATTCTGGGAATTTTAGGATCTTATGCTAATAGTTAAGGTCTGAAAGATAAAATAGTGAATAAATGAATGAATAAGTAGGTGAATGTTACAGTCCCTGTGATCCACAGCTTCATGTATGTGTGTGTGTGTATTTGTAAATTCATGCCAAAATCTTGTTTAGAAGATCTTTAAGCAAAATATCACATTAGTGATATTTTATCACATTTTATCACATTAGTGATATTTTAGGATACCTATATAGTGGGTGGCCTTTGCAAGAATGAGCACTGATGATTACAGTTATTACCTAGTAACTCGTATGTCATGAACTATTAGGTATTTTACTGGGGTATGAATTTGAATGAGGTGTCCTGTGAAGTAGTTGTGAGTCAGAAGGAAGGCATATGTGCAACCACGAGTCACTTTGCTAGACAGGGAGTCTTGCTAAGCCAGAGGTCCTGACTTCTGTATATGGTCTTATTTCCTCCATTCTCATTTCTAATGCCACAGGTCTGCTGAAGTTGGGAAAACATCATTTTCTATGTAAAATTTAAAAAAAAAACTCTAAAAAATTGTCTCTGAAAGTAAACAAGCAAAACATTCAACCAAAATTTCTACAGACATAAAGAATAAGTGAAAATGATTTAATCAGATTTCCTTGTGAGAAAAGTAGACATATAAATTAAGACAGTGATGTCAAAGGTAGTGGAAGTTAGCATATCTAACATGTCTACTATATGTTTTTTCCAAAATTAAACAAATACATTTGTGAAATTATTTTTGCAAATGCCTATCCAGTACAAAAACTTCTTATTCAGGGAGTAATAAAATAAAAAGTTAAATTACCTTGAATTATGAAGCTATTGTAATGGAAATACGATTTAAAAGGAATGGAATTTAACATGTTTGTAAATAGTTATATGTAATTATTATATATAACCATTAATATATGTAATTATTAAGAGTAGAAAAAGCTCTTTTAATTTTTTCCCATATGCTGCATTTTGTTGAGAAAAATTTTTGCTAAATTTTTTAAGTATTTTTTTGAGTATTCTGAGTACTTATTTCCAGAGTCCTTGTTTTTTTAATGGTCAGAGTTAGGAACAATTTGATGTATTTTAACAAAAATGTATTCACCACCACCAATGTACCAAGTACTTTGCTAGGTGCTGGGGATACAGCAATGGATTTTTTTATGTCCCTTTTTTGGGAAATATTCTAAAAAATTATCTAGTTGAAATGGTTGGGGTTGATCCACTCAAGAGAAGATAGACCACAGTATTTCCTTTGTGAATCACTATTATCCGTCAGTGGTAAAGAATTCTCATTCCACTAAACCTCATCTTCATTGGCAAGCACACTGATAGGCATTCTCTCTTACCACCCTGGACACTGGCAACCACAAGTGGAGATTTGGAATGTCTAGGACAACATCATTGGACTCTCACGCATGATGGCTGGGAGCTCATCCAACTGTACCATGGAGATAGATTTGTATTTGTTTCTTTTGAACCACATGTAGAAGGTTATATCATTTCTCTCATTATTTGCCACCTTCCTTTTAAGAAGACGATGCATCCCCTTCTCTGTCATGAAACCTACACGGACTCTCCTTGGTAGGAACATACTGATGTATTTTGCTTGGCATTCTACTCTCTAGCTCCATCCATCATCATTCCTATTTTAATTCACTTTCAGTGAATCCTTTGGTCACTCTTCCATTAATGATAAGATGCCTAGGCTCTTCCTCTTGAGACTTCCATCCTAATCCCAACTTTATCCTCTAAATTACATGAAAACCCTGGACAGTATAGTCTTCTCTGTACAAAGAGGACCAACTGGTCTTCTAAGCAGAGAGGGTGAAAAAAAACACCAAAAAACTACAGTAAGTTCACTAACATCCATGACTGCCCCACGATGCAACCATTAAACATTAGTTCTGTCCAGTCTAATGGATGCATGTTGCAGCTGTTCTCCTAGATCTCCATCACGAGCACTCTTTTATTTCATACTCACTTTACTCAGCCACAATTTCCCCAAAATACATTCACATGCTGTGCTGGAAGGAAACTTACTTCCTGGCCCTTGGTCTCATGTTGAATTTAGACCACCAAGACACATAGCCCTTGCTTTGCGGGGAGTTCCCTTCACATCATGATGTCCTTTTAATCAAGAGACCCCATCTCATCCACCATGAGAAGTTCTTCTAATATTGAATCACAGAGACAGTTTCAGATTAGCTCTATAACCCACAAGCAAATGGTCCTTTTGCAGCCATCCTGAAGCCCCCAGTATTTACTGTTATTCACTCACATAACTAAAAGGCCACTCTAGGACATTCAGAGGGAAGAGGGTTACCATTAGATGCACAATTGAGTGTCTCCATATATACAGAGATGGATATGGAAGCTACCTTCAATTTTAAGAATTACCTTCTCACATTAATACATGTCACTCCTGGCACGTGTTATATGCTCAATAAATAGCAAAATGAATGGGGAAAATATCAATTACAAAGGAAATCAGTAAGATCAAAAATAGAGTAGAATTTCCCCCACTGCACATTTCCCCATATAATTTTCCCTGATTTTCTATTTCTTCATGTGCCCCTAACCCTTAAAACCCAATACCTAAGATTTTGGGGAGGGCATTTCCCACCCAGTGGAACTTTGACCCAGTCTTGGGGTATTCATAAGGGCTTTTCAGATAAATAAATGATACAAATGGAAGATAAAATATATTTAAAAATCCTTATTCTATTTGTGTGAAGTCATCGTGAAACTGTGAATGTCTTACTTTCTCATCCTATAATTTTAAAAAGGGATTTCTTCATTTCTATAATAAAAGAATGAAAAATATCTATCAGCAAGTTTTCTCATATGACAAAACATGTGATGTATCTTAGAGTTTGAAAACCTATATTTCTGACTAACTACCTCATTAAAATCAGTAGATGATTATAAATTTTCCAAGTCTTTCTGATCTATAAACAACACTATAAGAAAGGATGCAATTCAGTTAGCATTTTTGTTTTTGGCTCCAAATCCAAATTGTATGATATTACACACATGGTTAAAAATATCCTTCAAAAATTTTTAAATTTTTAAGATTATTTCATTTTATTCTATTCCCTGAACTTTATATTTATACTAACCATTCTGAATGAAAGAATAGCTAGCCAGAAGTCCTGGATAAACCACAAGGAAGAAACAACTAACCATGAGCTACAATATACACATTGTCATATGGGTAAAATCCCTATTGTGATTCATGTCAGGACCTCTTAGGTGTTGACAAACAATTATGTTTTATTATTATTATTATTATTGGTTTTCGCTAAGAGTTATAACATCTAGATAATGTTTTTGGACTGAGAAAAGTTAGAATCCAACATCTGTATCTTATTGGCTAATTGTGCAACCTTGGCCCAATGACATCAGTTCTCTGGGCTTTGGTTCTCATATTTGTAAAATAACAATAAGAATACCTAACTCAGGGGGTTTCTGTGTGAATTAGTAATAATATATGTGTATTATGCACAACACTTTGATTTCAAAATGCAGGGAGTGTAAGTAAGGCAAGAAAAAGTTAGTTCAGTTAATCCAACCACGAAAACAAAACAAAACAAGATGCCACAGTTGAATCTCTGGATTCAAACCATGAGATTATAATTCTAACTTCTGTATTTGTCTCTTTTTACAAGGAACTGTGTTCTTTCAGCTAACCGTCCCCACAGGGTTAAAAACAAAACTACAGCCAGACACGGGCTTACATTCTCACGAATTTAATGAATGAAAAAGGAGTTTGCTCCAACCAAATTCAGTTAGAAAAATCCTAGGGGAGAAATTGCTTTGTCCCACTTAATGTCAAATGCCCATTTTCAGACCACTCAGCTGTTTCATGGTGAATGAGATCCATCATGTGATTGGCCCAGTTTCTGTGATGGGTCCAGACCTATGACATAGAAAATGTGATCTTCAACCAAAATACAAGAGGAAAAGTATGAAGCAAACACCAAAACCAAGTAGCAAAATAGCTTCTTAATCGTTAGAGTATCTGACACAGTATCAACTAAGTTCTCAAAAATGATAGCTACTAGTATTCGTGAGAGTAATGTTCATTTCCTGGATTGACCAATTACTTCACTTAATTTTGGTCTATGAGCCACTCATTGTTCATAGTGGGAAGCTGAGAGGGACCCTCAATAGGTTCTGTGCAGGAGTCACTGCCACTAGGTTAGAGCTCACCCTGCTGACCAAGGTCATCTTTACCTACCAAGGTCAGAGGATTACTTCTTTTTGAGATGACAATGTACAGATTTGAAAATAAGACATTTACAAAGGAAAATGAACCCATTATTGACCCTCTAATTCAGAGTCAAAGTGAACTGCAATACGCTAGGAAATGCTGAGGTCATTTTGACCCACCCAACAGTAATGAAAAAAAAAATCCTGCTTTGTCACTTACTAGCTGTGTGCCCTTAATGAAGTTATGAATCTATCCGTTCCTCAGTTTCCCCAAGGGTTACACAGGGATAATAGTAATGCCTAGATTTCCAGAGAGTATTTTTGAGCAATTAAATGAGTAAATGTATGCAGAGGACTTTAAAGACAGCTTTGAGATTGTTATTATTAAAAATATCAACCTCATAGATTTTTTTTCTGAATAATAAATCTCACTTCCAGTATTTCAGGGCCTCTTGTGCAAAGACTAACTGATTCTGCAGAAAGTCACCACAGTTCATTATTCTTCATTTTCCTGTCTTAAAGTAAAATCAAAATTTCATTATTGATCTGTGTTCTTCTAAGTGTCCATATGTTTGGGGTTGTTTAAGCAACTGTTTTAATTGTGTCTTTTTGTCCAGAGATTTGCCATAATGTTGTCATGACCCTTTTTTGCCCTTGGGAAAGTCAAGAACAAAAGCAAAAGTGTTAGTTTTACAATGATCATTTTTTGTTGATGTGTTCATGTAAACATAAACATAAACAATAAATGAATAAACCTCACAAAGGTTAGATAGAAGAGATCTATAGGAAATACTGTGATGTCTCTCTCAAACTCCCCTTTCAGCTTCTCTGAGGGTCAACTGCTAATGGCTCACTAGTGCCCCCTTTTCTTGAGAGTTAGCCCCTCTGCTCCAGCTAGAGAGTTATGCCAACCCTTGGGGTCAACTCAAAGCCAATGACTGACTGGTGTTGTATCTCAAGGGTTACCCCCTTTTACCTCCAACAAGACAACACAGCTAAAGGGGTAAGGATTCCAAGACCTTCCTCTATGGATCAAGGCAAGGCTAGATTTTATCTGATATCACTTTTTTTCTTTGTCAGCACTTTCCCTTTCTCTGTTCTACTTTACTCCATTCTTTGTGGACTTTTCTGCCAATGCATCTCCTACACAAGAATCAGGATCCCTGATTCAGAATCCAGGGAATCTGGCCAAGACAATATCACAACAACCTGTGCTGCCAAAGAAACCAATGAAATAATTCTAAGTTATCAGCCTAATTCCTCTGAGATTTCAGAAATACCTATTCCTAAACAAACAAATAAACACATAATTAATGATATGGGAAACATGGGGCACCTGGGTGGCTCAGTCGGTTAAGCGTCTGACTTCAGCTCAGGTCATGATCTCATGGTTGGTGGGTTCGAGCCCCATGTCGGGCTCTGTGCTGACAGCTAACTCAGAGCCCAGAGCCTGTCTTTGGATTTTGTGTCTCCCTCTCTCTCTTCTGACCCTCTCCTGCTCATGCTGTCTCTATCTCTCTCTCAAAAATAAATAAAACATTAAAAAATTTTTTAAAAATAATATGGGGAACAACACAGGAGATGATCATGAAGCAAAATAATGCCTCAACCATTAGGAACAGTATATCCGGAGCATGATAACTAAGGTTTAGCAGTTGGTGTTTGTTGGCTTCTCTCTTGGCTGGTTTGGTAGATTTGCTGCTGGAGAAATGCCCGTTATTCACCTCCTCTCCTTTTTGGGGAGGAAATAACTCATTGCATGAGGAGTTGAAGATGTCATGTTCTCTACCTCAAAATGCCCATGTGCAAGGTGGGGCATCCTTTGTCTGATCCGAGAACAGGGCTCGTTTAACTAATCTGTACTTGGTCAAGCAGTCTTATAGTCTTGGGCTTTGAAGCTTAAGAAAGTTGCTAACAAATGAATGGCTGGACTTCGTTCATGACAGCTAATGTGACGTCCCACAGTGGGAGCCAAAGATCGTGCCTAGGAATTCTGGCAGTGTCTGGGAGCAATGGTATAGTGGCAGCAAACATCAGGAAAGCATTGCTCCTACATTCAATGCTCTTTGAGTTTCTATCTGTGTACCAGGCATAGTCCTCCATTTCCTCATTAATTATACAAGCTCCCTATTTTCCCCAAAAATCCATTTTTCAACTGGAAATAGTACAATGTCTCTCCCTCTTGCTAAAAAAAAAAAAAAAACCCACCTCACTAACACAATACCTGACATAATTTTGCACAGTGCCAATTAAAAAAAAAAATCTTTTTACTGTTTATATATTTTGAGGGAGAGAGAGAGAGAGACAGAGTGCGAGCAGGGGGGGGCAGAGAGAGAGGGAGACACAGAATCGAAGAAGGCTCTAGGCTCTGAGCTGTCAGCAGAGCCCAACGCGGGGCCCTAATTCATACACTCGCTAGATTGTGACCTGAACCGAAGTCAGACGCTTAACTGACTGAGCCACCCAGGTGCCCCACATAATGCCAATTCTGTTATGCAAGCCAAACCTATATGTTTATAAGTGTAAATAAAAATAACCGGGGCACCTGGGTGGCTTAGTCGGTTAAGCGTCCGACTTTCGCTTGGGTCATGATCTCGCGGTTCGTGGGTTCGAGCCCCGCGTCGGGCTCTGTGCTGACTGCCAGCTCAGAGCCTGGAGCCTGTTTCAGTCTGTGACTCCCTCTGTCTCTGACCCTCCCCTGCTCATGCTCTCTCTCTCTCTCCCTCTCCTAGAAATAAATTTAAAAAAACATTTAAATAAAAATAACAGAATTATATAGATTGAAACAATTGTTTATCAATAATGGATTGACTGACTTTGCTAACTTTTGTTCTACTCTCTACTTTTTGTTGTCACGATTGAAGTGTTCATCTAACTGCACACCCACAGTATGCTAGGCACAAACAAAAATGAACAATAATCATGGGCCTGTCTTCATGTCTCAGAGTTTTACAAATGTCAAATAACTTAGCAATTACATAAAAGTCTCACGATTTGGGGGAAGGGCTAGCCACGTAAATATAGGGCTAAAGATGGAGTATAACATGGACCCAACTCAGTCCAGGGAAAGGTACGTAGGAATAATCTCTCTAAGCCCCATGTGAGCTGTGACTTGATGAGTAAGACATGCAGAAGGCACAACAGGATGACCCCTAAGTGGAAAAGAGGTCAGTGATAGCACAGGACAGGAATGAAGGAAAAGCCAGCACGGCTGGAGCAGAGTGCGAAGAGCGCGTATGGCATGAAATTGGTTATGGTGTGAGCCAGCTACTTTGGTCAGGGCCATGGCCTGTGATGAAGCCAGGTATACATTTGAGTGGACAGTCTTGACAAGCAAATAATTGGAGATAGAGAGAAAAAAAATGGAGTCTGGGCAGGTGTCTGTACTGGATCATCAGGAAAGGGAGGGGCAGCAAGAGAACATTTAGTCAGAGGGCAGGATCAAGAAAAAGGGGCCCCGCCCTTACCCCGGCAGTCTGGGAAGAGGTCATGAGGAGGAAAGTACATTTCTATGGTAAACTGGACAGGCAAATGCACTCTGCTGGCCAAAATAAGGCTAGAGAATGAGAAGAGGGAGACAAGGAAAGGCAGAAGCAAAGCCAGGTCCTTAGGCAATGAGGAAGTGAAATCCCAGTAGCACAAAGCCCCCTTCAGAGAGAGATCTACCGTACGCATGCACTGGGCATGTCTGGCCCACAGTGGTTCACTGCAGCCTGAAAAGGGTCCATCTCTTCAAGGACCGAGGTTTCCCGGTGGGTGGCTGGGTTTCTTCCATGCGTAAGGTCATTATTGTGGCATTCCTGTTTCTTCTTATCTCTGCCTGCCTTCTCACAGCTGATCATCTGAGCCAGGATTTCAACAGAAGAAAATATCACACACACGCGCGTGCGCTCACACACACACACACACACACACACACACACACACTGAAAAGCTGAGACATTAGAAGTTGCTCATATCTCAAACCACTCACTGCTCTTCCAGAACCTTCTGGAAAATAGGAGCAAACTATTGAGGAAGGCTGAATTTTATGAAAAAATTGAAGTGTCTGAACTCTCTGCTTGCTTCGCCTGCATACACGCTTCTTAATGAGATGCGCCAAGTTGGGAAAATAAAAGCCTTCATTATCTTTGTATCAAAGACATCCAGAGCTGTGCAAAGAATAACAAATGTGAGCAAATAAACTAAAGATTCTAGGAGAAAATAAATGAAACAAGTGAGTGTGTTTTGGGAGAAAGAAGGAAATAGACTTATCGGTGGGTTAAAATTTGAAAACAGTAAGAGAAAGTAAACACTTAATTTGTGAGAATGGACTTGAGAAAAACAATGATATTAATTGGAAATTGAATGTCAGGGAGAATGTGTTGGCAGCATGGACTAATTGGATTGTAGAGGCTAATCTCCCAAGGGAAGGGGTGGGCGCTCGCTTGCATATGAGAGGCGAAATTCTCGCTGGCAGGAGTTAGGATAAAATGACCTAATAGGTCTTTTCCAGCTCTGATTTCTATCATTTGGCAAGACAAAACCAAGTCAGGAGTTACACAATTAAGCATCCCTGCTGAAAAAATAAACACAGAACTATCAAATAATGCAGATGCTCACCCCCCACCCCCCATTAAAAAAAAAAAAGGCAAGAGAGATGGTCACACCACCAATAAAGTTATAGGATCCAGCCCAGAACAATTCTTGACATGGACCAGAGCTAAATAGATGCTTTCATTCCTCTAGGTTTCTTAATCCTCAAATCTGAATGGAGGGGGTGGCCGGTTTTCAGGGGTGCTGGAAGCAGGGGCTTTGCATAATCTCCCCCTGAAGGTTTGCTGTGTTTGGAAGAGGTTATCCTTTGAAGATCACTGGATGGGATCCAGCAAGCTTTCTTCTGCTCTCACAGTCTTTTGCCCACTTTCCTTCACCCCTTCCTCTTGGCTCTACCCATCTCTGGGAAAGTGGGGGAAATCACAACAAACTTGAGATCCTTTCTTGGAGAATTGTGAGTAGCGTATTATATCCTAATAGCCCGTTGGCAAATTCAAGCCCTATTCAAAGAAAATCCACTTTGAAAACTGAGTCTGTAGAAATGTGGACATTCCTGGGAAAATACATTTTCTCCTCTTTCTTGTTTTCTTCTTTTATCTGAGGGCTTAAGTTTGCTGGTTTCGTTATTCATTTCAGTGTTTCCGTTACTCTGTGTTTCAGAAATAACCACCAGTGTAGATGGAGCAGACTATATTGTACAGAAAATGCCTGTGACTGTTTTGACTGGCACAAGACTATTCCCTAGGCAAGCGGGCAAAATTAGAAGAAAAATAGCTTATGGGTTTGTAGTTTGAGAAAGAGCTACAGTGAGTACCAACCCCAGTTCTGAGTCTTTGCTTCCTCTCATCCTTGCCTTTATAAATGCCTATTTTGGGATTTTATCTCTGAATCATTGAAGTTAGGCAATTCGAAAAACCTGGCATGGATAGATCTTTGTGTTTTCTCAAGAGACTGTAACAGCTGCAAACTTTTGGATAAATAATGTTCATTTTCTAGCCATGAATGGGCTGTTTTTAAGCCCACGGAGTCCAGGGTAATTATGTTTTAAAGGCTACCTCTATTTGGCTAGCTTCTGTTATCCTCTCTAGCTCTGCCCAGCTCCTCAGTGGACTTCAAAGAGAGACACAACCAAATTAAAAACGGCTTGAGGGCACTCACAAACCCAAGGGCAGGGTTTGCACAGATCTTGAGAAACCAGTGGAAAGCCCAGTGCATCAAACATCTGGTTTTTTTCTTCCGTGTCCTTCTTCTGGAGGGCGGGGAATCTTTCTCACATTTTCTACAATTAGCATGTGTGACTTAATTTACTCATTTTCACTCAACAATCATTTCTGAGCAGCCATTTTACACTAGGTAGGCTGGACCTCACAACACCGTAGAAATACAAGGGTGAGATAAAACAAAAAATAAGACCTTATGTTTTGGAAAGAGGAATAAAAATAATTTTAACAATAACATTTAAAAGTATAAAAGCAAGCTTATCAGGAAAGGAAGAAGAATGAAAGATAAGAATGGAGGAAAGGAGGGATGGAGGCAGGGAGAGGAGTCTCTTAAAATCATTTAGTTCTTAGTATAAAAAACTCAAAACATTGAAAGTTAAGGTTTTGATTTTTTTTTTTTTTTTTTTTTTAGAAAACAAAACGTGCATCCATCTACTTCAACTACTGCCTAATTCACATAAACCAAACATTTTTCTCTGGAATAATCTTATGGCAATGATTACTTCTGGGTTTCCCCAATTATACCATACATGCTTCTCAGTGCATGATATCTTTTCTTTTTTTAAAAACAATGAATTAAATGAATAGTGTTTGTTATCATTTAAATGGAGGATTGGAAAAGCCTAACTACTCTATGGGGTCTCCAACATCATTACTGCTGATTATGTTTGATTTCAATCCATCTCTACCTAAGGACTGAATACGCTCTAAGGAAGAAAACCTATCCATGTGAAATAGGCGTAACGATATTCTTGAAAGTTATAGTTTAAAGGAAAAAAATCTGTTAATCATGAAAGACTTTTTTCAAATGAGAAAGCTGTTCAATCTAACAGTCTTCTACTCCTGTCATTTTAGAGGCAAAATGGCAAGAGCATGTATATATGACCTAATGCCTGAATAAATTTATCATGAATAAATCGGGTCACCATATTTGAGTGCAATATTCAGAATAAATTTAGAAAGCATAAATGAAATTAATTTTGAGTTATTGATTTGAGCATATTTTCATGTCACTCTACAAAAAATATGCAAGTGAGGGTGCCTGGGTGGTTCAATTGGTTAAGCGTCCGACTTCAGCTCAGATCATGATCTTGCGGTTAGTGGGTTCGAGCCCCTTTAGTGGGTTCGAGCCCCACATCGGGCTCTGTGCTGACAAAGCCTTGAGCCTTTTTCAGATTCTGTGTCTCCCTCTTTCTCTGACCCTCCCCTACTCATGCAGTCTGTCTGTCTTTCTCTCTCAAAAATAAATTAAAAACATTTAAAATTTTTTTTAAAAAAATATGCAAGTGAGAGGTAGCAAGATTTTAATATTTTAAGAGTCCAATATGGCAGCAATACTGAGACAAATTAAGAATATCATCCTTGGAATGCCTGGGTGGCTCAGTTGGTTGACTGTCTGACTTCTGCTCAGGTCTTGATTCCATGGTTTATGAGTTCAAGCCCCGCATCAGGCTCTGTGCTAATGGCTCCGAGCCTGGAGCCTGCTTTGGATTCTATGTCTCCCTCTCTCTCCGCCCCTCCCCCATTCGTGCTCTGTTTCTATCTCTCTTTCTCTTTAAAAAATAAATAAACATTAAAAAATGGTTTTTAGGGGCGCCTGAGTGGCTCAGTCGGTTAAGCATCCGACTTCGGCTCAGGTCATGATCTGAGGGTTCATGGGTTCGAGCCCCGCGTCAGGTTCTGTGCTGACAGCTCGCTCAGAGTCTGGAGCCTGCTTCAGATTCTGTGTCTCCCTCTCTCTCTGACCCTTCCATGCTCACGCTCTCTCTCTCTCTCTCTCTCTCTCTCGGAAATAAATAAAAACATCTTAAAAATGTTTATAAAAAAGGTTTTTTAAAGAATATCATCCTTACGTTGACATCTTCACAACAATTTGGAGAAAATATTTAAAGCTGGCATATGAATATTTTAAGGAGTTCTCAGCTATGTCATTTATTGAACTGTTATATTCAACAGTTAAAGGAAGATTTAATGAAGCTCAATTTATTAAATTGAGCCTAGCTCAACTAGGCCATGAACATAAGGAACATTTTCTTTAAGTATTTGTTTTCCCTAAATATATAGCCATTACAGCTCTACATAAGGATATAAACATTATCGTTTGATTCTATACCTTCAAAAATATATTTATTATTTGACAGAATCTACTTCATGACTCACTTCTCAAAGTCCTGAGAACTGAAAGTAAAAGAAATAGCATATACTGCATATTTATAAAGCTCAAAATTCATCCTGCTCATAACATTAAATGAGTTTGCCTATAAGTCTTAGCAAGTGGGGCAATACTTACTATCTTTAAGAATAACCCATAAAACATAACTCTTGATGTTTAATTTGAAAAATATATGTATAGCATAACGAGGAATTAACTTATTACAATTTTAACCACTCATTTCAAGGTGTTGCTATGTAAATTACTGAGGTATTTTGACCACATTCCTCAGTTAGTTAGATTATCTGCTTCTATTTTGCACAGATCAAAGGGATTACATAAAATGCATAGAAAAAGGTTACTTGGGGGAAAATTGGAAAGAGGCCATTCTATCCTTTATCTGACTTTGTACAAAATAAGAGTAAGAATATCTAGATTTGTTCATTGTTGGCTAAGAGGGAGTTTAATGACCTCGCAGGAGCCATAGTGCAACATTTTCACCCCATCACACGTTTTCATACAACCCTGGTCGCTGTGGCTGTGTCTATGCTGGTATCTAATCTACACACTGTCTCTGAGGCAAAGCCTCTCCAGAGGATGCCTCCTTGCCACCCCCTTGCAGCTGCTAACACCACTTTGTCGGCCCTTTCAATCCCGTAACTCTCCTGCCTGAGTCTGAGTCTCCATTTTCCAAGGGGAGTTTTCAGTGAACCGTAATCTATCTTTTCATTGGCTAAGTCTGTAAACCTTGGTGGGCCGGGTGGGTCCAAAGAGAAAAGAGGATGTTTTCTTTTTCCACTGTTTAAACCTCTTGTGAGTAATTCCCCACAGCTGTACATAAACACCCCTTTTCTGAGTGGGGGGAAAGAGGTCTCAGAACAGAACAGCTCTCTCTGTTTATCAAATTAAAACAAATCATGGCAACAGCTCCTTACTTTAACCAAAAGGGAACCTCCTAGCCCCGATTCGTTTTGTAGGGGGCTTAATTGTTCTCTGGGGCTTCAGGCTAGACTTATCATGAGTTCTCTTCTAAAGAGGAAAGGGGATGAAGAGAAGAAAACAAGTTTTAAGTTGCTACATGTAAACAAACTGAGATTCTTTTGCAGCTATTATGAGATTGTTCAACAATTAAATAGCTACAATTATAACCCCAAACAATGTTTGACTGGGCTGGCTGCCTAATCAGTGAAGCTGTATTTTCACAGCAGACTAAGCATATTATTGTTAAAATAAATGTTATTGGAAAAACAGCTCTAGAGAATACATTTCTGCCTACTGAGAATTGGCGGTTATTTTCAAAGATGCCAAGAAATTCAGTGCTTACCATAAAGAGGGTGTAAAATAACACCTGTTGCACTGAATAGAAAACATTTAGGTTTGTTTACAGATAAGCTCCTGTTAGCAGTTTTAAATTTACACTACATAGAGCTTTCTGGTTTTTAAATCCATTTGTTCTTCTAGTTCAATGTGGTTAAAACAAAGCAAAATGATTTTATGAGGTCATGCATTAGTACGAAACTGTAAAGTCACAAATTTTTCTGCATAACCTCATTACAGTCCTTACAGTGACAGTAATTGATTTACTTGTGTTCCTTCACATAGATTGTGAGATCCCTGAGCCTCTGAGTATCTACAGCCTGGCACGCTGCTAGTTAGGGTGTGGGGCAGGAGACATGGATGGCTGTAAGGGTGAGCACTGTCCTAAGTTTAGAATCACTTATATGAAGCATTAATTAATGACTCAGAACATAAATGGATGAGTGCTAATGCTAACCGTACATACTTAAACCTACATACATTTTGGAAAGATTCTTTGCCAAATGTTTCTAGTTTCTGGAAGATTACTTCTATGGAATGAGAGAGAAGGAAGAAAAGATTTTATAATCTTATAACATTCTCTAAGCCTTTTTCTCATCTTTGTCAACGATTTTACCCAACTTAAAAGGCTTCCTCTTTCTGCTTCAGTGTTCCTCAAACCTACCTCATCATAAGACTTATTGGCAGTGCTTTGCAAAAACACAGCTTCTCTGGCATCAGCCTGACCTAAGGAATCAGATCATAATCTCTGGGCAGAGGGGCCTGCTGATAGAACTAGTTTGAAAATCACTCTCGTAAATAATTTCTGACTAACCAAGGATATAGGGTTTATTATCTAGGGCAATTCCCACTTCTTCCATAAAGGCAACTAGATAATTATAATCCAGTGAAGTTTCTATCTATTCAATTCTTTAAGGATATATCTATAGCCTGTGTGTCTTTTTTGACTCTAGATATTTATTTTCTTTATCATGGTCTTTTAACAGCATCATAAATAAACTTCTAAAGGAAAAGGACTGAGCCTCCTATTTTTACTACCTTTAATCTACATTTATTGGGCACCGACTATGATTAGACATGAATGTGGGATAGAGAGTAGTGGTGAGTAAGACATGGTTTCTGTGTGACTATGATCTGACAGATCATAATTATGGAAGGTACTACTCCTTGTACTTCCTACAGGGTCTAGTATAGTGTAGCTCATATAATAGATACTCAAAACCCCAAACCCACTTATGGAGCAAATGAATAACTGAATGGCTAGTTGTCATTTAAGCCACAAATGGCATTGACCCCATTTTCTTATTTAATAAAATAAAGTTGGTAACTTCCACTTCATAGGATTATTATAAATACTAAAACCCGTTGGAATGTTTTTAGAAATTTTAAGTGAGAATTTTGGTTAAGCTCTAAACCAAAATGGATTTGCCTTCACTTTTGCATACATACCTGTGTCTAATGAATCTCCATAAATTATCAGAGGCAAGATAAGCTGGTGGTCTAACCACAGGCCCTGGGATTGCTCTTGCTGTCCATCTCAGCTGCCCCTAGCAGCTCTGTGACCTGGGACGTTGGTCAATTTTCCTATGTCTCAATGGCCTCACCAATTAAATGGACACTAAAAATACCATCTATTGTGTAAAACACTTTTAAAGGAATGATTAGTAATTACATATATAAAGACAATGTCTGATACATAGCATTTAATAGATAAATGATTGATTTTTTCCCCCAGTGTACAGAAAGGAGCTGTGAGTTAGAACTCCTCATAAGGTTAATTTCAAATTAATGTTTGTTCAAAATATATTGAGCCCCTATTACATGCCAGCTACTGCTCCAGATAAGGGAGGTTTATTCTTGGACAAGACGATATTTAGCGTTCTTTTCTCTCTCTCTCTCTCTCTCTCTCTCTGTCTCCCTCTCTCTCTTTTTTTCCCCTACTCTAGAAATAAGAAGAAAGGGAACTTTCTCCCCTCTGGGTCTCAGAGGGCACAAGTTTCGTCAATAGAGGTAGGGAAAGAGGGGAGGTCCTTGTCAGCTGCGGAGTGCTGTGATTAACCTCTGGAAACTCAGAGATCAGCTAGGCCAGGACTCAACCGTGACAGTTCACATAGGTTAGAAGTTCACTTTTCCTTAATTGATCCCAGACTCTGGTTATGGACAGTCGTCGTTGGTGGCAGGCGTGGTAGGCAGGCAGCTCAAGGTGTCACATCAGATAACAATGACTTCATTTTCCCCCTGGGCATGCTCAAGACACTGGACTCACTCAAGCTGTTCCTATTCTTCCTGGAGAAGTTTGTCCTCATTTATCAAATGACAAATTCATACAACCACATTTGCCTAACTTGTTTATCTCAGAATGCTGGAGTCAGCAGTTCTGTATTAATAACCGGCCTTTTAAAAGGCAGAAGATACTATCTGGAAGTCAGATCAAAATGTTATTAAAATGTATGTAAATGGTCTCAAAATATCTCTCTCCTTTACCTCAAGTTACAATCAGCATCAAGGTGGATAAAAAATATTAAGTAATTTACCCACTTAAATTTTTTTATTTTGAGAAAATTATAAAGTCACATTCAGTTGCAAGAGGTTATACAGAGACAGCAGAAATACCCATTCCCTGGTTTCCTCCACTGGTAACACCTTGCAGAACTGTAGCACAATATTACAACCGGAAAAGTAAAATCGATAAAATCTGCCAAATTTATTTAGATCATATCAGTTTTACCTTCACTCAAAGGTGTGTGTTCATGTATCTAGCACCACTCTCAAGATATAGAACAACGCCATTACCATCATCACACGGGTCCCTCATGTTGACCTCTTATAAACACATGCACCTACATTCCCCACCCCCACCTCTATCTGGCACTGACCTCTGGCAACTACTGATCTATTCTCCATCTTTATAATGTTCTCATTTAAAGAATGCTATACAAATGTAATCATATAGTAACTTTAAATTGTCTGAAACTATAAAGAAGTGTCAGCTGTTATTATTACTATTATTATTAATGATTGGTGGTAATTGTACTAACAACAATTATATGCTGCTCTTTGCACCAACCATATTTCTTTGACAGTTATAATTTTCTCTTAACAGTAGGTTTTCTGGTTTATTTGGTGGCCCCACTAAAAGAAAAATGGTATTAAACAGTAGCTGGGAAGAGGTTGGGTTTTCTGACAAACTTTCCTGTGGGAAAAGACCTTGTTTTGACAAAACACTGCCAGGGAAAAGACTGGAGTCTATAAAATAGGGCTTTTCACTCTTTCTAGAAGTTTTTATTATTAGCCTTATAAAAATAACCCAGCGGCTTTTCCCAAAGAGATATACAACTATCTAAAATGTGATATACAATATACCTTGACAGTCTCTGAGATCAGAGTTGATGTTTTAAGACCAGATGCAGGAAAATTTTTTTGCAGTAATCCTAAAACAGGACTCCTAGAGGAAAAAAAAGATTACAATTGTTCTGGTAATACAGGCAAATTAACCTCCTCAAACAAATTATGATTCTTAGAATAATTATCATATTTTATGTTTAGTATATACTGAATTTGAATTATGCTATTTATGTTACATTAAATATGTTATTTAATTTCCACAACATGTTTTCATGATTCATTGATTATCCTACTTTATTGATGAAAATATCGAAGCTTGGAAAGATTAAATTCCATACCTGGTGAATGGCAGGGCTGATATCCAAACTAAATCTATCCAGCTACAAAGCCCATGCTCTTTTATGGAAAGGAGGTATTTTACTTTATTTTATTATTGCTTTTATCTCCTAAATTTTTATCTTGATAAAATTTAAATTAACAGAAAAATTGCAAGAATAAGACAAGAAACACCCATATACCATTTGTATATCATCAGTTGTTACAAATGTGCTGACTTTGGTTTTTGTTGAAAATACTTATTCCAGTAATAGTCTTTGTAGACATAGTCCCTCAACCCATGATCTAAAAATTTAGTTTTCATGTCTCTCTGTTCTGGAATAGTACTCAAAGACCACGTTTTTAGCCACTGATGAGTATTGCCATGCACCTGTAGAATGACTTTAATGGTGAACCTTAAGACATTGCAGGAGATATTTTTCATCTCTTCCTATCATGACTGAACAAATACTAAACTTCCCCTTCATCTATCAACTATGATAGATAGTACAAATGGGCATAGTTACCTTCTTTATGCAAGATTTTTCTACTTTGCTGTAGAAATATATTCAGATGATAAAATATGGACATAGATTTTATTCCACCCAAGTATCTAGGAGGTCAGATTTCCAGTAGGTTATCCAGACTTCAAAGAATTTCTAAAATATGCATCTCAATTTGTCATGCTTCATGCTAGAGTAAAAGGGTCAACTATAAAATCACACCTAGGATTATTAAATATTCTGACTTTGGAAATGGAGGATTTGGGTCAGAACCCCAGACCCAGCATTCTCCAGAAATATAGCATTAACCTTCCCAAGGTTAATGTGAGGTCCACTATCCCCGTTTGTTAGGTGGATACCTGTATGTATCTTAAAATGGTTTTATATGAATGTAACATGAGTGATACCAGTCAGCCTAATGCCTGGCACTAGCAGCCACCAAGTAAGTAGAAAGTATTCAGATGTATTCAAGTCAAAATCATAGGATCTGTTGAAAAACACACCCCATGTTGCATTCATATCCAGAGCATCTTTTCCATTAGGAGTTCCTTTATTTCTGTGGGGGAAAATTAAGTCGTAACAATCCTTTGTGGTTTCAGTGCCTTTATCTGCTGTCTTCCAAGAGTTGTTGAATATAGAGTCCACTGATAGATACAGCATCAAAAGCAAGAATTTTCCTTTCATTTCCATGTTGGATTACCACTAGAATTGTGGCTCATCTGACATCCCAGCTTGTGGTTAGAAAGTTGTCCTTTGGGCTGGCCACGAGCTGATTTTCTCATTCTGTGGTTTGCTGTGGTTGACTGTGTGCCATATTCACTCCTATGAAAACTATGTCAGTGCTCTGTATTTTACCAAAAATTACTGAGATCGGGTCCTCCTCAGTCTTCTATCTCACTCTCCCAAAGTGATCCTTAACATCTATAGAAATAATCATTTCTGTGTTGCCAATTTATCCCTGTTCCCTATTAAACAATGATGAAGAAAGCCATTTGTCTTTGTCTTCCCCTTGGTTTTATTTACTCCTTCATTTATTTAACACTTTTGTGGGGCCCTGTTTCAATCACTGTTCAAGGAACTTTATATATTGTGATGGTTCATTTTATGTGCCAACTTTATTGGGTTACAGGGTACCCAGATACTTGGTCAAACGTTATTCTGGGTGTTTGGGTGAATGTGTGTTTGGATGAGATTAACATTTAAATCTGTAGACTGAGTAAAGCAGATTGTCCCCCACTAATGTGGCTGGGCCCATTCAATGAGTCGAAGGCCTGAACAGGACAAAGTGGCTGACTCTCCCTGAGGAAGAACAAATTCCTCCGGCCTGACGACCTTCAAACTGGAGCTTATTTGTTTTCCTACTTTCAGATTTGAATTGAAACATTGACTCTTCCTTGATCTCAAACTACTAGCCCTTGAATCGGAACTACACCATTGGTTTTTCCTGCTCTCAGGTCTTCTGACTTAGCATGGACTATATCATTGGCTTTCCTGGGTCTTCGCCTTGCAGACTCACCACGCATATCTTGGAACTTGCTAGCCTCCATTGTCTTGTGAGCCAGTTACTCATAATAAATCTGTGTGTGTGTATGTGTGTGTGTGTGTGTGTGTGTGTGTACACAAACATCCATACGTCCTATAGGCTCTGTTCCTCTGGAGAACCTTGACTGATAAAAATAGTTTATCTCATTTAATCCTCACTCTAAGCTAGTTATTCTTGGCTTTCTCTCAACTTTGAAGACCCCAGATCTCAGTGACTCTGAAGTACTTACCCATGATTACTCCCATGATAAATGCCCACTATCTTTGCTGAAGATTATCTGATTTCAGTATCCATATCTTTTGCATACAGGGAGATAACCATGCAGAGATTTTTATAAGCACCTTCAAGTCCGTAGTAACAAGCCACATGAATTCTATACATTCACACATCAACTCCAGGAAGGTCACAACTTTTGAGGAAACCTAAGGTACTGAGAACTTTATTTCTGCAACAAAAGCTATGACATCAACACTGGGTCTTAATTTGCTGCCCGGTGAATCACAACAACTTCAGCATGATAGTCACTTCAATAAAGCTAATTATCACAATGGTATAATTATTTAATGTTTAAAATGATTTTAATGACTTTCGAAAAATATATTGTTTATATTTTTGTACAATGTTTACACTCCCAGATATGTGCTCTATCTGCAACTCTATCCTTGCTTCCTTTGCCTGGAAAACTATTTGTCTTTTAAAACATTTATGACCCAAATCTAGATGCATGCCTACCTCAAGTAAGTCTAGGATATGATTACTTTAACACACATATTAGGCAATTTATCACAATGGTTCCAATTGTCTCTCTCTCCTCAATTAGATTGTGAACATCTTGAAAGCAAAGACTGTGTTTTACTCATTTTTTTTTTTGCCAGTGCTTTGTGTAATACTGGACAATTTGCAGATGTCTAATGTAGGGAGTGAAGAAGTGTTTTTATTCATTGAACAGTTATCCAGGATATATGTTGGTCAGGGTACTTTCAGGGTCCAGTGACAGATAAATAGATAATGAGGGACAACAAACAACTAAAAATTCAAACACATGTAATGTCTGAATATACATACATAACAAAATTCATATGCACTATATAGATACATAGAATATTTTACTGAACTTCATTGATATGGCAGTCTTTTTGGAGGAAGGCTATTTGCTGAATGGCATGTATTTGATTGAAAGGTAGTTTAGTTAAGATTAATATAGCTAACGGGTGCCTGGGTGGCTCAGTTGGTTAAATGTCCAACTCTTGATTTCAGCTCAGATCATGATCTCATGGTTTGTGAGTTCAAGCCCCGTGTCAGGCTCTGTTCTGACAGTGTGAAGCCTGCTTGGAATTCTCTCTTTCCCTCTATCTCTGCCCCTTTCCCGCTCACACACTCTCTCTTACAAAATAAATAAATAAACTTAAAAAAAGAATAAATGTAACTAAATTTATTTTAAGATGGCTATAAGTAGCACTGGCCAAATTTAATAATTTTGCTAGATTTACAAAGAGACAACAATTTTTATATGTTCTTTATGCCCCCTTTGAAACTGTTAAAGACATTCTAACCTTTTGAAAACTAAGTGTTTATTTACTTATTATTTTGAGAGAGAGAGAGAGCACGCACACACATGGGGGTGGGGCAGAGAGAGCTGGAGAGAAAATCCCAAGCAGGCCCAGCACTGTCACCGTGGATCCCAACACTGGTTTGATTCCACAGACATGGAATTTTGGCAAAATGAGCCAAAATCAAGAGTCAGATGCTTAACCGACCGAGCCACGCAAGTGCCCTGAAACTGTTAAAGACATGCATTCTACGTACTTTTAGCTCCATTTGTTAAATAGAATTATTATAAACAAGCTGCAATATATCGATTTCCCTGGACCTACAACATGATGATACACAACAGGGTAATGAACGTAAGAGCTCATCCTGAAAATCATCTGGTTTGAGGTCAGAATATTTAAAGAAAGACATTTCATTGCATTGTAGCTGAGAAAACAAAGGAAGAACTTTGGGACAAAAAAGTGCAAACCAGGGGTGACTGGGGAGGGGGAGAGGAAATGAGGGAAAGATACCCTTTCTGAAAAATGAAAGGAAAGAAAAGAGAAGACAGCTTGCCAGGGAAATGAAAATTAGAAACAGACAAAGCTGTGTTATGTTTTGGGATTTTTTTTTTAAGAGATTGAAATTTTAGGAAAAGAGAGGGAAGTACAATAAATCAACAGACAAGCTTATTTGGTTGGGAATGGAGAGAAGCCTTTTTTAAGTTCTCATAAACTGCTTCAGGAAGGTGAGAAGCTTCCTGTAAACCTTACTTGAATCGCGAACGTTGCAAAGATTCGGCTGGAAATGAGGACAAATGCAGCAGATATCTAAGAGAGAAAGTGCCTTTTATTAAAACCTTTTATATCATAAACAACTATATATCTTGACTTTGAAGTGTCCCAAACATTACTATTTGCTATTTAAATAGCTCGGTGCTTTTATATTTCCCAGGGAATCAAGAATATACCTAGCATAGGAATAAATACATTTGACTACATTTGAAGTACATACGGGAAGGGGGCCATCTATTTTTCTGTCATCACTCATTGTCGTCTAACCACATCCCATAAAATGTACTCAATAAATGAGTCAACTCAGCCATTTAAGAAATATATGTGTTACAGCACGTTTATTCATATATTCAATATTAATCTTCTAATATATACAGACTCACTGCTAGACCCTTGAGATGGTAAGATATGTAAGACAGTATTTCTACCTGTGACAAGAAGAGCACCTGAAAGAAGACAAACGTATAAATATTTTATGAAACAAAATATTAATGATTCATAAAAATAGAGGAGAGACAAAATAATTATATCTGCAATAGTAGAAGAGGTGTTCTAGGAGATTTTATTCAAGCTGTGTCTTAAAGTGGTGCCTGCTATAGACTTCAAATATTGCCAAGTCTGTATGTAACCTTGCTAGCCAATTCATTCAATCTCATATAAGAGGAAAAGCAATCAAATTCTATGGAAGTGCATGATAAACTTTCTGAAACTTAAAAACAGCATGACATTTCCCCAGTCATAATTACTTTTTCTCTCTTCTCAAGTTGTCCTGCATAGATAAGAGTTCTAGCTGGACATATGACTCTCCAGGTAGAAATTACACTTGTCAGCCTCCTTTGCTGCTGATGGAAGCCATGAATGGGGTGCAGGTGGACATGTTGTTTGCAGATGCCATGTTGGTTGGGTAAAGGATGTTGCCTCCCCTCTACTTACCCTTTTCTTGGTCTTCATATAGGATGAAACCTACAGCAGGGTCCAGCTTTGGCCTGGGTTTTCTTAATGGCCTCTGGAGCAGTGGCTCCCCCAACCAGGACATTCATTTCTACACTATTATGAGAGAAAGAGAGGGGTAAGTTGCTATCTTATTTTTTTTAATTTATTTATTTCTAGGAGAGAGAGAGAGACAGCGTGAGCAGCGGAGGGTCAGAGAGAGAGGGAGTCACAGGCTGAAACAGGCTCCAGGCTCTGAGCTGGCAGTCAGCACAGAGCACGACGCGGGGCTGAACCCACGAACCGTGAGATCATGACCTAAGCGAAAGTCGGACGCTTAACCGACTAAGCCACCCAGGCTCCCCAAGTTGCTATCTCATTGAAGTCAGTGAGTTTTGGTCCTGTTTGTTAGAGTAATATAGCCTATATCCTAATTAATAACGACATCTCTTTTCCCCTTTGCAAGAATTTAAAATTGAGTTTAAAAAGCAAAAACACACTAGAATCATTACAGGGGAGTGTTAAACACACACACACACACACACACACACACACTTACATTGCAGAAAGAACCAATATGTGACACTGACTTTTAAAGCTTTTCTTTAAAAAAAAAAAAAAAAAAAGCTTTTCTAAGTAAATGCTCCATTAGCTCACTTCCTTACAACTTACTATAGTAGGAGAGCATGTTTTAGAGTTTTGCGGTCAGACCTACATTCAAATGTCAATTCTCACAACGTAATGATATTATTTAGTACCATTTGTGTGTTGGAAACTGGGTTTAGTACTGGGTTTTTGATACCATTTAATCTTCAGAAAAATCCAATGGACTAGCTATTATTCCCATTTTATAGTAAAATAGTGAGACGCTTTAGTACCTCAGTAGGTTGTACTAGTTCACGTACTTAATAGTGTAAGGAGAGATGCGATTTTATTCTAGGTCATTCTGGCTTGTAAACCTGTTTTGTACACTGCTTCATCACATACTAGCTGAGGGCCAGGCTCGGGTCCCTGATCTATTAACTGGAAATAATATTTAGCTACTTATGAGGTTCCTGTGAGCATTGGGTAAGCCTGTATATGATGCCTTTTCAGCACCTGACACATAGTAGGTACACATAAGTGTTGGGTGCCATTCTTCTTTCCTTGAAGGTCTCAGAGCTTTTAGAGTGAAGGAACACTATTCCTCTCACCTCCGTAATCTTCACTGTCCTGTAAATTGTGTGGGAGGAAGGACGTGCTGAATAAATATGAGGACAAATCAGGAGAATGAGGAAAGTAGGTGTAGAAACTGGCAAATTAACAAAATGTAATAAAAATGAGAGCCCATAAGATCAAGAGCACTGAACTTCACTATATTCTAGGAAATGTTATAATTACTTGACATGCATTTTCTCCTTTACTCTTCGCGACAGCCCTGAGGCTGGTTTTATTATGTTCGCTACTTTACAGAGAAGGCCACTGAACTCCAGAGAAGACTACTTGTCGCGACATAGATGTTAGGCTACAGCTATAGCTTCTACTTGAACTAAGCTTTATGTTGGTCCAGACCCATCTCTTACTCTCCTCCCATGCCAAACACTGGAAATCAATAAGCTAACTGCCAGCCTTAGCTCATAACAGTTTATCTGGGCCCCGGGATGCCCCCCAAGAGCCCCATTCTACACTGTTCAGTGGTGAAGGTGGTGGTTTGTGGACACCAGGCCCTTCTCAGCTTGACCTCTCGGTGTCCTGTGGTAGGCAGGTGGGCTGTAGCTCCGGCTTCTCCCCTCTGGGGAGAGCTCCTGGGTGGCCAGACGAGGCCTGTGGGCTTGCACAGCTGCCTTCCATGTCATCATCCAAGCAGCTGGGCACGTGAGCAGCTCCAGCAGCCTGGAGTCGGATTGTGTAAACTGCCGTATGCTCCTGGCAGCTTTGGGACTGGCTGAGTCCCTTCAGGAAATGAAGGGAAAGCTCCAAGTAGGCTTGACAAGGGCTGCTCTGGGGCAGGAAGCAACAGACACTTGACCTGGTTGAATTTCCAATGCAGTTCCTTTCAAAGGCACATGCTGGGTCTTAATCTTCTATCAGTGCAAGCTTTTGCCAACCACAGTGCTTGTCCCACTGTATGTGCTCAATGAAATTTTTGCTGAGTGGATGGATGATTGCACAAAAAGACGCAATTCTGTTTGCTATCAGTATGAGCAATAAGAAAATCTGAGATGTGTTTTGGGTTCTTTAACAAGCTCCTTGCAACCCCAACTGCCACTTTCACAGCCTCTCACCTGCCTCTCCCTCTCTGCCACCACTTCACCCTCCCTCTTCAATTCCCTTTTAAATCTCCTCCTTACCCTGTAAAATTAACCTCTTTTTGATTCATTGTTTCAAGACCATGCTGCCAAAGAGCTCCTCTTTTGATCAGAATGAAATGTAGTTCTGTGATTTTCCAGTTTTCATCTTCCCCGAACACATGGATTAATGCTAACAGCAGTCTTACAGACATCTTATTTCTGCTTATTCGAGATACTGTGACCATGACCCACCAGTAAAAACATACTTTGCCAAAAGTTGATTCTTAGGAAATCTTCAATCTATTTTTTTTATTCCTACATTTAAGGCTGACTCTTTGAGGAAAAGAATCATGGATAAACCCACAGTCTGATGGGCTTTACAAATATAAATATATCATGTGCAAAAGTCCACACAGACTCCAAGTCCTTTGAGTCATACCATGTTGAAGTATAGTATTGCAGCTTTTTTCTATAGCATGTAGTATAGTGTCACCAGAAATTATGAGTAAATGCAGTCTTTTTTTTTTTTTTTTCAGCAGTGGATTCTTTTGAGTAAATGCAGTCTTAATGGTGGGTGGCCCTAAAACTTCCAGTATGCATTTTAACTACTCTGCTTAACTCATGGTTAAACATATATTAAGACTTCTCTTCAAAAAACGAATATTTTCTTCATAGTAAAATGAAATTTGGAACAATATATTAGAATCAAGTTCCCAAAGAGGATGTAGCTGCAAAGGTATTTTAATCCAAGTTTGTTTACAAGTCCATTTTATTGAATGGGAAAAATCAGTACTGAATGTGGTAGTGGATTAAAAGATTACTTTTTCCAGGGCGCCTGAGTGGCTCTGTCGGTTAAGTGTCTGACTTCAGCTCAGGTCATGATCTCACAGTTTGTAGGTTTGAGCCCTTGTATGAGGCTCTGTGCTGACAGCTCAGGGCCTGGAGCCTGCTTCGTATCCTGTGTCTCCCTCTCTCTCTGCCCCTTCCCAGCTCATGCTCTGTCTCTTTCTTTCTCTCTCAAAAATAAATAAACATTTAAAAAAGATGACTTTTCCTCCTTTTTATTTCTATGTATGGATTATTATTATAAAAGGGGTGCTGTCTAAAAACTTCTAACATTAAGATACATAGAAGGTAAAAGGTAAAAATTCTACCCCCCCCATATTGTTCAGTCATAATCTTCACTAACAGTTGATGTATATTTCTTGAGACTAGGTTTTATGTTATTTCAAAATAAAATAAACTTTCTTCCACAAATATTGAAATACATTCTATATGCCAGGCAGTGTTGTGGATACTTGGAATATAGCGAAGGGAATGGCCAGAGTCACATACTCTTACGGAGCTTATTTTCTTTAGATAGACATAAATAATAAATAATAACTATAATGAATAGGTAACATATATTAGGAAGTACTAAAGGCTGTGAGAACTAGAACAGAGAGAATAGGGTAAGGGGACTGGAGAATGCTAGAGATGAAGCTGGGAATAATTGCAATTTTAAACAGGGTGGTTGGATTAGTTCTCAATGAGAAGAGGCCATTTGAGAAAAGACTGAAAGTAAGTCAGCCATCTGGAGGAAGTCATTCCAGGGTGGGAGAAAGACTTTTAAGGTGGGAAGCCTGGTATATTGCAGGACCGGCAAGGAAATTAATGGAGCAGAATAGGTGGGGGGTAAGAAGCAGAGGAGTTGATAAGGACAGGAAGGTGATAGGAGAGATCACAGAAGCCCCCTAGGTCCACTGAAAAGAGTTTGGCTCTCATTCCACTTGAGACGGGAGCCCCTGGAGGGGTCGAACAACACCGAAAGTATGATATGACTTCCGTTATAAAGAAACTACTCCACTATGTTGAATAGACTGAAGGGAGGCACAGGGAAGAGTCTAGAGAGCTACTGTGAGCCTGTTGCATGGGAGAGATGGTGTCATATTCTGAAAGTAGAACCAAAATCGCTTCTCGGCCTTTCGGCTGAGATCAAGTGTGAAAGTAGAACCAAAAAAGATGTCCTGAAGAACTACAGGCAGAGTGTGAGATAAACAGAAGAGTCAAGGACGTTTTCAAGGTTTCAGTCCGGGACATACAAGGAGTGGCATTCACACTAAGCATATGTTTCTGAAACTTAATTTTTTTATTCACAATATATTATGAACATCATTCTATGTCAAGATACATGGAACTACCGCATTTTTTACAATTTCCTAGTAGTCTATTGCATGTTTACACATAATTTATTGAATCGATGTATAATTTCTTTCCTTTTATCCCTCCCCTCCCAAGTTGTCTTCTAAAGTAATGTTTTAAAGTTACTTTTTAAAAATCTGATCTTGAGGGCACCTGGGTGGCTCAGTCGGTTGAGCATCCAACTTCGGCTCAGGTCATGATCTCACGGTTCGTGGGTTCGAGCCCCGCATCGGGCTCTGTGCTGACTGCTAGCTCAGAGCCTGGAGCCTGTTTTGGATTCTGTGTCTCCCTCTCTCTCTGACCCTCCCCTGCTCATGCTGTCTCTCTCTCAGAAGTAAATTAAAAAAGTTAAAAAAATTTTTAATAAAAATCTGATCTTGATACTTTTTATGAACAGGTCAATGTCATGCCCTAAACCTATATTTAAAGACCTACTAGTGAATCTTTCTGAAATCTAGTTAATTAGCAAAATGAGGTATTCATATATGTTCTTGCTATTATTTGATGTCTTTTAAGTTTTTCATTATTAGAACCATGTGTTTAGTGATTTTCTTTTTTGTTATATCTACTTTAGTTAGAAGCCTGGAGAGAAACAGACAGTGAGTTGGAATGATTTTAATTCTATTTTTGGAGAAGTTCTGAACCCAGAAAAGGAAACACAGAGAGAGGGTTTTTTTAATTAATTTATTTAAACCCAAGTTAGTTAACTATAGTGTAGTAACGGTTTCAGAACTGGAATTTAGATATTCATCACTCTACATATAACACCCAGTGCTCATCCCAACAGTGCCCTCCTTAATGCCCATCGCCCACTTAGCCCATCCCCCCACCCAACACCCCTCCATCAAACCTCAGTTTGTTCTCTGTATTTAAGAGTCTCTTACGGTTTGCCTCCCTCTCTGTTTTTATCTTATTTTTCCTTCCCTACCCATATGTTCATCTGTTTTGTTTTTTGAATTCCACATATGAGTGAAATCATATGACATTTGTCTTTCTCTGGCTGACTTATTTCATTTAGCATAGTACACAGAGAGCGCTTTTTAGAGGAAAAGGCCATGACCTAAGACAAGACCTAGAAAAAGAGTTCCTGGTGATTATTGTCTTATTTATTACATAAATGCATCCTTAACTTGGCTAAGAGCCATGGGTTTATGCTATGCATAACTTATTGAATCAAAAAAATTCTCATTTAAAAACCTCTTTATAAATTCATTTTATATAAATGGTAGGGTTATCCCATAAATTTCCTTTCTGTATTTTTAGTTGTTCTTATAATTATTCAAGAATAATATTTGTCTATCAACTAAAAATAATTGTGTCCCTAGAAAAAAAATATTTAAATAATTTAACTATTTACTTCCTTAGGAAAGAGAGAATAGACCACATAGCTTATAGCTCTGGTCACTATCAGCCCCAAACCACTATCATGCCAAGTGGCTGGGCTGGGTCTATTATTAGAATATGAACAGAAGAACGCTTCTTTAAATATTGAGCAACTAAAGGCAAAAGACCAGGTTATACAAAAATTGTTTGTACAAAGCTGCAATACAGCCACAGTGATAACCCAAGGATTGTAGAGTTCAGGGTTATGTATAAGTATTAGAAACTTTTGAACTTAAAGAATAGAAAGTATTTTAGTTAGAAAAATAGTTAAATTTATTTTTATTTAACTTCCAATATAGATAAAAGGAAACATTTAGTAATAGTTGGTAAAAAGAAGCATCTAAGAGAAAACTACTAGACTCAAACTTAAAATTTAACTTTTTAAATTCTTACTAGAGTGACTGTATATTTATATATATTTACTACAGTAATTTTATATATATATACTTTTTGCTTGGTCTAAGTAATTATATATTATATATTTGTTTTAATTTAATTTCTTGAGTAAGTATATGCTATAAATTTTGTATTCTGTATTATGCTAAGGGAAATTAGCTAACACTTCTTGTTTGAGTTTAGAAATGTGTAGAATTGTGTATGAAAGTATTTGAAGCCTAATCTATCAAGTTTAAGGAAGGATTTCCATTTTGACTTTAGATTAAAAAGTGTAGAATGATTAAGTTTATTTCACAGTGGGTAAAATGCTTGAAATTGAAGAAATCAGATATATTCCAAATTTATTGGCTCTGTTATATATATTACATGTTGTGAAATTTTTCTTTGTTTATATTACTACAAAATTTATAACTGTAAGACACTTATGGCAGCATCAACTATCTTTCCTAAAATGTATAATTGGAGTCTACTCAGTAGAATCAAATATTACCCTGTAATCCAACAAAGGATGTGCTGGAGCACACACACAATAGGTAATTATTTATTATCTAGTCTTTTAGGTTATAGGTAAACAGTATATTATACTATTAAAGTATAGACAGTGAAGCAAGATGGACCTTGATTCCAATTCCACTTACCAACTTTCTAACCTCAGCTGAGTCCACTTCTCCTCTTGGAGCAAAGTTCACTTGTAGGTAAAGTAGAGGGAAAGATATGTATCATAAGAGTTGTGAGATTGTGAGTAAGAAACCTAACACATAGTCCTGTTCAAAGGTGCTCCATAAATAATGACAATTCGGGTCAGTGGTTTTGTTATTAAAAAAGCTAATCATCACCTGCAAATCAAGTTAAGAAATCCATTCTCCCAGCAGATAAATATAATAAAGAGAAAACTTTGTTGTCCTGGTGGAAACATGTTTTATCTTAAGAGAAAAAATATATGATACCCTGGAAGAGGTAAAATGTGTATTTCTTATAAATACACATAAATAAAGTACATATAAACTTTATTAAAGAGAAATATCTAGGGGCGCCTGGGTGGCTTAGTCGGTTAAGCGTCCGACTTTCGCTTGGGTCATGATCTCGCGGTTCGTGGGTTCGAGCCCACGTCGGGCTCTGTGCTGACTGCCAGCTCAGAGCCTGGAGCCTGTTTCAGATTCTGTATCCCTCTCTCTCTGACCCTCCCCTGCTCACGCTGTCTCTCTCTCTCCTAGAAATAAATAAAAAACATTAAAAAAAACTTTTTTTAAAAAAGAGAAATATCTAGGAAAATAGAAGAATATAAGAAATGAGAGGACCACTTTTGGCCATATCTTTGGGTACAGTCTATGTGTACAGAAAAAAGTATAAAATCAGCTCTCTCTCTCTCTCTAAAAATAAAAACTAATAATAATATAAAAGAAATGCATTAGGAAAATGGAAGTTCTTAATAAAAGTAATAGGTCTGCATTTAACTATAATAATGTAGGATATTAATAATAATATTATTTATTGAAGTGATAAAATCACTGTCTACCTTTAAAGAAACGCTATACCGCTACATGTTCTTTTGAGTTAAATATCAAAGTTTTTGATATTTATCAAAAGATATGATACTAGAGAAAAGGACAACACTTTTTGTGTGTTCCTGGATTGTTTTTCAAATACTGGGATTTGAGTAGCATACATAAAGGGATAAAGTTGAAAATCAACAACAACAACAAAACATTAACTATAAAAGTATTCATTTGTTCACTTGGTCACTTGTTCGGTATACTTCACAGCTTGAGTGCAGTTTGTGGTGGTTTGGCAGATGGCACTCTTGTATGCTCATGAACTTAAACTACTGCATATTCAATAAAAAGGTGATTTGGTCTTCAGCCCTACATTACATCTAGCAAATATTGCTCTAATGGGCTATATTCTTATTTACACCAAAAATAAACCCATCAAGTGAAAGAAATTTAGTAGTACAGTTTTGAAGAATTCATGGCTTCATGGTTGGGAACCATCATGAGAGACAGCAAAGGATATTTTTTTAAAAAATGTTTGTTCATATATTAGATATATTCAAATTAGAAAAGTGAACTTGAGAACTGAAGCAGTTTCTTTATAATTTAGACCCACATTGTTCATTAAAAAGAGATAAAGTTTTTATATAGTTTTTAATTGGAAAAACAAGCTATATAAGAAATAGAAATCAACCAAGTTAAAACATAAAACATCAGTTTGCTCCATGGAAACCAGTAGGAGGACGACTCCATCCCATTTTACTCCATTACATTTAACCTCAGCTTAGTTATAAGATGTTTGTCTTGAAAGTAATTGCTACAAGAAATTAGAAGATAAGTTGTAAATGAGTAAATTTGAAGTTTTGCTCACAAATAAACCACAGGTAATGAGAAAACTTGGATTGACTACTTAATTCAAAAGAAAAAAATTCCAGGCAGACAAAGATAACATGTGAATAGTAGATAGCTTGTGAGCAGGCAGAGTTACCAAACAGTGCCAGTGTATCAATAATCCTTTTCATTATAATCAAAAGGATTATAAAATACAAGTTCGGGCCAATCTGTGCACGTCACACTCAATGGTTTTCCAAATTAACCAAAGGATAGGATTACACAAGAAAGGAGGGAAGCTAACACTTACTACATGTGTGTCACTTACCATGAACTTTCACAGACTTCTCTTAGTTAATAATGAAATGGATGATGATAGTGACAATATAAATGTAGGCCAAAGAATTACTAAACAGCAAACACTTAAATTTTAAAAATCTGAAATTACTCAAGAGGAATTAGAAGCGAGATCACTTTATATCTGAAGCTCCCACACCTTACCCCACTCTTTGTATAAGGCTATTAATTTAAAAATATTTCTTGTCCTGGAAATCCAGGGTCTTTAACCCCATAAAAGTTATGGAGTAAGTACAGCTTATTTCACAATATATGCTTGATTGGTGTTACATTGATAAAACATCTGTACATTGAGCCAAACTTTTATTTTTCCATCAAACTATTCGTACTTAACTCAGGGATGCTTATTTGGCTTGCTCTGTAGAGGTCATTCAACCATAGTGACCAATTATTTGACCCAATATCAAGATAAACCCAGAAGGATCTCGAGAACCACTCATCTTGTCATTTCAGGACAGTCCCTTTGTCAATGACAAACTTGTCTTTTTTTTTTTTAAGTGTTTTATTTATTTCTAGGAGAGAGAGAGAGACAGTGTGAGCAGGGGAGGGTCAGAGAGAGGGAGTCACAGACTGAAACAGGCTCCAGGCTCTGAGCTGGCAGTCAGCACAGAGCCCGATGCGGGGCTCGAACCCACGAACCGCGAGATCATGACCTAAGTGAAAGTCGGACGCTTAACCGACTAAGCCACCCAGGTGCCCCAGTGACAGCCTTGCCTTAATATGTTGCTCACTGTTGTTTAAGGTTGTTACTTCCAATTCTGTCACATAGCTGTGATTCCATAAAGAGTCATCATTTATGTGCTCTAATCCCCATCCATCAATTTTTTCTAATTCTTTTCCTTCCATTCAGTACTTGTGTATAAACACAAAAATAGACTTTTGTCTTCCATTGTAAAGTTCTTAGTACAGAGTCATGATTCCCTTATATATCGATGGAGGGCTATATTTCAGAGTAATGTCCTATGGAGAATGCCTTATGATGATGACACCGCATCGTTATTTATAAAAGGAAAATCTTCCAGTGGCTTTTCAGGATAAAAGCATATCACTATCCTCACAAGGTTTCTAAGTGACCTGACCCCTGCTTCTGCCTTCACGTCACTCCCCTCCCCTTGTCCAGTGCTTTCCCAACCAATGGTCTTTCATTTATGCCACCGCATCAAGTCCACTTCTGCTTTATTTGTTACTGCAAAAATGTCCTTCCCGTGACTCTGATTCTTGTCATTCGATCTCAGAGAGGTGTTCCTTGACCGCTCAGTGTAAGCTTGTTGTTTACCTCCCAGCACCATTTCAAGCTTCTGCATCCAGAATTTAAATTTCCCCACTGTAGCCCTAGTGTCCAAAATATTCTTAAAGTATAGCAGACACTGAATCAATGGATGCTGAAGAAATATATGTATAAATGAATACCAATTTGGCTATAATTTTTATTCAAACCAGACCAAGGAAAGTGTAAATGGGAGTTATCTTTTAGGTTATCAATTAGAATGAAGAATTTATACATGTAGTACTTAAGCATGTTGTAATGTGCTGTCTGGAGCCTACACAGAAATGACCTAGACCCATCAATACGTTAAGGAAAATAAGGTAGATTGGTAGAGAAACATGTATTTTCTCAAAGGCTAGGGAAATCCTGACAGCCTGTATCAAAGGCTAAAGGTCTAGCTGTGAATGTGTTATTCAAGCTTCCCCTGGGAAATGGAACTTATTGACCCTGATAAAGTTCATGCTGACCAAAATGTTGGTTTATTTTGTATGTGTCATTTTAAAAATCAGAAACAACAGACATGTTGCCCCTTACATCCATATTATTTATTTGCCACATGAGAGCAAACTGCCACAAAACAACCCAGAATGTAACTTGACTTGAAATTTTATTTTTCACCAGTCCCAAGTTGGCTATGAAATTCTGGTGAAATAAAACGTCAGGGTGTGGTCCCTTTGCTGTTGTTACACACTTTTTTTTTCTTTCTTTCTACAAGAGTCAGCCAGCAAGAGGAAGAGGACACAATTCTATAAGGAAATTTAGATTAAATTTCCCCAATTTGCCAATCAATCCCATGGTGCCTGACAGTGAACTCTCAAAGGGTAGCTATGACCCTAAGGTTCCTCTGGACTTTTCTTCTGTGCTAAGTGTTTACAATCTGACGATGCCCCAGCTTCTGCTTCAGTAAGGGAGTGAACATTCAGTTGGAATAGTTCGTCCAATCCAGACGTCACCATGATGGTGTCTCATCCTAAGAAGAGGTACCCTCCCATTCATTCGTTCCATGGTTTCGCAATTGCAAGCACATGGGGGGTTGGGTTACAAAGCCTTTCTTTTCTGCCAAATATATTTGAATCAACTCCTTTACTATCTTGTCTGGTGATTCAAATCTCTTAAGAATAAATTGGAACTTGAAATTTTATCTCTCGTTTCCTCTACTAAAGTAATAAGTTTGATACCATTTAGGGTGAACAGAACATATTAAGTATTTTTAAAAGAAAAACCCTATACAAATTAATTCATTGGGAACGTTTCAAAGTAAGTTTGAGTCGTCCGAATGCAATACGTTTTATTTTTGTTTGCTCTACCTCTCAGATTCTATCCAACTGAATGAGGGTGCTCTCTGCTGACATTTGTTAATAATTTTGATGATTACAGAGCAGAGAAGTTAGCGTGTAAGGACAATTTATTTCTTGACAATATCAGAAGCCCGAGTGGAATAAGTCTTGATCCCTCTCAACACATTCAATACAAAGAATGTTTTCATAAAACATAGTGCCAAGAAATTGCAAAAATGGAGGCGTAAGGGCAGAGAAGAAAGCAAGGATGAGGTGCAAAGATTTAAGATCTTGACTCCGGCTAATTTATATCAGTATAAGTGATCTTACATGATATACCTTTTTTTTTTTAGAAAAAAAAAATCTCTTCCTTGGCATGGTAGTAAATGTCTGCAAAGGGAGATGGAGCTCCAAAACAATGAAGGCCTCGGGTCACAGTACAGAACATAGAGACAGGGCCAAGTTTACTGAAGGCAGAATGTAGACCTGCGACTTTGATTATTTGATGTTACCAGATATTACCCTACAGACTATAGCCATGGTTTATTATCATTAAAATGCTGTCTAAGAGTGCCTGCGTGGCTCAGTTGGTTAATCATCTGACTTTGACTCAGGCCATGATCTCTCAGTTTGTGACTTTGATCCCCTCTTGGGGCTGTCTGCTGTCAGCACAGAGCTGCTGCACATCCTCTTTCTCTCTCTCTGCCTTTCCCCTGCTTGTGCTCTCTCTCTCTCAAAAATAAATTTAAAAAAATAAAATAAAATTCTGTTGATATTTAAGAAATGTGATGCCTTATACTCTTAATCTGCTTTGATAATTTAACCTCAACTAGTTTATTCATATAGCAGAGTCCAGAGAGAGTAAAGTTCAAAACTGGGAACTTGATGAGTATTTCAGGGGGGCAGGGATAGATGTAATGGTCACCTCTGGGAAAACCAGATATATGAGCACCGTGGACTTTGGAAGGAGACAGCAAGTATAAAATCAGAGAAAAGTCAGGAACAGCATCCCCTAAGTAAAACAAGAAGCGGGATGGTTATAGGAGTTCAATTAAATAGACACACAAATGTTATCTCCTTTAACTTATGAATACCTTTCCACCATGCCTAGCCTTCTGGGGCCCAGGAGTAAGGGGTGAGGGGCAAGGAACACCATATTTGGTATGAATAAGAGGCTCTCTACCAGAAGATGGGAAACTTCAATTAAACTCATTTAAGCCCATTTTCTGGAACTGAATCCCACCAGCAGCTTGTCATTATATACATCATCCTTGGACAACTTCTTTATAGCAGTCTCCCAGTTACAGAAGCCCCACGGGCTAATTTGCAATGAATGAGCTGTTCCAAAAGAGCCGCAAACAGGGTCTAGGAGACTTTCTTCTGAAAAGTGATTACAATAGGTCCCATCCTGTAGTTGTTTAAGGGTATGAAACATATCCAAACTAAAATTTTAGACAATGTGTGTTCTGGAAAATGCCTGCCAGGCTCCCAGGCCCTTCTTTATGCTTCTTATGGGCTTTTTTTTTTTTTTAAGCTATTTATTTATTTTGAAAGAGAGAGCACAAGCAGAGGAGGGGTAGAGAGAGAAGTAGAGAGAGAATCCCAATCAGGCTTCCTGCTGTCAGTGCAGAGCTAACACGCGACTCGAACCCTCAAATGGTGAGATCAAGACCAGAGCCAAAACCAAGAGTTAAGTACTTAACCGAGTGAGCCACCCAGGTGACCCTCCTATGGGCCTTTTAAAACTAGAAACAGTCCTGTTTGCTGAAGTGCTCTCCCTCCAGATCGCTACTGCACAACTTCCCAAAGGGAACTGTATCCCACGGATGCAGGGTAGGAACACAGGATTTAGCTTGGAAAAGCATATCAGATCTCAGCGTAATGAACTCTGCTGTCCACATGCAAAACCTGGGAATAAAAGGATGACACTGCGCACTTGAAACAGCCGGAAGTGGACACATCAAGACAAGAACCCAGTTTTCTATTCTTGGTCCAGTTACGCTTCATCCTAATGCACAGATATTCCCACCCTTGTGAAAGTAACACCAGTTACAGATTTGACTTGTTGGTGTTACAGGAACAAGGATGTGTTTGCTGCTTTAATTTTATATTTACATCACCTCATTTGTGACTCTTGCTACCTGTTGGCTGTCTCCTGCTAAAATGATCGAGCATTCCAAGAGGCAGTTGTACCCAGAAGCTATGTTATGCCCGCATTTCCTGGGCTTCTATTGAGTTTCTTGTGACATAAACCCAGGCATGGGACAAAATTGAATGCAATAATCAGGGAAAGAACCGGACCAAAGGTAGTGGGGTGAAAATCTAAGTACTGTAGTTTTGAACAGCACATGATAAACCTCCAGTCTCCTCCAGCTGGAGCCTTTCTGTTGCCCTCGATTAAGTGTATAAAACAAAGCGTGAACAAGAAAGTCCAAGCTTTCTCTACGATTCTAATTGGATCTGTCATTTTTAATCTCTTTTATTTTTTACTGGTCAATTATGTTAAAAGGTTCACTTCTTACTTCTCACCTAACGTTAAGCTAAGGGATTCCAGCTAAGAAAAAACAGCCCTTTGCTGTGAAGAGGCAGCAGCAAGGAAACCTTGACAGCAGATAAACAGACAACGAGATGTAAGTGCTCAAGAAGTCAGGACACAGCCCAGAGACATCAGACTTAGAATGGTGAACAGAGTGAAGGCTGCAATGTCTTCCACAAAGAAAAGCTATCCAAGCATCTAGGAATTTGGTTTTCAGGCAAGTCGAAGAGAGAGAAGTGGGTTTCCAAGCTGATGCAATAGTATATGTATAAAGGCACAGAAATGGGAGATTGTAGGCTTTTGAGATCAAAGTTAATCATCTCTGTGGTTTAGACTATCGGATTTGAGTAGAAAGCCGATAAAAGTTAAACAGAAGCTGATTTTCCAAGGGCTAATATTCATCCCAGCAGAATGTACTCAGTGGGCGGAATTCAGGAATAGAAGCATTGATATTTGGGACAGTAATGATAAATGAAGTAAACCGTACAAAGAAACATGAATTCATTTGTTCTCAGAATAGCCTGGTCTTCATTACCGATTCTACAGATGAGGAAACTGAGGCACAGGGAGAAGAAGAAAATTTTTTTTAATAAAACCAGACACTGTACCCTGAAGTCCATATTATATTGAAATCTATAACCCACCAGTTTGGCAAGAAACAAATGACTCTACATGGAATAGAGCAGGGGTCAGTAAACTATAGTCCATGGGCTAATTATGACCTTCTGTATATTTTTATGACCCATTAACTAAGAATGGATTTTACAATTTTTAATTATTTTCAAACCAATAATTTATGCCTGGGCTTTTTCCACATTAAAGAAAAAATATTCAACTGTGCATTAGAGTTCCTTGTTTGCTGAAATCACTTTATTTTGTTTGAAGTAGGATAAAATAACCTTCTTCCCTTCTCTTTCCAACCAGCCCCTACAAAGCAGCATAGGTTTGCAAACAGCTCGATTTTCAGACAGGGATGAATGAGAAAACTTCAGTTATCTAGTGTGGAAAGAGTAGTTAGCTAAGGAACGAGAGGATGAAAAAAATGTCCTCAAATCGTTGTTCTGTTGACCAGTCTCCAGCTCAGAATGAAGTGTTCGTTTTCCTGAAGAACAGGAATTGCTCACACCCAATTACTTACACCTTGTGGGATCTCTCTCTCTCTTTTTCCCCCAGACATGAAATCAATCACTCAATGCAACCTTTGTAAGTTAGGGGCATAAACTGTCCAACCTTGTGGCTGTTTGTGATTATAGCTGGCAAAATGAAAGATTGTTCAGTAGATATTAATAGTTAAAACGACAGAGGAAAAGAAAGAAGCAAGTTAATCTCTTTTAGGATTTCCAAAACGCGGAAACAGCTCATGAGGAAGTCTTTGAATCTCACTGGGGATGCCCAGTACTCTGTTCTATTTGACCCTCAAAGCACTACCTTCATCTGGAACAGGTGTTGATAAATGGAGGTGAAAAATCTGATCCTGCCTGGTATTTCTCTACTAGAAAGGAAATGAAATTTCCCTTGGTTTAGTTTCTTCTCTGGTTTAGTTACCTTTTTCTTCAGTAAGTTACTATACAGTACTGCTGAGAATATCTTCTGGAGGATAAAGGGCATCTTCTTTCTAAAAACAACCTGCTGAATATTAGAATAATGGTATTTGTGGTGGCCTTCCCAAGTAGTCATTTAAAGTTGTAGGATTCTGGGACATTTAAATTTGAAAGATTCTCTTGACTCTTCCATTCAGTCTAAAGCTTTATAGACCCCAAAGAATATTACAAAGAGTTTTCCTAAACATTATGGCAAGTGTGTTTCCTGAGGAAGCATGAAGAAAACAGCCATGGCCTAATTATAACTCTCTGCATGCTGTTGTATGATCCATTAACTAAGGATGGATTTTACATTTCTTAACAATTGAAAAATTATCAGTATATAAAATGCCAAAATATTTTAATTCAAATTTCAGTGTGAATAAGTAAAGTTTTATTAGAATCCTGCCATGCTTATTCACTTACGTATCATCTATGGTTTATTTGCACTACAATGGCAGAGTTGAGTAATCACTACAGAAACAATATGACCTATAAATTTAAAATATATGCTGTTTCTTCATAGCAAAAGTTTGTCAATCTCCAGTCTAGAGTATTAGGGAACTTAATTAACTGATAAGAATGTCTTCTTTTGGTAAAACTGCAGCCTAATAGAAGTCAAATATTTCTTAGAGACGTTTGCAAAAATCCAGTGTACCTCTGAGGAAAAATATGTACCTCTGAGGAAAAAATGGAACCACTCATTTCTGGTGAGTATGATTGAGACAACCTGAAAACTGGCCTGGATAAACTTACCAGATTTGGCACACTACACTAAGTACAAATAAATTCACCTGTGAGCTGCCAAGTCTCCACTAATTATTGTACTGAACAATATGAAATCACAGTTTTTGTAGGTCAAAAATAATTCAATATTGGCTATTTCTTGTGGTTCTTGTGATTTCATAAGATGCTCTACAAAGAAAGGAGTCTGTTTTAATATCCATCTTCTTCATCAGACTTCCCTTGTCAGGCTTTGCACCTGATTTTGCTTTATTTTCCAACATTTAACAAATGGCTAGTACATGTCTGTTGACAGCCTAGTAAAGAAACAATAAATTAAAGTTCTTTCTAAACATTCTAAGTTAGGAATAGTGTTACAAAGGAAGGATGTTGGGACTTGAAACTTAAAGCAAGAAGTAAATTTTAAGGCTTTCCTTAGCACTCACTATGTTACTCTGGGAAGACACCAAGTTTGGCAAGAGGGAATGGAATTTTAATTTTTGCCTCCAAGTTGTACAATTGCTAGCACTTCTAATGCCAGAGCACTAGAAATGTGAATTTATAGTCCTGTAATCAAGTTTCTTTTTCTTCTTTTCAACGAAAGAACAAAAAAACATATATTAAGAATCCAAGCTACGTGTTTGTATCTATATGTATACGCCACACGCACGTGCACACACACACACACACACACGAATGTTATATGCATAGATTCCAATCAATATCCTTTTGGCATTAAACTTTTGAAAGAATTCCATAAAATAATTACTATTATAAAACTGGATCAGGATAACACAGCTTCATGTACAGTGGATAAACGTTTTCTTGCTGGATTGCAAATTTTCTTTTTATTTTACTCTTTCACTGGTCTGGATACTCTGCAAAGGCAAGGGACATGCCTAACCTATTAATTAATCATGCTTCTTGCAAGGCTTGCTATTATTGCTGAGGCATAAATATGCATATGATGAATGGAAATAGAGAAAGAGAATATCCAGGAGCTCACATAACAAGAGCAACATTGAATTTGAGCCACAGTCTCAGATTCATCCAAGCAAATCAGATCTGTACCTCATTTATGGCCATAACTGGAAGACATGCTTCAAGAATAATGCAACATGGGATTGTGGAACAAAATGGATTAAGGATGAATGTAACCTATAGAAAACCCTAAAAATAAAAACCAATCAACAACTCATAGAGACTAAAAGGCACTTTTGCATTCACATAAAACGTTCCTTGAACAGCTTCATTTCTCTCTCTCTCTTTTTTTTTAAAGTAACTGTATGTATTCCCTGTGACTATTATAAAAATGAGCACAGACTTGGTGTTTTAGAACAGAGGAAATGCATTCTCTCAGAATTGAAGTCCAGAAGGCTGAAATCAGGAGTTTGGCAGGACTGCTCTGTCTCCAGAGTCCCTGGGAGAGAATCCTCTCCTTGCTCCCGTCAGCTTCTGTTGCCTGCCAGCTTTCCTTGGCTTGTGGATGCATCTCTCTCTGCTCCATCTTTGGATCACTCTCTCCTCCATGGATCTTTAGCTAATATCCCTCTCCTTCTTTCTTATAAAGACATTAATGATGGCCTTGAAGATTTGCCGGATAACCCCACCTGTGTGCTTCCTCTTGAAGATCCTTCACTTAATCACATCTTTTGCTACAAAAGGGAATCTTCCCTCTTCTTTCCATACAGTGATAGTCACAGATTCCAGAGAGTAGGAAGTAAATATGTCCGTAGAGAACTATCTTGACATCGTATTTAAGTATATCCTCAAGAATTGCTTGTAAATGTCCTGAAAATAAATGGAAGAGAGGCCAAAATACCCTTTACCTTTGAGCTAATTAAGATCATTTTAATATAAGGTAAATAATAGTCTTCTCCAAGAGAATTGCTTTTTTGAGCTGCTAACTCTGCATTGCTATGAACAGATATGTATGGCCCTTCTGAATAAACAGCCTCTAAACATACATTCCCAAAGCCATGTTTTCAAAATGAAGGAAAACTAAATGAATTATCAAAGACATTTCTGTTATTAATTTTTCAATGGGTTCACTTTCTTATCCGCAAGAAATAGTCTCCAGTAAAGACCTTTCATTTGATTAAAAACAGACTCTAATAAAAGTGGGTTGGGATCACAGTGATAACCTATATTCAAGAACATGAATAAAAAGTGCCCTTGAAGGGAAAGGCTCACATGTGTTCACATTTGATACCGGAAAATAACTGTATGATGTTGAGGGGTGATTACTACCAGCTGTAAGTGTGTACACCACACAATAATAGCTCATCCGTGCAACCACTTGGAAACTTGCTTGCTTGCTCTCTCTTTCACCCGTGAGTTCCATAAAATATGGCCAAATCTTTCCCCTTTTACTGAATACTGACCTTTTCAAATCCCTAAATATGAAAGGAGAAACTTCAAATCTTGTTTGAAACTTCTTCCCAAGAAGAAACATAGAGTTTACATGCTCTTCCTCAAGAATATGATTGGTGAGACAATGCCATCATACTCCATCGGGAAATTTTCTTCATACTCTATCGGGAAATTTTTTATATCATTTTCCAATGGCATTGGCATGTTTTCAAGCTTCATGACCTAAGAAACTGTTCTGAATAAAAGGTGTTCAGATCTCAGTAAAGCATCATTTATCTGTAAACTCTTACTATTGGAAATAATTTGAAATGTCATCCTGACTGTCCTCCTGAGTTTCAGGTATGGCAAATTCTGAATCACTTCTTCACCACAATTCCCTTGCAGAAAGCCTGGTGTCTCCCTAGACCTGTCATACTTTGTCCTAGCTAAACTAGGGCTCTGCCTGGGAATTTCTGGAGTGTTAGATAAGAATAGTAGAAAGAGGGCAGAAAAAATCTGAGAAGCTCTTTATTAACAGGAACACATCTGGGATTTTTTTTGTTTTAAATATTTAATATCCCAGTAAGGCTTTTGTTTGAAGAAAGTATACCTACCTTAAACTGGGTGTAGCATAACCTGGGTATATTATAAGCAAGAAATCACTTATTTAATCTTTTTAATAGGCAACTTAAGAGAAGAAAGGGTATGAAACACTATCAATGTGAACATTAGAGACTTTTTCTTTCCTTCCCTTCCCTTCCTTTCCTTCCCTTTTTCCTGAAGCAACTAAATGTAAATCAATCAAAGGAATAGAATTTTGGCAAAAGCAATTATTGTGTTCTAAAGTAACTGTGAGACATTCTGCCCCTTGAAAGAAAGCTAAGCAACGAATGGTCAATTAATTAATAAGATAGAAGGTAGTGATCTCTTGTCTAGATAGCACATCTCTTTGTCATTCGGGCTTGGGCTGCTGTCCGTGTATACAAGGTTCCCTTCACATCTGTCTTAGCAGTCAATGTACTTCATTGTTACTGGCTGCTTCCCCCATCCCCACACCTCCATATAAAATCTGTGACAGCTTGTATCAGCTTATATTATTAAAATCATAGAATACAGCGAAGGATATGACTTATCCTAAGTAATAGACATTTGTTGAATGAAAGAATAGAAAAATGATATCTCATGAAGAGGGAGAATTAGATTCATACACTCAAAAGCATGGAACTCTCTTGGTTTCTTGGTTGAGGGTATCACCTAAAGACTCATATGTAAATTAATTTATTGTTCATAATGGTCCACCCAGCTTCATGTCAACCATTAGCAACTTAATAATGAGAGACCCATTGTTCTAGGCCACGTGTATTACATACATTACCTCTGTTGCAACGTTCCCAATACAGCAGGTGAGTATTACTGTTCTAACTTGAGAAATGAGAGAATTATACCCAGACATAACCTTGCTTGTGACTGGCCATTTCCAATTTTAAACCCCATTGAGTATAGGTCTCAAGCCGATGTTATTTCCATTATGCTGCTCTGTCCTTTGTTTCCCTCCAAAACTCCTTTTTCCTTAACAATGAAAATGTTAGTGAAAGCTGTTTTAATCTTATTTGTACACAGATTTCCTACCACATTGCGAGGGTAAGAAATGTCAAGGGATGGCAGATCACTGGGTGGAAGTATAAATGGTCAGAGGGTAAGGACAGGGAGATTACATGAAATTGTGGGAAGAGAGTCATTGGCAGAAACTAAGCAGCTCCAAGTCCTGGTCTCTTGCTGAAGCTTAGAGCTTGATAAGTGACATATCCTCAGAGAGGGGTTTGGTGCACGTTAGGCATGGGGCTTCCAGGCAAAGCCAAGAATCCAATGCTCAAAAGTGCAGAAGCAGGGGCGCCTGGGTGGCTTAGTCGGTTAAGCATCGGACTTTCGCTTAGGTCATGATCTCACGGTTCGTGGGTTCGAGCCCTGCGTCGGGCTCTGTGCTGACTGCCAGCTCAGAGCGTGGAGCCTGTTTCAGTCTGTGACTCCCTCTCTCTCTGACCCTCCCCTGCTCACGCTGTCTCTCTCTCTCTCTCTCTCCTAGAAATAAATAAAACATTAAAAAAAAAAAGTGCAGAAGCAGCCAGAGTGCTTCCTGATGCACTGTCACTTTGATGACTAGAATGAAGAGCTCATTAGTGATGACCCACAAGGACCAAGAATTAAGGGGCCATCCAGAATATTCTACTCTGTATCAGATCATATGAGGCTTTGTATAATTCTTGAGGAAGAGGCAGGGGATAATTCCCAATAACAGAAACTGATGTTTTGAGGGAGATTGACAAGATAAGAGCTCAGAGTAAAATCCGGTTTGATCAGTCGTTAAAAAACATGTGGCATTTCTCATATTCCTAAGACTGCTGACAAAAATTCATACCTGGTATATACTGAAAAGGTCATTTGTCATTTTGATCATATTATACATTAGCTTTCACTTTCTCTTTTTGGGGGAAGAAGGGGCATTCCTTTCTTAGTCCCTTCCTTAGTCTCACATTTTAAACGTTGTTACTTTCCATTGCTAAAAAGCCATTTTGTCCAGTAGCTCCCATACCTAACTAACATTCACTGTTACCTGGGGTGAATATTTTTTAAGTATATAATCCTGTTTTCTAACCTTAGATATTCTGGTTCATTAGATTTTTTTTTTCAAACTCAGAAATAATGGTAAAGAGAAAGACACTGAAATCCATGATGCAACGTGGCTACAAAATGGGGTTGCCAGAATTCTGATTCCATTGCTCATTGGCTAATTTGATATGATCCACATGTGTGGAGACCTTTTGAAAGAAACTCTTAAAAGAGGCAGCAAACAGATCAATCATTAATTCAGCCTTTAAGTATGACTAAAATCCAGTTTTCTTGGCTTAATGGAATGGTTTAGGAAAAAGATTATTCCATCAAAAGAAAATTATTTTCATAAAATGGAAATTGGCAATTTACCCATTGAAGTCTGGAAGAAACTCAAATGTCTACATTTCCACTGGGTATGAATTCTGACAGCCAGGGGTAGGGAGTGCTGACGGTACAAAAATACCCACCTGTTGCCCCACAGGAGAGGAAGAACCCAGGTGGGACACATCCCCCATAAAGGAAATTTGAGCAGTCTGTTGGCTTCCTCTGGGATGGAGGGGAGTAGCGAGGCTGGCAGCAGGGAGGTTGAAGAAAGGAAATCTGAGCAGGTTTCATAGCTGTCTTCCATGTGGGGAAGGCAGGACTAAATTGGAGAGACCATAAAACAGGAAGATTGACAGGAAAAGCGTATGCATTTAAGGCATATTTAAACAATTAGAATGCTGAGAAATATATAATAACTCCTCTGAAATTATAGATACATCTAAATGGATATGAAATCAGAACCTCAGTCACTATCATTCTAGAAAATTTAAACGTCCAGTAGAATGATCTTCTACAGTATTTGCAGGAAAATAAAGTTTTAAACACAGAGGAATCACAAGAAAAGGGAATATACTACTGAAAATCCAAACTCTTAAGGCTCATCAAAATGAAAGGCTTTAGCCTTTTTTGACCTCCATGTCTGATATCAAACTAGGCAACAGAGTAATATTTATTTACACTTTCCCCTTTCTCTCTGACCATCTCTCCTGTGAAGTAAACGAAAAAAGTAAAATAACTTAAAATTTAACTTAAAAAATAACTTAAAATTTAGTAAGGAAAAAAATTTAACTTAAAAAATAACTTAAAATTTAGTAAGGAAAAAAATCTATGAACAGAATTCCCGCATCAGTAATCATTATTTGAATAGTTGGCAATATCCCATCAACTTAGAAATTAACTTAAAAGTTTGTAGCAGATTTAACAAGCAGCCATTATATATACCATGCCCTGTTCTAAGTGCTTTACCTGTACTACTTATTTCAACCATGTGAGGTATTATTATGTCCACTCTGCAAAATAAGAGACTGATAGAAAGAAGTAATAGATAACTTTCTAGAATATATAGCACTCTTCAGTGATAAGTCTGAGAGATTTGATGCTAGGTTCTATAGATCTACATTCTACAGCAGTATGTTATAAACAAGCGGCATGAACTATCCAAAATAAAGCCAAGATTCTAGGGAAAAAAAAGTTAAAAAAATAGAATGCTTCTAAGAAATTAAGTACACATGCTACAAAACTCTGTCAAGACTTCTCAGAGCATATTGATTTATGTCAGGATAAAATATTAACAAATATGTTATTTCATTTCTAAGCCCAGAGCTGATTAATAATAGCAAATTAGTGGGGTGTTTTGAGGACTGTTGGAAAGAGACAAGGACACTGATTAAATAAGAAAGAATACTGGTAACCTAATTCTGGGTTTATTGTCACTTTATTTTCTCTTAGTTCCAAGTGACAGAAAAATTAATTAAATTCGCTTAAGCAAAGAGAACCTATTGATTTCTGACTCATCTACTTGTGGACCTTAGTCATAGGGACTCCAGCGCCCCAAATATAAGACCAGGACTCAGTTTCTCCCATTCACCTTCTGCCTCCACGTGCCTCCAACACCTCTGGAATCACTTATTTTTTTTTTTTCAATTTCAATAAAAACAGAAAGAAAAAGTATAAAGTTTGTTCCTACAAGCTCCGCCCCCACCCACAAAGTAGTATAAATGATTGTTCTTAATTCTAGTTGGCCCTGGGCACAGATATGAAACAAAGATGGTGGTGGCCAAGGGGAAAGAAAGTTTGGAGTGAGGCAGGATGGATTTTACCTGATATGTACAAATAGAGATTGCAAGAGAATTGGCTTCTTTTAAAAATTCCTGGGGTCACAAAAGAAGAAATGAATAATTGGTGCTAAGAAGGAAATAAAAAAAGAAAACCACAGGTGAAGACAGACAAATCTATTTTAAAAATTCAAGCTTAGAGGCGCCAGGGTGGGTCAGTTGGTTAGGTGTCCAACTCTTGATTTCAGTTCAGAGCATGGTCTCATGGTTCATGGTATCAAGCTCCATATCTGGCTCTGTGCTAACAGCATGGAACCTGCTTGAGATTTTCTTCCTCCCTCTCTCCCTGCCACGCCCCCACTTGCACATGCATGCATGTGCTCTCTCTTAAAATAAATAAACAAACAAACATTTAAAAATAAATAGATGATAGATAGATAAAAGGATAGATACAAGCATAAGAACACAAACGTCTGGCTAAGCTTCAGTTATTATTTAGAGCTAAGCAGCCTGAAATAATTCAATGTACAAAGTAGATATCCCTCAAAAGCATGGTTTACCTTGAGTTTTCAAAAAGTTTAATGTTCAAAACAAATGATATCAAGCAGAAAGGCAGAAATAGTATAAAATTAAATAGGTTAGTATCTATATATTGTTGCCTATGTGCCAGGCATTGGAATATATCATAACAACCCTAGGAAGAAATATTATGACAATCTCTACTTTATACCGAAGATAATGTGAGGCCCAGAGCAATTTCTCAATGAGGCTCAGTTAGTGCACAATTTAACAATGTAAGAGAATGATGATTCAAATCCATACAATATCACACACTTTGACATAATATTGAGTGTGGGAGCTTACCATGGACTCTTTCGAATATAGTTTATTGTTACTCTCTGTAACAGTCCTTTTGATTTTGACATGATCATTGAGCATCGAGTATGTGCCAGGCATTATACTACACACTCAGGATATTTGGTTTTGTAATTGATACTTACATTTTATTCTCGAATTGTCTGGCATGCATTTCTTATCCAAAGTTTAATATTTATACAGTTCTATGAACTTTTTATTAAATATCTAATACTGAATATTAAAATAACATCTATACTTTATTCTTATGACTGCTGAATAGGAAATAATAGAATTAGTAGCCATAACAAAGAATTCATATTTGTGCCAGATAAAATATTGGATGCCAAAATATGTTAACACTTCAAGCTGTTAAATATCCATCCATCAGTTACTCAATAGAGATTGGCAGGCATTTTTATTAGGGATTATTAAACAATTCTCTGAATTTCGGTTTGTGGTTAAATGTCGTTTTATTTTTAATATTTTTATCTATTTCTAGGAGAGAGAGAGACAGCGTGAGCAGGGGAGGGTCAGAGAGAGAGGGAGACACAGACTCTGAAACAGGCTCCAGGCTCTGAGCTGGCAGTCAGCACAGAGCCCGACGCGGGGCTCGAACCCACGAACCGCGAGATCATGACCTAAGCGAAAGTCGGACGCTTAACCGACTAAGCCACCCAGGCGCCCCTGTGGTTAAATGTCTACTCATACAGTGTAGAAAACAAAGAGTAGAAAGATTTCACAAAGATCTGAGCATCTAAAGAACACTGAAAGTTCTAATTCATACAGTATTTTACACATTTTCCTTTATCTTGGCCTTGTCTGCCACTGATTTATAGAAATTTCTTTACATGTATTTAATCCATTCGTTTTAAAATAAGAAATCAGATAGACTAGAGGGAAATACTAACTGGCAAATACCGAAGCAGCAAAAATAGTTTTCTGTGTTTTAAGTATTTAAGAAGTGTACCTATGTATGCTGTATATGGTAAATTTGGGATGGGGTGGGGGACATGAGGGAGGAAGGGATGGAAATTTCATTGAAATGTATTTCAGTCTAGATTTCCTTTGACTTTCTTCTGTCCCTAGGTCTAGGCTATGTTCTCACCAAGGGCATTTTCTTTCAAAATTGAATAACAATTTTATTATCATTTTCGTGTTTCTGTTTTCATGCTGAAAATATCTTAGTTTTGTAATCCAACCTCTATGAATCTGGTGGCTCAAAAATGATTTCTTCTGTTTCATGGAAAGGTTTCAACTCCAGGTAAAACCCTTACCCTAGCTTTAATAGATATAGCAACCCTAGAGAAATATAAACCGCCCCAGGCTTCTAATGAATAAATGTTGAATGCACTGAATACATTGACTCCCCCTCCCCCACTGGCATGTAGTGGGTGAGAATCTGGACTCCAAAGTCAGAATTCCTGGGTTCAACCCACTATTTTACTGTCTATGCCACATCTGTATGCTGTAACAAAATCCCACAGATTAAGTGGTTTATTGAAACCAGAAACTTACTTCTCACACTTTTGGAGTCTAGAAAGTCCAAGATTAGGGTGCCAGTATGGTCAGAATCTGGAGAAAGCCCTCTTCTCTGCTGTGGCAGACTCCCAACTTCTTGCTGTATCTTCATATGGCGGAGGAAGTTCTTTTATAAAATACTAATCTCATCAGGGCTCTGCTCTCATGATCTAATCACATCCTCAAAGCCCCACTTCATAATACCATCACATTGGGCATTAAGTTGTCAACATATGAGTTTGGAGGGGATGTAAACGTGCAGACCAAAGCTGTAACTTAATAAATGGATGACCTTGGGGTTTCTTTAACATGCCTAATCCTTAATACACTCATCTGAATGCCAACCTCCTGGGGTACCCTGTGCATCAGATATTCCACTTAACACATTGCCTAGTACAGGAGAAATATTAATAAATGTTGTATATTATTACAGCTATTCTTATATAAAAAATGATCCAATATGGAGTTTTTTTTTTAACAAGAAGTTTTGGATAAGTTACGTTATCCACAAAAATGGATGAGATTTTCTCGATGGAAAAGGGACCATTTTGAAGAGGAGGAAGAGGTGTTGAACAAAAGAGAAAAAGAAACAAGAAACATCAGCAGAGACATGGTGGCTAGAAAATAACTAATGAAATAACTAACAAATTGAAGCTGAAATGTAAAACTACGAATCCTATTAATGTTGCAAAGAAGCCTAAAAACACATTTTTCCCCTACCTGGTCCTTCTGCATGTGCTCAAGGAAGCCTCAGTTTCTTTCAGTACATCACAGATACACAGCAGCAACCTCAGGGCTGGAAGAGCAAATGATCTACGTTAAGATCCTGGTCTTCCTACTTACTTTTGTGCAACCTAGAGGGAAAAAAATTAACGTTTCTGAGTCTCAGTTTTTAACAAGGAAACTGGAAAAGATACCATCTTGCACAGTCATTGTCAGGACTAAAAATATCTTAATAGCATACTACTCCCCTTGAATGAGTACCAGGCACTATGCTAATGTCTGTGCATCCATATTGTATTTACTCCCCTCTTTTCTCCAGGATAATGAATGAAGAGTGGTTATTGTACCAAAAAACTGTGGATTCAGGGTCCCAAACAGAAGCTATCAAGAAAAGCTATTAATTATAAGAAATAAGATGAACACCTTTGACTTTTTAATAGATTACAGAAGGTGGGACTGAAGACATATTTTAATTAGTAACTATAGAGTGGCGTAGAGGAGAAGTAGGAACTATGGCCGAGTAAAACAAAGATTTTTCAACATTAGCACATCACACAACATACATAAAGGTTTCAGTGTCCCTTCTCCCTCCAGCTTACTTGTCATCGGCGTTATCTTCCAACTCTTCAGATTATGGTGTTGGAAGAAACATTGGCTGAAAATCTGACTAGGAGTTTAGATAATAAAAACACTTGCTATTTGTGCGATTTGCCGTTCCGGTTTAAAGAGTAATGACCCTACAAAGAAACCAGTTGCTAAGGAGTTGCTAAAATAAATCCAGAAAGAGTTTCTGATAGTGAGCTCTAGTAGCTTTCGACCAAGCAGGCAAAAAATGAACAAACAAAGGGGCGCCTGGGTGGTTCAGTCGGTTGAGTGTCCGACTTTGGCTCAGGTCATGATCTCACGGTTTGTGGGTTCGAGCCCCACATTGGGCTCTGTGCTGACAGCTTGGAGCTTGGAGCCTGCTTTGGATTCTGTGTCCTTCTCCCTTTGCCCCTCTCCCTACTGGCCGTCTGTCTCTCTCCCTCAAAAATAAACATTAAAACAACATATCGTATAGTCACACCATGATGCATTACTCAGCAATGAAAGGAAAGCAAAAATGTAGATTTCAAAAACATTATGTTGAGCAAGAGAAGTCAGACTGAAAGAAGTGTGTGTGAATCTGTGTACATGAAGTCTAAGAGTGACATGAATTGAAGTGACAGAAATCGGAAGAGTCGCTTCTGGGGAGGTATGACCTGACTGAAGAGGGATATGAGGAAAGTTTTCAAGGTGAGGGGAATGTTCTATATTTTTCTATCAATTTGTTTTCTCTGTGTAAGAAACCATTGCCAGCTTAAAGCAAAACTCACTTTATTTGGCCCATGATTTTGTTGATCAGCTGGTTTTGTCCTCAGCCGATCTTCTGCATGTCTCATACATACTTCTATATCACCTGGATCATGTAGGGGGTCTCGTTCATGTGTCTGGTCATTGGCCAGCTCGATGCTGCAATACCTTGGTTCCCCTCCAGGTGTCTTCTTATCATCCAGTGGGATAACTTCCTTTAGTTCACTTGGCCATCTTGGAATTTTAGGCGTTTCCAACCATTCTTTCAGTCTCCTTCAGTCTTGATTTACATGTCACTTACATGTCCAAATGTATACTCAAAATCAGTGCATTTTACTGTATGTAAGATTTATCTTAAAGGAAAAAGAAAAAATACATATGGGCCTTTGTGGTGGAATTATCAATATATGATGATATATGGCTTATCATGTAGCATGATTTTTGTAGTTAGAAACAAAAGGATCTGATTTAAATAGATTTTAACAATAAAGAGGATTCATTGTTTTTTAGATGAAAAACCAATTATAGTAGCAGGTGTGGTTCCATCAAGGCTCTAGTTCCACTGTTCTGTAATTACCTCTTCTTTGCTATCCTTCTGATGTAAAAGTAGACTCTGTTTCCAGATTGACACTTTTTATTGTAGCAAAATGGCTATAGCCATCCCAGGCCTTATATCTACACACTGTCTTGACCTACTTAGAACCTAAGCCTAGACAGAAACTGAAATAAGCCTGGGTCACATACTTATCTATGAGCCAATCATTATAGTAGGGAGGAGTGGACATGTTGAAAGTCATGTTGGCCAGGACTCACCCCTGAAGGTCAGAGTGAATTAATCCTATCCTGATCCTGATCCCCCTGAGCATAGAAGGGGTGGAGTAAATGCTGTAGAGGCAATCGAATTATACAAAGCAAATGAGTTTAGGGAAAATAGTAAGTGAGGAAAGATAATCTCAGTTGAGTAACCAAATAAAAAACTAACAAAGGATTTTCTGGAGTTGGGTACAATTCTCAATCAGAAAGTGGTGATGGATTTACTTGACTTTTAGTGTAAAGTAAAATGGTTTAATGGGGAAGATATAAAAGACTGCCATGACGTGAGCTGTTATTTTTACTTGTGTCTTTTGATATCTCCATACAGCTCCCTGGCTGAGGCAACCTTATCCCACCGCACCTGCCCTGCACCTGATTGTTTCACTGTTGCTATAGAGTTGCTCTGAGGGGAGCATCTGGCCTTTGGATTATACCCACCTGGGGACACTAACCTGGTTTACTCTGAACCCATAGATTGGATTACCATACAATCTTTTGCACAGACTACTGCTGTGGCAGAATGATCCAGAGACCTAGAAAACCAGGATACGATTTTGGAAATCTGCCTCAGGGACAATGTGCTCCTCTCAGATATTTATTTTTATCTTGTGGCTCTTTGTGAGGGAAAATAAGTGGCAGGGGATGCTTTTTGACACCTCCACATTCTCCAGTGTATGTCGGAACTTTTACTGGCCAAAACGCGTGTCTTTTGTTTCACATTCTCCACCTGAGTGTTGCTACACGTTAGCTGTCACTTGCACTTCAATATCAGTGCTGTTCCAGGCTCTGTGTACGTGGGTAGGAGGCACAGGAGAGGAAGGTGACAGCGTGAGGGCATTGGGAGATCCTGAGTGTTTTCAGACAAGAGGAGTCACTCAGGGGAGAACTCCTGAAAGTAAAACCATAGTAGGTGACATAAGCAGCATCTACTTTATAATTGTGTCTGTCTACACCTGGGATTTATCTCAGCATTTTTAAAGGCGCACTCTGTGTCATGTAACACTGTCACATCATCTCAGGGAGAACAAGGAATAGGGAAAGCGCCCTCATATCGAGCTCTACGTCCTCTCTAGGATGCCTACTCTGCCATTTGGTGCCAGTATGCCTCTAGGAAAGTTATTTTAGCCCCTTTGAGCCTCCACCTCCTCATCTGAAAACTAAGGATAATAACATCTCTCTTTCAATGTAATTTTGAGAATGAAAATCAAGGTATATGAGTAAATCAGTGTAAAGTTATTCTAATGTTAGTCACACTCAGGCAACCATTGTCACAGTGAGTGGGGAGGGGCTGAATAATAGGATAAAACTGGGGGAGAAGTCTTTTCTTGTACCTACAGCTTTTGGAGCCGAGACAAATTTAAAGGATTCTGCATGCAACACAGTAGACACTGACAAGGATGCAAGAGACTTAGTTCCCTTCTTCTTACAGGCTTCACAGAGTCACTGAAGAGATAGGACCGGTGCAAAAGACACACACGCGCAAATAAGCAATACAAGAGTCAATGTCAAAAAAGCAATGAGGTTAGAGCTATCATCGGTCAGAAGCAGCTTAGAGAGGTCAGGCAGGGCTTCATGGAGGAAATGAACTCACCCTGCTTCTGAAAGAATGGCTAGATACAGAAGAACGTTGTGGTCTTTCCTAGGGATCCCAGAAACTGGTCAAGTTGGATGACCAGCTATCCACAGCAACGAGTACTTTCTGGCCTTTCTCTACTAAGCCAAAGAAAGCTTAAAAATGTAACTGGTGTAATAACCGAGGTGATGTGTAAAAAAGCAAGCCAGATGTGAATCACTGACTCTACATGAACCATGGGCTTTAAGGCCATACCTAATTCAGAACAAAGTACAGTCATAATATCCAAGGGAGGAACATGAGACTACTCTAGTCATTTGGAGCTGGAAGATGTGGCCATTGTTTAAGGTACTATTCTCCCTTTTCTGAGGAAGAACACAAGTCCTGAGGGGTAGGTAATTCAGGACCATGCTGACCATGCAGGGCAAGTTCCAGAACTGTCATCAGCCATAGACTAGAGGCTGCCCTAACCAGGACTTCTTCTAAGGTTGGAATTTCAAAGGACAGTTTCACCAAAATCAGAGCATCTTTCCTTTTTTTTCCTCCTGAAAATAAAGACCCTGGAACTCTCTGGGTTTTAATTTCCTCATCAATAAAATGAAAAGGTTGAACTACAATATCACTGTGAATAGTCTCCCTCATTTTTCAGCCATATTTGAATTATTCTCCATGTTCTTCTACATATACTCTGCTTTCTCATCAGTTGATAGTTGGACATTATCAAGAGTGTCCTTGATCAGTGAAAGAAAAATTTAGAGGGAAAATGAGAATAAATATTGGCAGAGCACAATCTCATGCATCAGAACTTTGTGGTGACCCTGAGAAAATTCTGAAGTCCTTTGTAAAAAAAGATTTCAAGGAGATAAACCTGTCTTCCTTTAAATTGGGTAACTGGAGAAAGTGAAATATCACCTTGAAAGTGTACGTAAGGAACAAAGTAATGTGAAGATAAAATCAATATTATTAAACTGGATGGACCAAGGGACTCAGATCTTTGTAGTTCTTCTCTCTGTGATATCTGTGTTTTCTTTCACTGTACAAAAGAGCTAATGTCTGCCAGGTGCTTTCAACTCCTCAGAAGAAAAGTGCTTAAATAAAATATGAGGTGTCACCTTGAGTGGTGAGCTTTGACCTCCAAATCCAGGGAGTATGGGTTTAAACTCGGGGAACTGGAAACTCGTTTGTTTTTTCTCCACAGCTCCTTCCTGGTCTTCTGATTTGCTGTTCAGCTTAATAGTGTAGATCTGGATGTGAGTCTTATTTTTACCCGTAACTCAAGGTTTGGTTCTTATTAAATGATGGTATTTGCCGATCTAACAATTTTAGAGGAAAAACCACAACTTAGCATATGTTCAGAGGATCTCCCGCTCTTGGCTTCCTCCTAGGAATCACTGTGCTGTGTCAGAAACCATTTCCTTTCCCAAGCCAGTGTAACTCCACTCTTATCTGAGATCTAGATCTTAACCAAACACCCATGCAATAAACCAGACAGCCCTATGTTTGATATCATTAGCCTCTGACCTCTGAAGAACTGCCTCAGAAGGGAGCCAATTCTGGGACGTTAACAACACTTGGTCACCCACAGAGGCACCAGAGCCGAAAGAATAGGAATAGCTTTTAGTAAGTTTGAAAAGGCAGAAAGTTTTCTCCATTGAGTAGGGTTGATTGGGGTGGGTGGGTAGGAAGAAAGAATAAAAATGGAAGGAATTTTTGAAAGTCATGGTGTTATGGATTAAATGTGGATCGCTTTACATCCACCTAACTCAGACCCATCGCAACATGTGTTTCTCAAGGTCTTAATAGGCAGGGACTGCAATTATATTTCGAAACAAATAATGTCTTGAAAGTATTACTGATGCTCCTTAGTATATAAAGTGTGTATAATGTGACTAAACACAAAAAGTTATCTGTAATCTTAAATAGTTGTTTCAGATAAGGAAAACTCAAGGAAAAAATTTATGTTTCCATACTGAACACATCTCAGGGCAATCTTCTGGTTAGAGATTCTTTTAGGCAGAATGTGATTCCCCAAGTGCATCTTCTGGCCAGAATGTCCAAGTTAAAGATTTTTTTTCAAGTCTCAGCAACTAAAACTTAGATATCTGAATGGGTGGCTCAGTTAGTTAAGCATCTGACTTTGGCTCAGGTCATGATCTCATGGTTCATGAGTTCGAGCCCCATGTTCGGCTCTGTGCTGACAGCTCAGAGCCAGGAGCCTGCTTCGGATTCTGTGTCTTCCTCTTTCTCTGCCCTTCCCCTGCTTGTGCTCTGTCTCTCAAAAATAAATAAATGTTAAAAAAACAACTTAGATATCTGAATGTGAAGATTTAGAAAGCTAAGGAAGCCAGGTGGACTAAATGAACAAATTGGTTCACTCTGAGGATCTTTCCTTTCCAAGTCAGCTTTGGTAAGCAGATTTGAGATACAAAAAATAGAATTACTGCAGCTAAAATCCAAGACAGGGGAAAATATGAAATTGGGTGATATTTATCACTCCTCACAGTAATGTCCCCAACGGGTACAAGTTGAGGACTGACTCAACCAATTTTATTTTGTTTGGGCGTTGATCTTGTTCTTTTCTTTCCTTTCTGTTGCCAAAGGATGAAGGAAAACCTAAAACCTGAACTAAAAGTTTTGAGCAATAGTGAGAAAAGCATTCTCTGTCACTCACTTATTCCAGTGAATCGCTTTGGGGAAAAAATCATTTTGGTCAATAATCAAAATGTAATAAGTTGCAGATGGCTTTACAGAAGCACTGTTCTATCAGCTGCATCTCATACAGGCAGTAGGTATCCTGTCTGTCCAGCCTGGGGCAGGTATTGGTCATTTTTAATTAGGAAAACACTCCATAAAGAAAGAGGAAGATGTTAGAACACTTTGGAAGAGTGCATTCATTGCCAGTGTCAAAAAGCCAAGTTAGCCATGGACCTGGGCTATAGGTTGACTTCTGCAATGTCTCAGAAAAGTAGGAAGTACCAAGCCAATTCACATACCAGCTAGAGGACTAAGTATCTAGTAATACAGATTGGTTCTGTAGAACCTAAAAGAATAAAAAAGACATAATCACACCTTTCCAGAAATTCATAACCTAGTAGTGGGCCACATGTGTTAACAACTAGTTAATATACTATGGTGAGTGTGTTGTTACTTACTTGAAGAAAGTATTATGGAACAGAAGGAAAGCGAGCATTAATTCTGATTGAGAATTCAAATTCTGAAAATCTGCTGCCCACAGAGTACTACTCCATCATTATAGCTTACCTTCTTGATTCTTGAAGGTGTTTTAGACTTCAAATTGTAAAGCGCTATTTATTGAGAAGGTGCTACTTATAAAAAGCTAAGCCCATTAACATGAGATCTACTCAAGGACTATGAAAGGAAGTTTCATTTCCCCGATTTTACAATGAAGACAATTAAGATTCAGAGATATAAAGACAAGTCACACAACTACTACGAAGCATAAGTCCAGAACTACTTGTCCTTGGGTTCAAATTTCCTGCCTACCAGATCTCATTCCTATTTAAAAACAAAACCATTTGTAATAAACTTAAACCAGCATGAAATGGACTTTGGCTGGGGGTTCGAAAGAAAAGAGGGGGGAAAAAAGACTTTAAAGGGAATTGTAAGAGCACCAACATAAAGTTTATAACTTTATTTTTTTTATATAACTTTATTTTTTAAATAAAATTTTAAGTTTATTTATTTTGAGAGAGAGGGGCAGAGAAGGAGAGAGAATCTCAAGCAGGCTCCCCGCTTTCAGTGTAGAGCCCAATGCAGAACTTGAACTCATGAACTGTGAGATCATGACCTGAGCTGAGATCAAGAGTAGGATGCTCAACCAACTGAGCCACCCAGGTGCCACAAGTTTGTAACTTTCTAATTTTTCAGAGAATGGGTCCTTGAGGGAGACTTTTAATGGTATGGGAAGAAAGAAAGAGAGAGAGAGAGAGAGAAAGAAGGAAGGAAGGAAGGAAGGAAGGAAGGAAGGAAGGAAGGAAGGAAGGAAAGGGAAATTCTGTATATGCATATGTATGTGCGTGTGTGTGTGTGTGTGTGTGTGTGTACAGTCCAGAATACACAAATAGTGAACAAAAAGTTTTGCTGAGCTTCCTTTTCTCGCAGAACATAATCGGGTCACATACTGGAAAGGGGCTGTCTTCCTCCAGGCCACTTTCCCATAAATGGCACAAAAATGAACTCTTTTCATGACTCTCAGTTATGTAAGAAATGTTGGACTCCATTGTCCCTAAAATCAATGAACCAATCAGAGCACCTCCTTGGAGGTAAGGGGAGTGACTGCTTTCTGGGCAGCCAGATGATTGGGGTGGTGATCAGAGAAGGGCCCGTAAGCAGAAATGAAGTGGCCCCAAGAACTCGTATGTGGGGAGGCGGGGGGGCGGGGGGGGGAGGAAGTTCCTACATACATTAGTAAATTAGACACATCCCATTAACATCATCCTCATTCCCAAAGTAAATATAACAGCCTAGCTCCCTCCTCCCCTCTCTGCATGTCCTGAGTTACACAGTTGGGATTCCTTCCCACTTTCCAAACAAATGCAGTCTCCATCAAATCATTGTTTTAGGGAGGAGAGAATACGGTGCAGAAGGAGAGGAAAATTACAATATTTCTGACCTTTTGGCTTTTAGGTTTTCTCCTCTAAAGCAGAAGAGTAATACTCCCACAAATGGTCATATGAGGCGATCCAAACAAAATGCCTGCCAAATGAGTGACATGTAAACAGGTCTTCATAGTCATTGGAATGACTGCTTTTGAAAAATTATCATGATTTTTAGAGACATTCCATAATGATTAGCCCCTGGCCTTGGTGTTAATCTCATTTTTTCAAATGTAGATTACCTTTCCTTTTTGTTCTGGTTTGTAGCCCTTGGTTTGAATATGTGTTTCTTAAGGTCTTTTTCTGTTTAACGTGGTCCTTTAAACACGTTCCAAATTATCTGTAAAATTTCCATTTTTGCCCCTCTAGCCCTTCATATTTCATCTTCTAACAACCCCTTTAGCTTATAAAGTTCCCCTTTTGCCATTTCCCCTCCCCCACGATACCCTTGGCTTTCCCCTCTTTCCGTCTCAGTTTTCCCACGTTGGTTTCCGCAGTCACATCAGCACCTTTGACCACTGACAGCTAGCTAATCACTGCCCATTTCTCTGCTGACGGCCAACTGGCCTTTGGGGAACATTATGTCACGGTGACATTGAGTCCTTTAGATGTTCACAAGTCAATCTGGAAACTCAAATCCTAAATTGAAAACATATTTCGGCAGAAATGAGATGCAGATTTTCTATACATGAAGTGCTTGTTGGAACCATACAAGGTGGTGCCGTTGTAGGGAAAGGGGAAACAAAGGGAGCCCTGCTCTTAAAGGCCGTGACCCAATTCTTCCTTTCGGAGGGTTTCCAATCAATTATTTCCTCTCCTTTTTAAGTCTTAGCTTTAGCCTAGGCCATTTGGGGGTGGCAAAATTTAGAAAGCTGATAGGAGCTGAGAATATGCTTCATTGAAGTATGGACAGAGCAATCCATGTTTTAAAAATGGGGTACAGAACCCCTTCTTCCATAGCCTGGGTGCAGCAGCACACACACAATGATCAGAACTGCCCACATCTTTTTCTGAGATGCCCCCTGGCAATGCCACGCTCGGCCAAGGACCCACACTTGCCGCAAAGATTTAGAAGTGCCTGCTACAGTTTCCTCCCCCATCCTCTTCACATTAAGGCTTATGGGGCCCTTCATCTGTAGGGAAGGTTAAGTGCTAGACTTAAAAGCTTCTCTTCCTCATACATGTTTCATTCTGAATCCCTCTACTTTTATGGGCATTTGCTATCTTCAGCTTCCCATTTTCATAAAGATTTACAGGATGAGAAAAAGTGTAATTATTAAAATTAAGACCGATTTCAAATCAGTAATTAAATAACAAGTAGGACAATGTTCATCTCCTCCCCTGTTGCAAGAAAAATGTATTGAATCATGTCATTGTCACTTAGATTGTAACAATCTTCTTTCATTGACTAGAGATTAATTATTGACTCATATCACACATAATTTTCCAGTATTCATTGTATTTCCCACCACAATTCTTATCTGCAAGTGGGGTTGTTGTGAGGATAATTACTACTAGTAATAAAAATAATGATAACTAGCAATTATGCAGCTATTTCTCTATTCTGGGAACTTTCTTTAATGTTCATATTAGGGGAATGATAACTACTATTTTAAAAAAAAAACTCTCTAAACCTCAGTGGTTCAAACAAGAAAGAGCTTTATTTTTCACTCACATGAGATTCCAAGGCTTTTCTCCTTATGGTCATTAAAAGACCAAGGACACCGTCCTTTTTTTTTTTTTTTTTAATAGGACTGAATTTATTTATTTTTTTTATGTTTTATGTATTTTTGAGAGAGAGATGGAGACAGCGTGAGCAGGGGAGGGTCAGAGAGAGAGGGAGATACAGAATCTTAAGCAGGCTCCAGGCTCTGAGCTGGCTGTCAGCACAGAGCCCAATGTGGGGCTCAAACCCACAAACCATGAGATCATGACCTGAGCCGAAGTCAGATGCTCAACCGACTGAGCCACCCAGGTGCCCCCCAAGGATGCCATCCTTAAGACAAAGCTTAAGTTTCCTATAGCAAGTATAATTTCCTTCATTAGAAGGCAGAGAAAAATAGTAGGTATAGAATCAAAAAGTTTTTCTTAAGCAAGCAAGGAGGAATCCAGTTACAGAATGCATTTTGGTAAACTGGATTTGGGATTTGGGTATCTGTTTAGAAATAGTAGTTTACAGGATATTATCTGACTCAGTCTTCCAGAATAACTTCTCAAGAAGGATTAAAAGACACATAGGCTGTAAACACCCACCCCGATGCCTGAACGATTGTAAGGATATAATAAATTGAAACTATTATCTGTAGTTTCTTGTTGTTACTGCTGTTTCCAAAATTTGAAGGGCCATGGTTATATTTGATTTGCATCACATAGTATCATATGTGTGTCTGAGATGGAAGTCCAAGACGTTTATTTTTGCTGTCACTAGTCTTTAAAGTGAAAATACAATGCATTTAAAGGGGTAAATAGTTATCTGCTCTTCGGAAAGCAGAAGGTTGAATTTGAGAGCAGACTATTTCTCCAGTGTGGGGGCAGGAATCAAAGCTTAAAAGACCCTTTTAGATATATAACTGTAAAACTAAAAAAAGAAAGAGAAAAATCTTCTATAATGAAGATATATCCTGTAGCTTCAAATTGACAAGAACAGCAATGAAACAGGTTTGGTGATGGCTGGGCTGTCTCTCTGCTGACTCTGTTTCCGTCCAACATAATTCTTTTCTATAAATGGAGTTGCACAGTCCCATGCCTGCATGTATTGCTTATTTATAAGGAGATGATTATATGCCTGTGTGATTCCCTTCCATTAGATCTTTGCGCATGGTTTTCCTGAATAACAGCACTCCTTACCCTAATGAACATTGTTAGTGATTGGTCATGTGTGAATGAGTTCGTTCTCTCCTGTGCTATTTGCACGTGAAATCTAAGACTTTAACCCAATAAGCTAATGTCTCAGGGTAGAATTAAGTGGCTGACAGCAAAGAAAAGTTCCTAAGGGCAGAAGTGACATCCTTTAAAGCACACAAAAGAGCCTCGGGTTAAAAATGGTTATAGATTGTTACAATCTAAGTGACAATGACATGATTCAAGACATTTTTCTCCTGGTTCTACCTTTAACCTAAGAGTGAACTACCAGGAAATAAATGAGCAAAAATAAACACTAAATGATAAATAAAAGCTATGATAATGACTTACACTTATGTAATAGTTTATTACCATTTTCGAAAAAAGAAGACAACTTCCATATACTTAATGAATATGACCAATTCATTCGTTAAACATTAGTGGACCTCCTATGCACTAAGGCCCCATCTTGTGTGCTAACGATGTGATCGTGTCCAGGATGGTTTGCAACAGCCTGGATGGAGCTAGAGAATATAGTGCTGAGCAAAATAAGTCAGTCAGAGAATGACAAATACCAAATGATTTCACTCATATGTGGAATTTAAGAAACAGAACAAATAAGCAAAGGGAGAAAGAGATAGAGAAAGACCAACCAAAAACCAGACTCTTACAGAAAACAAACTGATGGTTCCCAGAGGGGAGATGGGTAGGGGGAGTGGGTGAAATAAATGATGGGGATTAAAGAATATACTTATAGTAATGAGCACTGAGTAATGTTGAATCACTATATTATACACAGGAAACTAAAATAACACTCTATGTTAACTATACTGGATTTAAAATTAAAAACAATAGGGGCGCCTGGGTGACTCAGTCAGTTAAGCATCCGATTTTGGCTCAGGTCATGATCTCATGGTTTGTGGGTTCGAGCCCTGCATCAGGCTCTGTGCTGACAGCTCAGAGCCTGGAGCCTGCTTCAGATTGTGTGTCTCCCACTCTCTCTGCCCCTCCCCTGCTCACAGTCTGTCTCTACCTCAAAAATAAGTAAACATTAAAAAATATTTTTAATTAAAAGCAAGTAAAAATAGCATACAGGATAAAAAACAGACTCTGCTAGACTGATGAGGCAGAGTTTTAAACAATAAAATAATAATGAATACATAAAATAGTGGCAACTTTTGCTAAATCCAGAAAGTAAATAAAAATAATGGTGCTATAAAGCATAAAGAAAGGGGCACCTGAGTGGCTCAGTTGGTTAAGTGTCCAACCTTGAACTCAGCTCATGTCATGATCTCATTGTTCATGGGACTGAGCCACACATGAGGTGCCTTGCTGACAGCATGGAGCCTGCTTGAGATTCTCTCCCTGCCCCCCGCCCCTTCCCCACTTGCACTCTCTCTCTTAAAATAAATAAATAAGCTTTTAAAAATTAAAAAGAATAATAGGGAGAAAGAGCTACCTAGGAAAGGATAACGAGAGAAATTCTGATTGAAACAATAATGAGCACTGGGTGTTCTGTGGAAACTAATTTGACAATAAACTATTTGTAAAAAAAAAATTTTTTTTTAAGTATAAAAAAAAGAAAAAAAAGAAAAAGAAGTCTGAAGCTATTAAGCGACTGGCCCAAGGTCGCACAGATGGTGAGAGGCAGAATTAGACTCTAGACCCAACCTACAAAGCAGAAAAATGGAAAAGAAAAGAGTTTTCATGTTTGCATCTGATGATTTGAAAGCTGCAAGGCTTATATGACTCTTCAAACAGCCAAAAAGAAAACTGCATCCTAGTGCTGTCTAAGATCTTAGACTAAGTGGGCTTTTGAGTGAGGAACAGAGACAAGAACATCCTTCTTACCCTTCCAGGAAATAGGCAGCAGCCAGGCTCATTGACAGAATGGGTCTCGTGGAATAGCAACGGATCATGACAAATGCATTCACTGCTGCCAGTGGCTCTCTCCACCAGCTGAAATGTCACCAGCATGACTGTGGAAGAGATATTCTCTATTCAGTGCAACCGCAGGTCTTCAGCCAGCCACCTACATGGCAGGCACATTCCCCGGGGAGCAGTTATCTGGGCTCCAGTAACCACCATGGCTCCCTAGATAAGGCGCCTATGCCGAAACATGTCCAGCCACTGCTGTTTCAAAAACTAAAGCTCACAGTTGTCCAGTCTTTTTTTTCTCCCTTCAAGGTTTTTCCATATATTTAATTAATGGGTTAAGACACAGTGAGGATAGAGAGAGAAATCTCAGTTTCATGCCATGGCTTTAGTTCATGCCTCTTCCTTTCCAAACATCTTTGCATAAAACTCCCAACATAAATTCTACCTCTGCCATGAAGATGGTTCCAATCCCTGACTTAAAGGACCTCCCCCTTTCCTCAGTTTCCATCTCATCCATAGTTTCTGCTACTTATCATGATATTATTGAGCACAAGGTGAAAAAAAAAGAGAGCAAAAAGGAAAAAAGACCTGATAATGTTGATGGAACACACACTTATGTTTCATGATTTTTACAAAACTCGTCCTCAGAGCAAATCTCGGAGGTAGAAATGATGATGATGGTCATAAAGGTGCCATTTACTGAGCGCCTGTTTTTCAAGACTGAGCACTTTACAGGACTCCTTGCTTACATGTATCACTGCACAGTCCCATGAAGTGTGTTTGATTCTCTTCATGTCCCAGATGAGGAAACTGAGAACCATAAAAGTTCACATGGCCACTCCTGACCCATACATTTGCTCATATGATGCCTTTTCTGTAAATGAGAAAATGGTCCCTCCAAGTGGATGTATCCCAAGGTCACATGGGTTAGCAAGTGCTTGATGTCTCTCTGCTAATAAGACAATTAACCTGTTGGGGGCACTTGGGTGGTTCAGTCACCTAATGTCAGACTCTTGATTCAACTCAGGTCATGGTCTTGCAGTTTATGAGACAGAGCCCCACAGCAGGCTCTGCACTGATAGTGCAAACTCTGCTTGGGATCCTCTCTCTCTCTAAAAATAAATAAATAAACCTTTAAAAAAAGAAAACCTTTTATTCCAAGTGGAAGCAACTCTTCAACCAGAGCACTAGGCTTAAGGAGTAGCCAGTTTTCTGGGTGATGCTTCCATGCCTTCCCTCCCCCCCATATCCCCGCCATGCCCATGCCCATTTGTCCTCAGTACTAGACATTGGCACAATCAGCCCGGCCTCAGCACAGTCATCTGAAACACAGGCCTTCGGTTACCTGGTGCTCTCACAATGTCATTGACTCAAACTCTGGACGGGCAAGTGCCAGCACGCAGAGGTAGTAAGACAGATCATGAAATAGGTCCCAGATATCAGAACCTCATTTTCCCAGTTCCCTGCCCTTTCCAAGGCTTCAGACACCTATCCCTTGTATCTCTTCTGTCTTCCTGCTCTCAGTCAGGGTTCCCAGCCGTTATATGGGGGTGTCCCTTTGGGGATCAGAGAGGATGCGGGCCAGATTTAGTGCCCTGAGCGAGCAGGCTGGGAAATCTGGGAGAAGCTTTTAAAAACAGCATCACAAAGCTTTGCAGCTTGGACTTTTGAGACCGGTTGACAAAGAAACTTCCAGATCCCCTGGCCAAGCCCTACTGTCCCCAGATGAGAACACTATGGGGGCAAAGGGCAGAGGAGTACAGAGGCCTGTTCATCCCCACTGCTATGCTCCTTCTGGCCCTTCCATATTTCATTCCCAAACTGGTTAAATCTCAGGCAACATACTGTTCCATCTACACACTTCTTACCTGTGGAGAAAACTTTTTTTTCCCAGAGGCTTTTTTTTTTTTTTCCTTAATGTATCTGCTCTGGTTTTTCTTTTAATAACACAATTAAATAACAATTATTTGGGGAGCACCTGGGTGGTTCAGTTGCTGAAGCCTCCGACTTCAGCTCAGGTCATGATCTTGGGGTTCATGAGTTCAAGCCCTGCAAGGGGCTCTGTGCTGACAGCTCAGAGCCTGGAGCCTGCTTTGGATTCTGTGTCTCCCTCTTTCTCTCTCTCTGCACCTCCCCCATCCCTCTTTCTCTCTCTCTCGAAAATAAATATTTTAAAAAAGCAATTATTTTTTAAAAAATTTTTTTAAATAGCAGAGATATCCTAGGACTGAGATCTCAGGGTTTTTCGCTTTTGGGGTTTTTTTGTTTGTTTGTTTTGGAGGAGGGAGGGGAGGAGGAGGGGAGGGGAGGGAGGAGGAGGGGAGGGAGGAGGATAGGGGAGGAGTGGATGGAGAGGGGGGAGCAGAGGAGGGACATGGAATTCCACATGGATAGGAACACATAGCGCCAGGAAATCAATACTGGGGAAGAAGACAGATGCCTTTTTTTTTTTTTTTTTTTTTAGTCATTTCATCTCCAGACCTGCTAAGTCTGGCTGCCCTCGGTCGGGATCTCAGGCGGCACAGGCATCGCAGTCCGCGGCTCGCAGAAGCTGCGTCTGCCCGCGAACACCTCGGCTCACAAGGGCAGCTTGGGGGTTCAGCGTTCGCAGCAGGAGCCTGGTTCGTGCCGTCTGGGGCCTGGAGGTTTGCGCGCCCGCGTCCTCCGCTCTCCGGAGCCCAGGCGGCGGTTTTGCTTCAGTCCCAGGTGACTCAGCAGGCCGTCCTAGCCAGGCCCAGCCGAAACACTGCCCACTTGGCAGGCGGAGGGGGTGTTCCCCCAATTACTCAGGGACCTGGCCGCCCCGAAAGGAGCGGCGCGGGTCCCCTCCCTTGCCGTCTGGGGAACGACGCACGGAGACAGCGGCGTGCAGGCGAGTCATCGCAGGCTGCGCGCTGGACTCTCCCACCGACCCCCTTGGCCGCCGCCCCGCCCGCCAAGGAACCCCGAGCCGAGGAGCCCCGAGAGCCGCCTTGGCCCGGCGGTCGGCTTGCCCCCGGGGGGGATGGGGGGGCTCGGACGGATCGCGAACCAGGCGGTGTGCGCGCGGGGATCCCTTCCTCCTCCCGGTGACGCAGGCGCAGCCGAGGCGGGGTGGCCGCAGCAGCTGGGAGAGGCCACACAGCAGCGCGCTGGGTCTGGGTGGGGTGGCAGGTGGGTCCCCGGCTGGAAGGAGAGCAGGGATCCCACGCGGCCAACGGCCCCTCCCAGGAAAGCGTGCTCTTGCTAGCTCATGGATTCGATCCACACACGTCTGCAGGCCCGGGGCTGGGCGCTGGCTGTAAAGGGTGGGGGAAAGTGGTACAGGGGGTCATCAAATGCGTCGGGCATGGTCTCTGCCCGCAGAGGGCTCACGGGCTAGTGGAAAAACAGAAAGGATGCTGGCTGCGTAAGGAGTGGGCTCTTTGAAGACGGTATAGGGACCCCACTTTTCTCTTTTGCCCCTGATTTTACAAAGCATTTGTACCCTTGGGGCGCCTGGGTGGCTCAGTCACCTGAGCTTTGGCCTTCCGCTCGGGTCACAATCTCTGGTTCCTAGTTCCAGCGCTGTATCCAGCTCTGTGCTGACAGCTCGGAGCCTGGAGCCCGCTTCCGATTGTGTTCCCCCCTCGCCCCTCCGCTTCTCCCTGCCCCTCCCCCACTGATGTTCTGTCTCTGTTTCTCAAAAATGAATAAATGTTAAAAAAAAAATTTTAACTTTAAAAAAAAAAAAGCACTGTACTCTTGCAACACCGCACATACACGTGGGGGTTGCTCAAGTGTGTCTTTTACCTGGAACTCCTTCCTCACTCTCTCCACCTGGATCATGAGAAATTATCCTTCCGGAGACGGTTGGGGCTTGCCCGTCACCGTGCAGTCTTCCGGACGCCCCTGGCCCCATGGCTAGGACGCAGACGGTGCCCCTGCTTCCTAGTTCTTGCTCTTGCATCATGGCCCATGCACATTGTCTACGAAATTTTCCTGAGTCTTTGTCTCCCATGAGACTAGAAGCTTCTTGACAGCAGAGAACCACTGCTTCTCGGAGCAGCCCTCACTCTGGCGGTATAGCTGCTCTACGGTAGGCAATCCGTCAACGTGTATCAAGTACAGGTATCGCTCCGGCTCCGGCTGTGGGAGACAGCTAAGGCGACGCTCGGCGAGCACAACCTGGTCTCATCCCCTCCTGTCCGAGGCAGGTGGGACTTGCAGCTTGCGTCCTGACCATCAGCAGTGACAGGGTGTCACTCCCACGATAATTAGGAACCAATACGTGGCAAAAGTGAGGAGATGTCATCTCCGAGGTCACTCTGTAACAGGCCAGTTGCTCAGCTCAGATTTTTTGAACCTTGACATTCACATCTTCTAAGTCTTTACTGTTGGCTTTTTCTATTAATCAAATAAGGTGTTAAAATTGTCAACCATGATTGTATATTGTCTCATTCTCCCTTTGTTCTACCAGTTTCTCTTGATTTGAGGCAATATCATGTATTCAAGTGGCCTCTTTATCATCATGAAATATTTCTGTCTCTAATATTAACTCATGCCTGAAAGTCTACTTTGTTGATATTAGTATAGCTATCTATTTTATTTTTTGCCTGTGTTTCTTATTTCTTTCAACTTTTCTACATTCCTGGGGGGTCTGTAGTTCGTTAAGTGTCCAACTTCGGCTCAGGTCATGATCTTGGCAGTTCATGAGTTCGAGGACTGCATCAGGCTCTGTGTTGACAGCTCAGAGCCTGGAGCCTGCTTCAGATTCTATGTCTCCCTCTCTCTTTCTGCCCCTCCCCTGCTCACACACACACACACACACACACACACACACACACACACACACGTGCGCACTCTCTCTTTCAAAAATAAGTAAAGATTTTTAAGAAGTTAAAAAAAACTTTTCTGCATTCCTATACTGATACTGTCTGTTGTAAACAAGATTGAGCCTTTTAAAACCTCAGTTTTACTACCTTTGTTTTATAAAAGACATACATACTGCATTTTTATTTAATATAATTGCTGACATTTTTGCCTTTAAATCTACCATCATCTCATTTGTTTTATGTTGGTTTTATTTGTTCTCTGTTCCTTTTGCTCTTTTACTTGACGTAAAAAAAAAAAAGCACTTTTTGCTTCTTGTCTTATTGAGAATTCTACACTTAGATGTACTTTCATTTCTTGTGCAGACAGTCTGTGTTTTGCTCTGGTTTAGGTGTTCTATAATTTCACTAAGATGGACTTTTTATTTTATTTCTTTAGCACAGAAAGCAACACGATTTATTTTTCATTTGTTTATTTATTTGTTTGTTTTGAGAGAAAAACCAGGGGAGGGGCAGAAGGAGAGGGCGAGAATCTTAAGCAGGCTCCACGCTGGGGGTGTAGAGCCCAACACGGGGTTCAATCACATGCCATGAGATAGTGACCTGAGCCAAAATCAAGAGTCAGGTGCTTCCCCTACTGAGCTACCCTGGAGCTCCTAAGATGGAGTTTTTAAATTTTTCATTTATCTTCCATTATCTTAATAGTTAACTCTTCCTTTTTTATTCTTTTAGTCTTAAGTTAGAAATGATAGAAGTATTCTATTTACACTCTACCTTGAATTTCACTTTTACCAATTCCCAGACAAATGAAAATGCTGAGAACGTTTCTATCAATTTACCAATCTCATTCCTATTCCCAGCCTTTTATGCTATTTTTATCACTTATTGCAATTCTGTATGAATTATAGTTCTCACGGGTCATAGGTAGTATCTAAAAGTCAATGTTTTAAAAAAAATTTTAATGCTTATTTATTTTTGAGACAGAGACAGATTGCAAGTGGGGAAGGGGCAGAGAGAGAGGGATTGGCAAGATTTGATTCTAGGTAAAATGTTCCGATTAACTTACAAACACCAAGAAATATTCCATTTACAATGGAGATGATGAAGCTCATCTCTGGATTTTGCTCTGTGAATAAAGGACCCTGAACAATACTGCTTTTTAAAGTCCATATGGCGGGGTGCCTGGGTGGCTTAGTCGGTTAAGCGTCCGACTTTCGCTTAGGTCATGATCTCACGTTCGTGGGTTCGAGCCCCGAGTCGGGCTCTGTGCTGACTGCCAGCTCAGAGCCTGGAGCCTGTTTCAGTCTGTGACTCCCTCTCTCTCTGACCCTCCCCTGCTCACGCTGTCTCTCTCTCTCTCCTAGAAATAAAAAAAAAAAAAAAAACATTAAAAAAAATTTAAAAAAAAAAAAAAAAATAAAATAAAGTCCATATGGCATTTTGGTTTTATAACCATTAATCCTATCTTTGCAGCTTCTCACTTGCTAAAGAACAGACTATAAAAAGTTACTCTTAAAGCCAAGGTAGAAGGAGCTCTTTGACAGAATGTCACATTTGGAGCCTACAAGAATCGTAAGCCTTGAAAGGACATGATTATTTAATCTACCTTCAGCAGTTTTGAGAGGAGAGAGGAAAGATCGCAGAGAATGAAGTGACTTGCCCAGATTACCTGACAGGGAATGGCAGAGCGACCTTCAGGGTCTCGAGGAAAGAAGGCCTGAGACCGACCCAGTTTTCTTTCCGCCTTGCTTTATTTTTAAGCCTATTCCATGTGGCAAGTCCTGGCCTGTATTTAAAAGAGTCTCTGTGTCATGTGTGCTACATTTCTGCTTGAGCCAAGGAGTGATCGAAGTGTTAATACCGAGCTCTTAGAAACCAGTGGCCCTTCCTCTCCATTGGCTGTTACTTCTCCCTAACTGTCAACTTGGTCTCATGTACTCATCTATTTACTCAGTCAGAAAGAACAGCTTCACAGACTCAGAGCACAATTGCAGTCACAGAGGTTTTTTTATTTTTTATTTCGGTAAGAGAAGAAGTTCAAGATTTTCCTTCTAAGGTTTTACTTGGATTACGCCCCCCCTCCAAAGAACTTTTAGGACTAGTGTAATTCACAAGAAGGGATCAAGCAGGTTTCTACACTCCTACAGAGCCACAGATATAATCTCACCAGCTCACAACTGCTGATGATTCTCGATATCATATGATGTTGAAGTTGAAAAGTGGTTGGTCAGTCACACAGAGAGCGGCGCCTGCTGATCCAGATTCCTGGCCTGCCCGTTGTGGTCTTTAGAGGAGGGTCCCATTTGTGACATCCCTAATCGATTTTTGAATGCCCTGGGCGTGAATTTGCAAGGTTGCAGCTTTCAGCATTCAAATGCAAAGCACCTCTAAATGAGCCGGTGGAACTCAGACATGCTGGGTCATTTATTTATTCACATAATAGATATTTATCATGTTCCTACTGGAGGCGGAGTGTGTACCATGTTCCAAGCACTGTGTTTGGCTCTGAAGATACAACGGTCTATAACCCAGACAAGATTTCTGCTCTTAAGAAGTTTATATTCAAGCCTTTAGGACTTGATGTGACACCGACAACCCCGCAGACCTACAATGACGACTCCTTTCCTTCTCCAGGGTTTCACAGCCAGCTTCCAAAGAAGCATGTTGCTTTAAAACCTCAAAATTTAGGGATACCTGCTTGGCTCTGTTGGTGGAGCATGTGACTCTTGATCTCGAGGTTGTTAAGTTCAAGCCCCACATTTGGGCATAGAGGTTGCTTAAAAATAAAATCTTTAGAAAGAAAATTTAAATAAATAAAATAAAAGATGGACATAAGGGAAAGGAAGCAAAAATATAAAAACAGAGAGGGGGATAACACATAAGAGACTCTTAAATACAGAGAAGAAACTGAGGGTTGCTGGAGGAGTTTGGGGTGGTGGATGGTTTAAATGGGTGAGGGGCATTAAGGAGGGCACTTGTTGGGATGAGCACTGGGTGTTACATGTAGGGGTGAGTCACTGGATTCTACTCCTGAAATCATTATTGCGCCATGTGCTAACTAACTTGGATGTAAATTAAAAACAAATAAATAAATAATAAATAAAAAAATAGATCTTTAGAAAGAAAATTAAAATAGGGACACCTGGGTGGCTCAGTCAGTTGAGCGTCCAACTTCAGCTCAGGTCATGATCTTAAGACACATGAGTTTCAGCCCCACATCAGGTTCTGTGTTGACAGCTCAGAGCCTAGAGCCTGCTTCAGATTCTGTCTCCCTCTCTCTCTGCCCCTCCCCTGCTCCTGCTATCGCTCTCTCACTCAAAATATATAAACATTAAAGAAATTTAAAAACTTTAAAGGACTTAAAATAATTAAAATAAAATCTCAAAATTTAGGGACTCTTGGCTTAGTCAGTAGAGCCATGTGACTCTTGATCTCAGGGTCATGAGTTCAAGCCCCATGATTAATAAAGAGATTACTTTAAATTTTTTTTAATAAAATCTCAATATTTACACAATCTGATCACTCCGCTTTTCTTATTTACCTGGATAGTGGTTGATTTCCCCATCCTTCTAAAGGAGGCTGTTCTCACAGGAGACTGGTCCCTCATTCCCAACTCACCACCCAACATTCAAACACTGACCTTCCTGGGAAAGTTGGCCACAGTGGTGGAGAAATGCACATAGGGACGCCTGCTTTCCGAAGGAGACCACCGAAACAACTCCAGGCAACAGGCATGTATCTCTCTGGAGCAGAGGGCTGAGTTGGGTAGATGCTACCATCAGTAATTCAAAAAGGAATTTCCTGGCACCTCATTACTTAAGGAAGATAAAAATATAATCTCTGAGTGAGCAAGCACATAAATAAATGTAGTGTTCAAATTAAAAGCATCAACTATTACACTGCTTCTGAAGTTGTTTTCTGGAATAGCAGTAACTGGTAAATGGTGAGAAATACGTCAGATAGAGATGCCAAATCCTGAAGATGGAAACATTGCTTGAGAGAGATGAAGGAGAACCCATGTTCATGAATTTGGGCCCCACATCAGACTGTGTGCTGACATCGCAGAGCCTGCCTGGGATTCTGTCTCCTTCTCTCTCTGCCCCTCCCCCACTTGCTCTCTATCTCTCAAAATAAAAAAAATAAACTTTTAAAGTTTATTTTTGTACTCTTTTTTAAAGAGTACAAAATAAATAGTATAAAAGAAACTTTGCAAATGTTGATAGATGGTATAAAATAGATAAGTGGAAAATCCTTTCTTTAATATTTGCTCCCCAATTGACCAAGAGTGAAGACTCATGCCCCAGGCAAGCCAGATCCCCGTCCATATCTGTGTCCCATGCTTATGCCTCCAGTCACCAAGTACTAACTGACTGCCTATCTTATGCAAGCTTAAGTGCTGATATAAAACCTGGATCTACTTGTGCATGAGAGCTTTGTGGGTGGGGTTAAGACATAAACTCTTATTTAAGAGGCAATATCAGGGGGCGCCTGGGTGGCTTACTTGGTTAAGTGTAAGTGTCTAACTCTTGAGTTCAACTCAAGTCATGATCTCAGTTTGTAAGATCAAGCCCTGCATAGGATTCTCTCTCTCCTTCTCTCTCTGCCCCTCCCCCACATGCTCTCTCTCTCAAAATAAATAAATAAACATTTAAAAAATAAAATGTAATAAAATAGAAGCGATAGCTAGTACGAAAGGTATCCGAGAAGGGTAATGACTTGATCATAGACAAGTTTTAGGAAGGTGAGTCTGAGATAAGTTGGACAGGCCTGAGGAGAGGAAATACGTAGACAGTGATCAGAGGGAGGCCATCGTGTCTGGTGAGAACTTGACCTACAGTGGTGGCAATGTAGATGGAAAAAGAAGGAAATGTCTCAATTTGAGTTGTTTTTGCTGAGCTAATTAAAAGTATATCTGATAAATACATTTGATACAGAGCTAAATGGAAAAATTCTTTCTTCATAACTGTTGTGGGGAGCTGAAGGAGGAATGGAGACCGGACATTAGTTGAACATTTACAACCAGAATTCAATGATATAATCAACTATGAATTGCATGATAATTATAAAGTAATAAAATATAACACCAATGGTACAATTTACGATGGACATGAAAGTGTGCTGAGCTCTTTTAGGGAAAACACATTGACATCAAACATTCATAATTAAAATCATGATAGCGATAATGAATGGTCTTTATCCCAATGCCACAGAATGCACTTGAGTGAGAGTTTTCTCTTAAGAATCCCAAAATTAAAGGAAGTGTCCCAACCAAACTAACTTCTGTTGCTGAGGGTTCAGCACCATCAAATCCGGTTAGAGGCAAAATAAAATAGTTTCCTGAAAGTAGAAAAAGGATAGCCCTGGAGAAAAACCTATTTCCAACTTTTTGACTCAGGCTTGGATGGGAAGAAACTTCTGTCAGAAACGAAAAGCACACAAACACAGAGACACACGATGGTGAGAAAACGTGCCATCTAAAAAGTCACCACAGCGACACAGCCATCCCTCTGTATGGAAAACCAGACAAATTCCGTGATAATCATTTCTGGAAAAAAGAGAAATATGTTGTGTTTCAGAGCAGAGTGAAAGGTTTTTAGCTCAGTATCATAAAGTCAAGAGGAGAATGGGGGAAAACTATGAATCCCAAAGCAACTATTAAAACAAAGACAATAACAAATAATGATCCCTCCATAAATTTATCTTGATGGTTATACCTTATGTTCCATCTTTTGCCAAGCTGTCAGCAGCAAGACTTGAAGACAGACGTAAGCTTGAAACTGTTTCACCCCGCCTAAGAGTGGAATTAGGCAACAGGCTCTGACCGTAATGACACTCCATGAAGCTGATGCAGATCCCTCCTCTGTGATGTCATATTCTCCTCTCATCAGAGAATAATTTCTCAAATTCCTCTGCACCACCCTTTGCTTCTACAACTCTGGATTGTAGATTTTCTATCAAAATTACACAAGTGTGCTTCCCTTCTCTTAAGAAATCATTGTATCTTTCCCAGGGGGCCCTTGCTGCCCTTGAAATAAGATAGCCTCCCTCCTCTCACTTCCACAGGTACAGAATGGCAGAAGAGGCCCCAAACAGCCTACTGCAAGGAAGCCGGTTGATGTCCAGAGTGGAAAGAGCATTATGATAATACATGTACAAATAAATCATAACATTAGATGAGGAATAGATAACCTAATGAGATGGGCAGGCGGAATAGAGCCCCTCACAAAAAGGAGAGCTTCTCAGAGCTTTTCCACCCATTTGGGAAGTAGTTCTGAGCAGGTACAGTCTTCATTCTTCTGAGAGCAAGGAATGAGAGGTCAGGAGCTAAGAGTCTAGAGTCAGCTCTCTGGCTCCTAGGTGACTGCCACTCAACAGAGCCTTTGTCCTACGCAGTTGCATCTCTTGTGCCTCTAGGAGGTCAAAACCAATAAATATTACCATAACCCTGTTGCCATGATTCATTGGAGGAGAGCGGGCATTGGTCTAACATATTGTCGTAATGTAGGGGAGTGTATATTCTTTGGTCAGAAAGAGAGGAAGAGGGATCTTGAAAGAAACAGAGGGGAAGGGTGGGTAAAAACAAACAATGGCAGGCATTTTGCAATAGTTACAACCTACGACATGCCTTCACATGCATGTCCTCTGTATTTTTAATATGCACTATTTTTTTTACAGAGGAAAAAATTAAGACTCAGAGAGGGTAGGTACTTTGTCCAAGGTTGAGTAGGAAATCAAACACAAAATCATGGCTCTCAATCCTAGCTTTTTGGCTTTTCTTTCTATAATGCAGTGACTTGTAGACTATGCCGAGAGATTAATTTCTTCCTGGGCTGTTTCAAGGGCTGATTTTCTTAGATGCACAGACACCCATTTTTCTGGATTCTATAATGAGTCCTCTCTTTCTTAACCAGTTTTTACTCTATCACTGGAAAACTGAACCAATTGCTGGTCTTGCCCCTTCTCTAGTCTTGCTAGCAGAGCCCTAACAAAGAGACCCGCAGGGAGGGGTGCAGCTCTCATAAAGGCTAAGCAAGGTACCCTGGCCCCTATGCCCTAGGGAGGGATGTGTATCCCTATGCAAGGGTCTCTTGCAACTGGTTGCCCGTGTTTTGAGATTCACCGTCTCAGATTCGGATTTCCCTTATTTGTATCTCAGTTATGCTCTGAAATATCCTATTTTGTCCTCAAATCTCCGATGACTAAGACTTCCATCTCATGGCACAATTGCACAAGGGTTATGTGGTTGCTCTATATCCTATCCACCCCCACATGCAAACAGTCTTATACTTGAGCACAAATCGCCCTGTGACTGGGTCCATACTGTCTACAGTGTGATGCCCTGATAGCTACTGCCTACTTGGACTTTTGGTGATTAGCAGTTACCAGCTTATTTGCCAACTATTTTGTCAAATAGTAAAATAAATTGTTACTGTAAGTACCTAGTCCTGTACTAAGCATTTTACCTTGGTCATCTTACTTACTTCTTAAAACATCCCTGTGAGAGACATGTTACCACATGTCCCATTTAAATTTGGGCCAACAAGATACTTCAGTAAATGTGTATAAAAGCAAAGTGATAATTTGTTCAAAACAACTCAGCAAGAATGTTTTATATGATAGAAAATAGGGTCTATGTATTTTAAACTTCCATAACACGTGAATGAAAACCATATAACCTTAAGCTGTCTATAGAATGAGTACTCGATAGTCACTTGCCCTTAACCATCCAGGAAAATTAGATAGAATAAGAAACTAGGAGAACCTCCTTTGAGCCGTATTGTTTCACTTTGGCAAAGTGGTGGGGGAGGGAGGGACAACTGAAATATGCATGCACACGCGCGTGCACACACACACACACAAATTGGTTTTCTCTGCTTAGCTAAACACAAAAGTCTAAAAGCTATCAACAGTGATTGTTGAGATAATTGGAGCCTCTATACTGAAATACATTGGGAGTTCATTACACCATTAGAAAAGGATACGGTCCATTTACTGTTATTTAACCACATTAATCATTATGATGAAATACGTTGTGAACTAATTCATGAATTTCATGCTTAGACAATTACAGTGTTGCATGAGGTAATGACTTTAAGCAGTGACAGGTAAACTCCTTCCATGTTGGCAAAAAATGAGTAAGTACTCACTTTCCTCTGTGGGGACCAGATATTCTGGGCACACCCAAACTTCTATAGACAAACAGCAATAATGTGAAAATGAGATCCATCCATTAGTACTGTAATATTAAAGACTTCATTTTTTTGTCTTCTACAAAGACTTGACGTCATTGCTCTTGACAATTATAAATTAAGCAGAGACAGAATCCTGCCTATTCTAGGAATCTAAATTCCCAGGAATTTCACCACCGACCTTATGATATCTATAAGCAAACAAGTATAAGCTTTGAAGTTCATTCCTTTCAGTCTTCTCATGGGAGAACACAGTGGGGCTGGCTATCAGTGTGCCAATGGCTCCTTTAGGGCAGGGACCATATTCATATTTTATCACTGTGCTTCTGTTATCTAGCATAATACCTGGCACTTAATAAGGGCTGGGTGAATAGTGACTAATCCAGGCTCTAAGATCCCCTGCTAATTGCCTGCATGATTTGGGGCCAGTCCTTAATACAATAAGGGAGTTGGGCTTCAAGGACACTTACTATGTTTTCAGCTCTAATATTTTGCTAGTCTTTGCCTGAATTCTCTGGGTGTTCACCAGTTTACTATAATGACCACAGGGAAAAACACCGTTCCTCCCAAAATCACCTAAAATGAAATAATCCCCATCTCCTTCATTCAACCAGTCTGTGACTCTTCCTCACTCAATCTGCCAAAGGAACGCCCATTGCTCATATTTTATAAAAGGGTTCTCAAATGTAACCCGTCGTAGTGCTAACACTGCTTCTTGCTCAGAGTAGGAAACATATTAACTTGCTTTGATACAATTTTCATTTTGGGTTTTCAGAAATTAGTTCTCCTTTGGAACCTTTGTTAGTACCACTTAATTAAACCGATACCTACTACAACTTTTTGTCTATCAAATATCTCTTCTCTGCACCACCAGGAGGCAGTGTTGAAGTATCTCTAAGCTAAAGAAAGAGCCATAAGCCCAGGGCACACAGTGGAACTTGAATCCGCAAGCTTGGATGTTTTCTATAGACTGCTTCAAGAAATAAGAAAAAAAATCCTAACATATTCCTCCCAAAGAGATGACCAACAGTCCTAAAAGATGCACACACCTGTTGAATCCATTTTTTAACCCCTTCTGCAGTTTGTAATGCCATCATTTGAGGCACTCCTAAAATTTAATTTGCCACTTACTCATTGTACTTATTCATCATTGTACAACTAATTACTTTTCCATTATTAGCTATTGAATGACTCTTGTGTTTTCAAAAGGATGTGGTCAGTAACTAAAGAATAGCCCTTCTTTAGAAAAATGCTTTATTTATTTATTTTTTTAATAGAAAGTAGGTAAGTTCTTTTTTTTTTATTATTATTTTTTTTTATTTCTAGGAGAGAGAGAAAGAGACGGCATGAGCAGGGGAGGGTCAGAGAACGAGAGAGATACAGACTCTGAAATAGGCTCCAGGCTCTGAGCTGGCAGTCAGCACAGAGCCCGACACGGGGCTCGGGCCCACGAACCGCGAGATCATGACCTAAGTGAAAGTCGGATGCTTAACAAACTAAGCCACCCAGGCGCCCCAGAAAGTAGGTAAGTTCTTAAGAAGGCCATAAGCTAAGAGGAAAGGCAGGAGTGGTGGGGGGTGTGGGGGAGCATTTTCTTTAGTACTAGGCATGTATTGAAATCTCACAATAACACTAAGAAGCAAATATTACCATTCTTATTTACAAGAGAGAAAACTAAAGCCAAACCTTATTTAAGGTCAGATGGATAATTAAATGCTCAGGGCACAAACAGGATCCATCTGATTCAACAGTCTACTATATCAAGTGGCCTTGTGAAGAAAAACAACAATCTAAGTGAACTGCTAAATCATGTCAAGTTTGGTGCAGAAGTCTCTCGATTCAGTGCTCTAATCTTGATCACAGTCTGGACACGTCATTCATGGACACAATCACCCCAGGCATTGGAAGAGGAACACTCCCTGTATACTCACTGACACACTGTATTTGTACTGTTTTTATTATTTTGAGCTTATTTGATACAGCCTTCCTAAGCCTCTTTCCCACCCACCCCCCCACCCCGATTGGAAGGGCCATCCCTGATGCAGCCTTAAACTGCCTTTTCTGAAAAGAAAAACAAAATCATCAAAGCTCTTATCTCAACTGATTTCCAAAGCCTAAGCCCCAGGAAGATAATTTAAAAAGTAATTAGAGTCAAGATCCTCCAGGCAGGCCTCACACCCTGTCCTAAACCCTACAGGGTTAAGAAACAGGCTTGTGATGTTTATTTTTGGCAGTTCTAATTTCGGTCTTTTATTGACCATCACTTATGACCAGGTTTGCATAATCACAAATGAAATGGCTGAACTTTCTGTATGCTCTTAAAATTACTCTTCTCAAAGTATAAAAAAAAATACAGGTAAAGGGACACAGAAAGAAAAAAAAAGGAAGCTTTTTTTTTTTTGGTACGTTTGATCTCATTTATATAGAGAATCTACAAGAGTCAAATACATAGGAGCAGAGAGTACAGCAGTGGTCACCAAATGTGAGAAGGGTTAGCCAGAGCCATAGTTTTATAGGATGAATAAGTCTAGAGATCTAATGTATACCACGTTGACTAGAGTTAATAATACTGTGTTGAATTCTGGAAATTTGGTAAAAGAGTAGATTTCTGATGTTTTTATCACACACACATACACACACACAAAGATAACTATGTGAGGAGATGGTATGCTAATTAGCTTGACTATGGTAATCATTTCATTTCATTAGGTTAATGGATATCAAGTACCTTAAATATATACAATTTTTATTAAAAAGTAAAGTTTTATTTTTGGAGTATTCAATTATAATTTTAATTAGTTCTTTTTAAAATTTTTTATTTAAATTCTAGTTAGTTAACATACAGTGCAATATTGGTTTCAGGAGTAGAATTAAGTGGTTTTTCACTTACACGCAGCACCCAGGGCTCATCACAGAGTGCCCACCTGAATATCCATCAACATCTAGCCCATCTCCCACCTCCTTCCCTCCATCAACGTTCAGTTTGTTCTCTATCCTTAAGAGTCTCTTGTGGTTTGTTTCCCTCTCTTTCTTTTCAAAAAAATAAAATTTTGGGGCACCTAGGTGGCTCAGTTAGTTAAGCCTCCAACTTTGGCTCAGGTCATTATATCACAGTTTGTGGGTTCTGTGCAACAGGCTCTGTGCTGGTGGCTCAGAGCCTGGAGCCTACTTTGGATTCTGTGTCTCCTTCTCTCTCTGCTCTGTCTCTCTCTGTCTTTCAAAAATAAATAAATGTTAAAAGAAAGAAAAATAAAATAAAAATTTTAAATAGAAATAAAAGAATAAACAGAGAAAGGATCTGTATACAGGATATGATTAACAAGATCATCCACACCTTAACAGGACTTCTTACAACCAGAGAGACAAATTAAAGGAGTAATATAATTAATTGCCAAGATGCCAAATATCCAGATGTAGGAGTGATTCACCTTCACCGTAGAATTCAGTGGTACTGTTCTTAGAGCACTTTAGGTGCTTCACAGTTTCTAGTAGAACAATATGTAGAAATGGCCATTGTACCTGTTGTCTCCCTACAATTTTTATTTGCTCAGGTGGGTGGTAAAAAATTATCAGTACTTAGTAAAAACAAGGAGCTCTAGAATTTTAAAAAGATGTCGTGACTGTTACAGACAGACCACCATGAGAATAACTGGAGTAGATCTTGAGTATTTGAACACTTCTTGCAAGAGAAGTGACAAACTAACCGGAAACATCCTAGCAACAGAGAACCACATCATTATCCCAGTGTGATGCTGAGAAAGGAAATAAGGAGGTAGAGCTCCCTTCTGCAGAGGGAGGGATTGAGGGAAAGAGAAATAAAATGAATGGCAAAGGGGCAGGCTTGGTCCTGCTGTGAAACTCTTTACACGCAGCAGGTGGGCCATCATTTGTAATCACCTCTCCAATGATTTAGACCATTTCCGGTGGCAATTGACAAAGGAACTCCTAGGCCTGGAAAAGGGAAATTAGAGAAAAGAGAGGTAGAAGGGAATAGCTCTTTGCAAGAAATAAAATAAAATAAAGCACACACACTTTAATGTAATGCAATTTTATTGCCCACCTTGATTGTAGGACACTTACGATGTGGAGCCTGTGGTCTCTTAAGGTGGAGGAAATTCGGCCCACTGTATACTTCTCTTTCTGGCTCTGAGCCTCCTCTGCACATCCCTCAGCTATCATGAAAAGTACCAAAATAAAACAGTTCCCATCAGCTATCAAATCACATTGCACTGAAACGGAGGAGGAAAATGAAAACTCCAGACATGGTCTTTGGGGAAGTTCTCGAGCTGTATACTTACATACCAGTGTTCAGGTGCCTCAATAGACAGTAAAAATGCTCTGACATTTCTGTTTTCTGGCCAGGATGGTCTGTCATTCCACAGAGTCACCCTAACTATTGCCAAATTAGATAGTCACTGGGGTGCCTACAAGGTAAAAGTTAGGAAAGACAGCGTTGTGATAAAATGCTTCCCATGGCACGGAGATCCTTTGACAGCTACAGTCCGCTAGCATTTTAAAGGGTGTTTGCTGAGAACTTTCTCTTTTTGCACGCCGTTAACAGTCCAGCAACTGGTCATAGCATACATAATTGGCCATTTGTGTTTTCCAGCTAAGGGGCCAGTGGTGAATGTGGCTTCTTAGCCAAGAGCAGGGCCCCACCCTGAACGAATTTGGCCTTAAAAGCAGACCTTCAAAAAAAATCTAGTTCTCGCTTGCCAAAGACTCTAACGTAAATACTATTCCTTTTTGGAAAGCAAGATAGGTCAGAACTGGATCAGAGCACGATCGCTTCTTTTCCTCCGCAGTTCTGTTCTTTCAAAGAACAGGAAAATAAGGGGATGGGACTAGAATGTACGGACTGACCAGCTTATTGGAAACTTGTGTTATCCTCACAAGGATTATAATTACAAGGAATGTAATCAGAGCAGTCAGTGGAGATTTTTACATAAAAGTACTTTTATCTATGTATATAAACACAGACACATTCACAAATTCACACTTCTATGTCAATAAACATTTATATGTATTGATACACCGTGAAGAGATTTTCAAGGAAAATGTGGAAACTATTTTAAAAAGAAATATTCTTTTTCACTGATCATTATCTGACTTAAATCATATACTATATTTAATCCAAAGGAAACTTTTTTTTAAGTTGGGTTTTTTTTAAGCATTTGGAATGAATAAAGAAAAACAAGCTTTTATTGGGACCAAATTATTTTCTTTTCCTCCGTTTTTAATGTTATATATTTAGTAAACACTCACACAGCATTTGCTATGTACAGACACTATTCCGAGTACTCTATAAATATTAATTTGTTGAATCTCCCAACAACCCTATGAAATATGTACTATTATTATCCCTTTTTGGCGGATGAGGGCATTGAGTACAGGGAAGGCAAATAACTTGCCCAAGGTCACACAACTGCTAGCGGTCAAGTTGGGATTTTAGCTGGGCATTCTGTGTTTGACCCAAAGTCTGTGCTCTTGATTGCCTACTCCCTTGGTGAAAAATTAATTTAATCTCATAAAAACCTTCACAGATGATGAAAGTAAGGCACAGAGTTTCTATAACTCCATTTTATCCATGCCAAATTTAAACAAAAATACAGCAAATTAGAACAATAGCCCTAACAGAGATATTTTCACATCAAACGTATTTTCTTTCTAAGTTCCCATCAGCTCTTTTCAATGTGTCTGTTATCTCCAACTGGCATTTTCTATGTATAGTGAGCAACATAGTGTCTTGTGTGTATCCAGACCTCTCTGTTCACTGGCTAAACACTACTGAATCACTTAGTGCCCTATTCCCAACCAAGAGTTAAAAAGCACATTCAAAAGAATAAACTCACACATTGGCTACCAGTTTATTGTAAAATGGTGTAAAAAGTAGATTGGTAATAAAAAATTTTATTGGATACATCCACAGTGCTTTTGCTATATTACAGCTTGACAAAACTTTTCTAGAAGGCACTTGCATATAAAGTTTATTGTCATTTGATATTAAGCTAATAAATATGAAATGAGATGATATTAGCAATGAGGTGTATTTCTAATTTATTAAAAATAAGATGATATCTTCATTCACACACACACACATATTGTAGAAGTTCTAGAGAAAAGTTAGAACAACAACAATCGAATCTTTCTGAATGGTGAGGCACTTTATTCATGTTCCTTTTAAAGGGCAATGGAGATATGGGACCCCATTTCATTGTCTTCAATCCGTCCCTTCTCAAACCCTACAACGACCAATAGAGTTTGAGCTTTAACCTCTCTCAATTTTTTACCTTGACTCCTCCCCTATTTAATTTTTGCAGGACTCAAAGATTGATCTTTCTGGAACACATATAACTTCAGATCAGTTTCTGCTTAGAATATTTTTATTGCTTTTTAATTCTTTTTCTTAACATTTTCAAAGTATTTACAAAAATTTTTAAGTAGGCTCCACGCCCAATGTGAGGCTTGAACTCATGACCTGAGAATAAGAGTCACACATGCTCCAGCAACTAAGTCAGTTAGGTACCCCTGTTCTCCATGATTTGAGAAGCAAATAACTAGAGGAGTATCTGGGCTTCTACCACTTTACTTGTAAATACTAATGCCACACAAGGATAGCTTATTGCTGGGTATGTTTCTCTCTCATTGACCCCATGGCTAAGGCTGTTTCTCAAACTACCTTGAATAGCATATTATATATAATTCGATGATTTCTCTTTGGTTCCATAACATTTTCTAACGTATATGTGGCTTCTAGAAATTTAGCCATTTATTCAGCATTTAGTGATCACTGGGTTGGGCACTATGACATTTGCTGGGTGTTGAAAGATAAAAACCTAAATTGTGTCTGCCTTCAGAGATTTTGCATTTATTGTAGAACATAGATATGTAATCATATAATTGTAGGTTTAGGTTTTTAGGTTGAGAAAAACTGTAAGTTGATAATATTGAATCTTCCTATCAATGAACATGGATTATCTCCCCATTTGTTTAGTTCTTCTTTGATTGCATTAATTAGAATTTTGTAGTTTTCTCCATACAGTTAATGTCCACATTATGGGAGATTTCATTTTTTGTGGTGCTAATGTAAGTGGTATTGTGTTTTTAATTTTAAATTCCACTTGTTCATTGCTGGTATATAGAAAAGCAGTTGACTTTATGTATTAACCTTGTACCTTGTATTCTGCAACCCTGATGTGTGTGAGTGCGTGTGTGTGTGTGTGTGTGTGTGTGTGTGTGTGTGTATTACAATTGCTCATTAGTTTCAGGACGGTTTTTTGTTGTGGATTCTTTCGAATTCTCTACATACACAATCACATCATTAAAAAAGATGTTTAAATGTTTTTAATGTTTATTCATTTTTGAGAGATGCAGAGAAACAGAGCATGAGTGGGGGAGGGGCAGAGAGAGAGGAAGACAGAATCTGAAACAGGCTCCAGGCTCTGAGTTGTCAGCACAGAGCCTGATGCGAGGCTCCAACTCACAAACTTTGAGATCATGATCTGAGCTGAAGTTGGACTCTTAACCAACTGAGCCACCGAGGCGTCCCTAAAAACGATATTTTATGTCTGCCTGCCTGCCTGCCTTCCTTCCTTCCTTTCTTCCTTCCTGTATACATTCTATTTCCTTTTCTTGTCTTATTGCTTTAACTAGAACTTCTAGTATATGTTGAAGAGGAATAGTTGGAGGGGCAATCCTTGCCTTGTACCTGATCTTAGTGACAAAGTTTCAGATGGACAGAATTTTTCATAGTATTCCTTTACTAATCTTTTAATAGTCACAGGTTCGGTAATGATATCCTATCTTTCATTTCTAACAGTAATTTGTGTCCTCTTTTTTCTAGTTAGCCTGGTTAGCAGCTTATTGATTTTATTGATCTTTTTAAAGAACTGGCTTTTTGCTTTTATTGATTTTTCCCTTTATTTCCAACTTTCAATTTTGTTAATTTCTCCTCTACTCATTTCTTTTCTTTTGCTTACTTTGGGTTTATTTTGCTCTTCATTTTCTAGTTTCCTAGAATGAAAACACTTAGATTATTCATTTTAGAACTTTCTTATTTTCAAATATATATATATGTACCATTTTTGTTACTGTTTCTATTTTTTCCTTGTTTGTTGTTCTTATTTTTATTTTCAAAAATTCTTTTGAAGAATTTTTTCATTCTTTTTTTACTTATGTGCTTCTTCCCTCCTCCCCTTGCTCCCCCAGGATGCTACCACAGCTGATCTATGCCGTTTTTACTTTTTTAAAAAAGTAATCTCTATACCCAACATGGGGCTTGAACTCATAACTCGAAGATCAAGAGTCAGTTCTCTATCGACTGAACCAACCAGGCACCCCTGTTTTTGCTTTTAATGATTTGCTTTATATGATTCAGTTTTTTCTCTTTTCTTATAATAATTATGCTTCTTTTTTAAGTTTATTTACTTATTTTGAGAGAGAGAGAGAGAGAAAGAGAGAGCTCAGCATGAGCAGGGGAGGCACAGAGAGAGAGGGAGAAAGAAAGAGAATCCCGAGCAGGATCCAAGCACTGTCAGCACAGAGCCCAGTGTAGGGCTTAAACCCACGAACCAGGAAGTCATGACCTGAGCCAAAATCAAGAGTCAGACACTGAACCAACTGAGCCACCCAGGTGCCCCTACTTCCTTTTTTCTTTTTTTTTTCTTTCTTTTTCCTTTTTAAAAGATGTTTTCCTAAAGTTTGCCATATAAATTTATGAATAATCCAAGCCTTCTTTAAAATATACTATAGGGGCGCCTGGGTGGCTTAGTCGGTTAAGCGTCTGACTTTCGCTTGGGTCATGATCTCACGGTTCGTGGGTTCGAGCCCAGCGTCGGGCTCTGTGCTGACTGCCAGCTCAGAGCCTGGAGCCTGTTTCAGAGTCCGTGACTCCCTCTCTCTCTGACCCTCCCCTGCTCACGCTGTCTCTATCTCTCTCTCCTAGAAATAAATAAAACATTAAAGAAAAAAATTTAAAAAAATAATAAAATAAAATAAAATAAAATAAAATAAAATAAAATAAAATACTATAGTGTTTCACGGGCAGCTCACATACCACATGCCAACAGAGCAGTCTTCATTCCTCCTTCCTGTCTCTGCATTATTGCTGTCATTCATTCATTTTTATATAAACAAATAGAAGCATATATACATTATATAGATAAGAATATGTACATATAAGATTACATATGCATAAAAATATATAATCAAATACATTGTCGTTATTATTTTGAACAATCATTTATTAGTCTATTAAGAATAAGAAAAAATAAAAGTTTTTATTTTACCTTATTCCTTCTTCAATGTTGTTCCTCTCTTCTATAGATACAAGTTTCTGACCTATAATATTTTCTTTCTTTTGAAAGAATTTCTTTTAGGGGCACCTGGGTGATTCAGTCGGTTGGGCATCCGACTTCGGTTCAGTTCATGATCTCATGGTTTGTGGGTTTGAGCCCCACGTCGGGCTCTGTGCTGACAGCTCAGAGCCTGGAGCCGGTTTCAGATTCTGTGTCTCCCTCTCTCTCTGACTCTCCCCTGTCTCTCTGTGTCTCTCAGAAATAAATGGAAAAAAAAAACATTAAAATTTTTTTAAAAAAGAAAAAATTTCTTTTAGTATTTCGTTCAAGGCAGGGCTATTGGCAACAAATTCCTATAATTTTTGTTTATCTGAGAAAGTCTTTATATCTCCTTCACATTGAAAGGATGATTTCACAGGGTACCAAATTTAGCTGGGTGAGTTTTTTCTTTCAACACTTTAAACATTTCTCTCCATTCTTCTCTTACATGCATGTTTCTGAAGGGGTGTCATATGTAATTACAGTCTTTGATCCTCTATAAGTAAGAATCCCCTTCTAACTTTTTTCATTATATTTGATTTTCTATAATTTTAATATGATATGCCAAAGTGTAGTGAATTGTTTCTTTGTTGTTTGGTTTTTGTTTGTTTTTGGACATTTACCATGCTTGGTATTCTCTGAGTTTCTTGGATCTGTAGTTTGGTGTCTGATATTAATTTGGGCAAAATTTTCAGTCATTATTATTTTAAGATATTTCTTCTGTTCCTATCTCTCTTTCTTCTCCTTATGATATTTCCATTATGGTCTGTTATACCTTTTGTAGTTGTCTCACAGCTCTTAGATATTGTGTTCTGATTTATTTATTTGTCTTTTCTCTCTTTGCATTTCAGTTTTGGAGCACTCTAGGGAAGATATCCTTAAGCTCAGTGATCTTTCCCCCAGCCATGTCATCTACTAATATAATCATCAAAGGCATTCTTTATTTCTGTTACAGTGGTTTTCATCACTAGCATTTTTGTTTCTTTGGGTTTTTTTCTTAGAATTTCTACCTCCCTGTCTACATCACCCATCTGCTTTGCATGGTATTAACTTCATCTCTTGGAGCCCTTAGCATATTAATCATAATTATTTTATATTCCCAATCTGAAAATTTCAACAGCCCCACTATTGTTCAGTCTGGCTCCGATAAATGCTCTTTCTTTTTTCTTTTCAAACTGTGTTTTCTGTCCTTTAGTGTATCTTGTAATTCTTCATTATAATTAGTCATGATGTACGGGGTAAAAAAAACACTGCTATAAATCAGCCTTTATTACCGCAATGGTAAGGTGTTGGTAGAAGAGCAGCATTCTACAATTTCATGATTAGGTCTCAATCTTACAGGCCTGTGCTGTTGGACTGTGTACTTCACATATGTTTTTCAGGAGGCCGAACTGTGGCCTTTCCCTCACTCCTCACAGAAGGCTAGAACTAGCTGGAATTTCCTTCCCCCAATTAAATTAGGCCCTGCTAAAACTCCAGCAAGTAGACTGTGGCTAAATAATTTCTAATGAAGGCAGACCTTATTAAGAACAGATGCTCTGGGATATTTCAAAATGATTCTCTCCTCTCCCCCCCACCAGAAGCACAGGAGGAGTTTTCATCGATATTTTCTATGAGAACCTGGTAGTGTTCTGAGGGTACAACTCACAGAAGTTCAGGGCTCTTCTGATGACTAAATCTCCCTGGGGTTATCTCTCAAAGTTGTCTACACTGCCTCTAGCAGTCTACCAATTACGGTTTGGATTTCCCTACCCTGGCACTACTTCCTGCAGAGATTTCTATTAATATTAAAGTCAACTGTGACTCTAATTTTTTTTTTTTTTTTGCTTATTAATGTCTCCAATTGGGGACAACAGTTTACACTGTGATCTCATTTCTTTAATAAATTTCAATCGAATTCTCGATTTTTCAGTTTGCTCAGCATTTATTCATTGTGCAGATATTAGTTTTTCAATAATTTTTAACTAAAAAAGGAAAGTTTTAACAACTCCAAAGATCATTCTATTTTAGAATAGTTGCCCAAAGAACCACTTGAAAGTTCTTGACAACAGTTTAAATGCAGTTATCATTTTAAAAGGTGACTGAGTTCAAATGCACTACTATTTGTAATCATAAATTCTTTAGACATATATTGGTTTAGTCGCTGTTGTCCACTTTAGACTGTAAGCTCCCCTAGGTGGTTCCAGAACTTCTTATAACCAGTCAGTTAGTACAGAGTAAATATGAAGGAAAATGTTTTTTACAATCTTCCTAACAAAAAATTTTTTTTAAAAGTGGGGTGCACCTGGGTGTCTCAGTCAGTTAAGCATCCGACTTAAGCTCAGGCCACTATCTTGCAGTCTGTGAGTTCGAGCCCCACATTGGGCTCTGTGCTCACAGCTCAAAGTGTGGAGCCTGCTTTGGATTTTGTGTCTTTCTCTCTCTGCCTCTCCCCGACTCACCTTCTGTCTCTCTCTCTCTCAAAAGTAAATAAAAGCAAACAAAACAAACAAAAATTTAAAATCCTCCTTTTAGAGGTGTCTGTGTGGCTCAGTGTGTTAAGCATCTGACTCTTGATTTTGGCTCAGGTCATGATCTCATGGTTTGCAAGACTGAGACCCATGTTTGGTTCTCTACTGACAGCACAGAGCCTGCTTGGGAATCTCTCTCTCCCTTTCCCTTTCTCTCTGTCTCTCTCTGTCCATCCCGGTTCATGTTCTCTCTCTCTCTCTCTCTCTCTCTCTCTCAAATAAATAAATAAACAAATGTTTTAAAAAATCTTCCTTTCAGTTGCAACTTCTGAAAAGGAGTTCTGGAAGGCCAAATTATGCTCCAAAATAGCAAAACCGTATGATAAATTCACATATTTCAAGATACAGAGATCTGGGGGTACCTAGGTAGCTTAGTCAGTTAAGCATCTGACTTCAACTCAGGGTCAAGATCTCACAGTTCATGAGTTCAAGCCTTCGTCAGCTCTGTGCTGACAGCTCGGAGCCTGGAGACTGCTTTGAATTCTCTCTCTCTCTCTCTCTCTCTCTCTCCTTGCCACTTCCCAGCTTATTGTCTCTCTCTCTGTCTCTTTCACAAAAATAAATATTTTAAAAAAAAGGTACAAAGATCTACAGAAGCATCCAGAGGGAAAGAAACATTTTAGAGGTGTGCTGGTGATCTATTGTTCTCCCTGGAAGCTCTTGCTGATCTTGGAATACACTACAGTCTAGAAACTTGAGCTTGTCACAGGAAAGGTTCTCCTGGGGACAGAGAAACCAGGAAAGCTTTGTGGAGTTGCATATAATGGCAGTGCCCAAATCATAAAATAGAAGAATATCAAATTCAGAGGTAACTTTTTCTGAAGACATTGTTAAGCTTTGAAGTTACAGGGTCAGGTGAAAAGAAAGGTTAAACCAAACACCCCTCAAAAACAACAAAATTTTCCATGACCTCTCAGGGTTTATAAGAAAAAGATATTCCAAGCTTTGCTAACTAATTCTTCCAAAAATTTAAGAAAGAAATAATGCTAATTTTACATAAGACCTTCCAGATAATGGAAATAGAGGAAACACTTCCTAACAAATTTTTTTCCAACAATTTTTACAAAACCAGAATAATCTTTATATCAAAACATAGCAAGACCAGTATAAGAAACAAAAATTACCGACCATTCTCTCTACTGAATATTGACATAAAAATCCAAAAGAAAAATGTTAGCAAATCAAACTCAGTGATGTAAAAAATGTATGATATGTTCTCTTCAAATAGTAAAATAGAATAGTTTTTTTTTCAAATTTTTATTTTAATTCCAGTTAGTTAACATAGAGTGAGTGTAATATTAGTTTCAGGTGTACAATATAGTGATTCAACAATTTTTCGCATCACTCAGTGTTCAACGTGACAAGCATACTCTTGAATCCCTATCATCTATTTAACCAGAATAGTTCTTTTTTTAATGTTTGTTTATATATTTTGAGAGAGTGAGTGTGTGTGTGTGTGTGTGTGTGTGTGTGTGTGTGTGTGTGTGCACGTGCATGAGCAGGGGAGGAGCAGAGAGAGAGAGAGAATCCCTAGCAGACTCTGTGCTGTCAGCGCAAAGCCTGACGCAGAGTTCAGTCTCACAAGATGAGAGATCATGACCTGACCCCAAATCAAGGGTCAAACGCTTAACCAACTGAGTCACCCAGTTGCCCCTTACCCAGAACAGATTTTAGTAGTAGAGGGAATAAGGTATATTCACAGATTGATAAGTATGTATTCACACATATTGAAAATAGTATGTAATGCAATGAGAATGAATACACTGCAAACATACTTGAACAAAATGCTGATTTAAGAAAAAATCTATCACAAAAGAGTGTACACTGTATTTATTGTCTGTTTATGTAATGGACAGACACAACACTAAACAAAACCAATGGAATGATAGAGGTCAGGGTGTGGTTTACCAGGGGGAGGGTGTTGACTACATGGCAGTGTGGGCATGTCTTCTGGTAGGTAGTTGGTGTTCTATTTCTTCAGCTGAGAGTTGCTTTCAAGGTATATTCACGTTTAAACATTTCTTAAGCTCTAGACTTATGATTTTTTAATTGTTTTGTATGCGTGTTGTATTTCAATAAAAAGTTTGCTTTTTCAAAATCCTCTTTTTACCCAGCCTCTTCTGCTACCAGGAGACACCAAATCTATCTGTGAAATAAAGATTTTGTTAAAGTTGATTTTGAAATTTCTCTTTGCACATTCAGCATTAAAGATACTTGGAGATTAATTCTCTGCACCCCACTCGTGGGGGTATGAGTTTGGCTTTAGCATCACTATTTAGCCATTTTTAAATGATTCCCCAAGGTCTATTCTTTATCTCCTTCCACCTCCCTCAGAAAACTGTTAGTGACGTTGGACTCCAGACAATTACACAACCTTTGTATTGTCAGTTCTGGAACGAAGACTTTCTGCCTCACTAGTTGTGCGCCTGTATAGTGAGGTAAAATTAATATTCTCTGCGTTGTTTAGTCTATATTCCATTGGCCAGGAGCCCAGAGTGACTAAGGAAACTGCCTGAAAAGTTACCCCTTATTCCTCAAAAGAAAAAAGAAAAGGCAAACTCTGGAATTACTTTGAGCAGAGGGAAATGAGTAAAAAGATTTTGAAAATAAACCGAAAGAAGAAAAAAAGAGTTTTCATACTAGAAGTTTCCTTATTGCACAAAAGGAAAAATACTTTATTCAGGCCTACTTGTAATCAGGCTAAACTGTCACCATGCCCTGGTGATTTATAAATTGAGAGATGACAGTCACAGGCAATGATTGTTGTCACTTCAAATCTTAATGCGAAGTTAATTGAATGGCTTGGATTGTGTCCTATAGCGTCTCAGGTAATATTGATGACACCAGTAATATTATTTGACAACTCTCTGAAAAGTCATGAATATACCTCCTGATTAAGATGAGTTTTGGAAAGACTTTGATCTTCCAAAATAGTTAATATAAATTAACTTCAAGCATTATGTGAGCATGTGCGTGCAAACTCAATTATTAAATGTCAAGACAAGAATGAACATGTATGATTTTCCTCAAGCAACAGGAACAGCAATTTGCCTTTCTGTTGATGGTCTGTATAATTTTTAGGGGTCTAAATTTTCTTTTTTTAAGAGGTAAAGCTTTTTGTCCTGTGCAGAGTATAGCTTTTAGGAGAAAGCAGCACTTCCTGATGTTTGGAAGGACATTACACCCATTTCAGAGCTTTATACCATCTGATTATTGGCCGCAGTTTTGTTCTTTGAGATTCCTATAGACCTTCTTTATCCAGCAAAAGCTTAGGATACCTTTGAAATGAAGTCATCAATGGCAACAAGCTTCAAAGCTCAGCGTGAGCTGGAGTCCCCATAACATTACACTTAGAAGGATGCAAATGATAGCACTGTTCGGACCACAAGTGTGGAGGAGAAATAAAGACCTGATGCTTGATACAGAAGTTTAGGTTTGTAAATGCCAGTGCTGTAATGAGATATTTCACTCAGACCACACCTGCATGTCTCAGGCATTAAACACCACACTTTCCCTGCTCGTGGAGGTTAGATGTTGAGGATGACCTTTAAGCCCCATAGAACTATAATGATGAGTTGTTGCCTTTCTCCACCGGAGCGAGCCCTCCTGACTTTCTAGGCTGACCCTGTGTTTATCAATGGTGACTCAATACTTTCCCCAACACTGGAGATGCTTTGTTCCCTGCTGCTTTATTCTTTTTGGTTCTCCACATGGTTTATGGTCTCCTTTCCAGAAGGATCTCTATCTTTCCCTTCTTTCTCCAGAGACCACCCTATCAGTTGAAAGCACATTCTTGCTCTTCTCTCCATTTAGAAACACCTATCTGGCCCACTGCCCACTTATCTTTTTGCATCCTGTTCTTTCCTAGTGGCCTTTTTAGGACATTCGGAGAAGCAATGTTTAATGTTTACTCCAACATTTGCTCTGATGCTAGACTGCCTTCATTCAAACCCTGGTCTTTAAGCTGTAGACAACTGAATAATTTTCTCCCTTTGCTTTGCACTTTCTCTATTTAAGTCTTCCCCCTGGCTCAGAGGTGTGCTCCTAACCACTTACACTTCAGTGCTGCCCAATTGGAATCAATTTTTGCTCAAAGAAACTCCTAAAATTTTTTCTAAAGTTTATTTACTTATTTTGAAAGAGAACACATGTTGAGAACGGGCAGAGAAGGGGGGGAGGGGAGAGAGAGAGAGAGAGGGAGAATCTCAAGCAGGCTCCTCATTCTCAGCACATATCCTAATGTGGGGCTCAAACACAAACCTTGAGATCATGACGTGAGCTGAAGTCAGGCGTTTAACCGACTGAGCCACCCAGGCACCCCAAACTGTTAAATACTTAATATACTTCAGTTTATCTTCTAACCCATTGCTTGAGCCTTTTAATCTAACCATAAATCAAGAAACCCTCAAGTGAAATTTGCCAATATGCACACCAGAAATTTTCCATTTCCTTAAACAATTTTGAATTGGATTTTGTCTCTTTTCACTCAGAGTCACCTACTACAAAGACCCACTGATAAAAACATCTCTTTGCTTGCTCTCATAATTTATTTTTAGTGACACCTCATAACTAACCATACTGTACCACCTGCCCATGCTTATCTCCAGGTCTAGAGGAAGAAGCCATTGCTCACAAAAAGCATTGATGATGATGTGAGGTGTGGGGGGCAGGGGCGTACAGGGAGTCTCTGCTCAAAATCAAATATGTACTTGTGATCAGTGCCTTAAAAAGGCACCATCATCTATACGTCTTCTCTTCTGTCTGCTATCCCCTCCCAAAACACAGGCACTTCAGTAGGGTGTAAAAACTAGTAAGACACAGTCAATAAGGAAAAACAGCAGTTAGCACCCTAAGTTGTAGTATGTGAATGTTTTCCTAAAGATTCTTTCCTGCTTAATTATGAAGTCAAAGTTGCCAGGATATGTTCTTGAATGTGAAATGAGAAAATGAAACAACATAAATCAAAGCAGGACCCTAATCACTTGAACTAGAATTTATGTTCTGGGGGTGCCTGGGTGACTCCATCGGTTAAGCTTCTGACTTTACTCGGGTCATTATCTCACAATTCGGAAGTTTGAGCTCCACATCGGGTTCTGTGCTGACAGCTCAGAGCCTGCTTTGGATCCTCTGTCTCCCTCTCTCTCTGCCCCTCCCCACCTCTGCTCTCTCTCAAAAATAAATAAACATTAGAGAAAATAAAAAGAATTTATGTTCTAAATAAATGATGGGTTTTGGAAAATGAATAAGGAATGGTCTTCCAGAACAAAAAGATCCAACTAAATTTTGCTAATCTCTCCCCGATTAGAGTAGTTAGGTTCACATTCTTACTCCACAGTAAAGCTGGGTGACATTGGACATGTCCCCAGGCATCAATTCTACATATCTTGTAACATGTTCCTACGGAGATAGCCCAGGGCATTGCACTTAGAAGGATGCAAATTAATATACTCAGTAAGTAAGGATATATCTTCATGAGTAAAAAAGTGTGAATAATTTGTATGATGACTAATGTCTCCTGAAAAATGATATTTCTGCCTCATTTTTTTCCCATGTGTCACTAAGTCTATTGTTTCATAAGTAGATTTTCTAGGACAATCCCTGGCCCACTTTTCTGATTTAATCTATTCTTATGACACAGATATCTATCTAGAGATATTCTGGGCAAAAAGCATAACTTTATTATAAAGTTGATATATAGATGTCCACCCTTTTAGCTCTATTTTAATAATTTTAAAAGACTATGCATACATGTATTATAATTGAAAAAATATGGCATATTACATGACTCTAACTGATTTCATTGTTGTTAAGCTTGACCAGCTTCTTTCCTTTCTGAATGTATCAAGAAATACATCAGGCATTTGGCTGGCTAAGTTGTTAGAGCATATGACTCTTAATCTTGGGGCTGTGATTTCAAGCCCCATGTTGTACGTGGAGCCTACTTTTTAAAAAAGGTATATATGAGTGGATCAGGAGAAGCTTAACAGAGGACCATGGGGGAGGAGAAGGGGAAAAATAGTTGGGGAAAGGGAGGGAGGCAAACCATGAGAGACTCTTGAGTACTGAGAACAAACTGAGGGCTGATGTGGGTGGGGGCGAGGGGAAGAAGGGTGATGGTCATGGCGGAGGGCGCCTGTTGGGATGAGCACTGGTGTTATATGGAAACCAGCTTGACAATAAACTACGAAGGAAAAAAATGTATATATATGTGTGTGTGTATGTGTATATATATGTGTGTATATCTATGTGTATGTGTGTATATATTTATGTGAGTGCATGTATGTGTGTGTGCATACATGTGTGTGCATATAGGCATGTGTATGCATGTGTGTGCATATATATGTGTGTACATACACACGTGCACACATGGCAGTCTGACATCACATGCAAAGGAGAAACTCATGGCACCTTCCAGCATTAGAAAGGAAAAAAATAAATTACACAAGAATGATTTACTAAATTCTGACAAAGAAGAGCTTTAATAGAATATGACATGATATCAATTTGGGTGTATATACCACTTTCTACATGACCCCAATACGCCTTCCTTTTTCACTGGGAAAATGATCAATTTTACAACTTACATCTTTTCTTACATTTGTCTGCACTGTTCCTCTGTCACCTAGCCCCAGTTTGCTAAAATGCTACAATAAAATACACATTACTTTTTTGCCCAAAATATGCTTACTGTAAGAGTGACAGAAAAAAGCCAAAATGTTTTCAGTATCAGTTTAACTCAGTGGTTACATTTTAAAAGGATTGGAAAGGATTTTATTTTAAGGGTGTTTTAAGATGTTCAGATTTTTTCTAGTGCTGGTTTTGCCACTTAATTTACTGTGTAGTTAATTTCAATCTTAATCTATTGCATTATCTAATATTTAACACTAAACAAATCCATTTGCCTCTTTGGCCCTCTGTTTTCCCATGTAATAAATGGAGCATCCCTAAAACTTCCCTCTAGCCCTATCTCTCTATGACCCTAAAATTGAGGGAAAAAATGTATTCTATCCTTTAAAAAATGGTCATTTAACTAAGAAAAGGCAAACCATGCCCTTTGATCCTACTAAATCCTACTAATTTGAAAAATCAGTCCAGCCTAAAGTAATAATCTAAATGAAAGCAAGAACTTAACATGCACACAGATGTTCACCATATTGCTTTTTATAAACCCCCAAAGTAAGGGTAGAGTAAATGTCTGAGTATAGAGGGATGATTAATCAAATTAGGTTACATCTTCAATGGGATATTTTGCAGCTATAAATGATATTTGAGTAACTACATGAAAATACTTATGATATACCATTAATTGAAAACAGTACTTTCAAATTGTGTGTACACTGTGATTTCATTGATGTAAAAATGTGCACACATAGAAAATTGTTGGAAGGAAACAGAGAAATTATTCTATTTTCCAGGAATCCTGAAAATTATTTTTTGATAGTCCAAATCTTCTGTTATACTGCTTTCATAAGGAAAATAGTACAAAAAGGGGCACCTGGGTGGTTCAATCAGTTAAGTGCCCGACTTCAACTCAGGTCATGATGTCACAGTTCATGAGTTTGAGACCTGCATAGTGCAGAGCCTGCTTGGGCCTCTTTATCTCTCCCCCTCTCTCTGCCCCTCCACCACTTGGAAGCATGCACTCTCTTTCTCAAAATAAATAAAGAAACTTATAAAAAGAAAAGAAAAATAGTATGGAGAAAAAAGCCTGGGAAAAAACAATCGTTCCCAGTTCTTTCCTGAAGAGAGATATTGCTTCCTTTTCTAAGAAGGTATTATATGCCCCTCCAACATTTATTTTTTTAAATTAAGATATAACTGATGAATAAAATTGTGTAAGTTGAAGGTGTACAATGTGTTGGTTTGATAAATTTATATGTTACAGTATGATTACTGCCATAGCATCAGCTAACATCTTAATCACATCACATAATTATCACTTCTCCTTATGGTGAGAACAGTTAAGATCGAGTCCCTTAGAAGCTTCAAAGTTTATAATATAATATTATTGACTATATTCCCTATGTGGTGTGTGAAAGAATTTCAATCTAAAATAGTTGGGGCGCCTGGGTGGCTTAGTTGGTTAAGCGTCCGACTTTCGCTTAGGTCATGATCTCACAGTTCGTGGGTTAGAGCCCCGCGTCGGGCTCTGTGCTGACTGCCAGCTCAGAGCCTGGAGCCTGTTTCAGTCTGTGACTCCCTCTCTCTCTGACCCTCCCCTGCTCATGCTGTCTCTCTCTCTCTCTTCTATAAATAAATAAAAACATTAAAAAAAATAAAATAAATAAAATAAAATAGAACTGGATGATATGAAATGGAGAATCTCACGCAGGCACCTTCAGAAGAACACAGCTTTGACACTGAGGGACCGAGTTTCCATATATGCCTAATTCACAGAATACCAACGCTTATCTCCTGACCAGTGAGTGTCTGGCAAGAATTTTCCCCCATCCTGAAGCCAATAAACTTACTGCGTGGACTTGGCTGGGCTTCCCCTATTCATGCTCTTTGCCCATAGGTGTAGTCCATCCAAACTCTCAACTGACCCTTGTGGCTTGCTGCAGCATGGATTTCCTGAATTACAGTTCCTCTGCTATTCCAAAATAAGCTCAGTTTCTGGTCATTCAAGCTTGCCTCAGTATACCTCTTCACTTAAGTTGGCATGAGAAGCAGATCTTTAGAACTTATTTATTTACTAGTTGCAAGTTTGTACCCCTAGTCATCTCCCCTCTACCCCCACTCCCTAGTCCTTGTAACCATCACTCTGTTCTCTGTTTCCATGAGTTCAGCTTTTTTGGATTCCACATATAAGTGATATCATATAGTATTTATTTTTTCTCTTTCTGACTCATCTCACTTAGCATAATGCTCTCAAGATCCATTTATGTTGTTGCAAATAACAGGATTTCCTTTATTCTCATGGCTGAATAATAAATGTGTGTGTGTGTGTGTGTGTGTGTGTGTGTGTACCGCAGCTTCTTTATCCATTCATCCATTGACAAACACCAGTTGTTTTCATACCTTGACTGCTATAAATAATGTTTCAATGAACATGTGGTGCAGGTATCTCTTTAAAATACCAATTTTGTATATATATGTATATATATATATATATATATATATATATATATATATACATACACACACACACACACACACATATACCCACGAGTCAGATTGCTGAATCATATGGTAACTCAATTTTCAATTTTTCAGGAACTGTAACATTTTTTATATTAACCCCTTATCAGATATGTTTGGTGAGTATTATGAATCCAATTTTATAAAAAGCATACACATACAAAAGAAAAACTCTAGAATGTATAATAAAATATTGATAAATCTCTAGCCATAAGCATTAGGGGTGATTTTTACTTTTTAATGTTTCTGTTTTTTGTAATTTTCACCAAAGACATGAAATTTCCATTTAAACTTAATTTTTAAAAAATATACCAAAAAGTTTAAAGTACATTTTCTCTTAAATCCATATAAGTACACTCTTTTAAGGTAGTTATTAATTTCTGATTTAACTAACTCAATCAGCACTAAATGACCCCATGTCTTATACAGAAACATTATCTAGGGGCGCCTGGGTGGCTCAGTTGGTTGGACGTCTGACTTTGGCTCAGGCCATGATCTCACAGTTCAAGAGTTCAAGCCCCACATCTGGCTGTCTGCTGTTGGCACAGGGCCTGCTTTGGATCCTCTGTACGCTCCCTCTCTCTGCCCTTCCTCTGCTCATTCTCTTTCTCTCTCAAAATAAATAGATAAATGAAATTTTTTAAAAAGACCACATATTATATGAATCTGTCTGAAATGTCCAGAATGGAAAATTGTATATATATTAAAAAAACTAAATTAATGATTGCCTAGGGATGCGTGGAAGGAGGATTATGGCCGAGGGTGGATACTGCTTTCAGGTACAGAGTTTCTTTTAGAGGTGATGAAAATGTTCTAAATGCAGATCATGGCAAATGCCACACAACTCTGGGTATACTAAAAACCAATGAATAAGGACACTTTAAAAGAATTGTTTATATAATATGTGGATTATATATCAATAAAGATGTTTTAAATTTTCATTTTATTTCATTTTTGGTAAGCTCTATACCCAGCATGGGGCTTAAACTCAGGACTCCAAGATCAAGACTCACATGCTCTACCCACTGAGCCAATCAGGTGCCCAAGATGTTTTAAAAATTTAAATGTGGGGTGCCTGGGTAGCTCAGTGAGTTAAGCAACCAACTCTTAGTTTTGGCTGAGGTCGTGATATCACGACTCTTGAGTTTGAGCCCTGCATCAGGATCTGTGCTGACAGTGCAGAGCCAGCTTGGGATTCTGTGTCTCCCTCCCCCACTGATGCTCTCTCTCGGTCTCAAAAATAAACAAGCAAACATAAAAAAAAAAAAAAAAAGAAATAAAATTTTAAGTGTAACATATCAAATTATTCTAAAACCTAGGTTCCACTAAGTATTTTTTAAAGTGACGCAGCAATATTTTAAATGTCAATTTTATAACATGTTAGGTATTACATGTTTGCAGTGAATGTAAGATGAAAATGTTTGAATGAAAATGTTAAACTTCCATTCAGAAATTTGCAAGTGGGTAGTTTTTTCAAAATTCTATTGCAAGGTGTGCCAACAAATAGCCTGAATAACACTGGATTAGAAGAAGGAAGTTCAGCTGGAGGGTTATTGCAGACGTTCACGGGAGCACTTACTAGCACTTTCGCAAAGTCAATTGCAGTGGGAAAAAGAAGGCAAATATTTATTCATTCATCCATAAACTCTTAAAAGTAAGTCTTCAAGAAAAATTTGTTAAGTAAACCTTCGAAAGGTCAGTAGGGTCTGAAGCAGCTTTACGTATACGGCACATTATCCCACACAGAGTAATTGCCACAAGAAGAATTATCTCATGTTTAGAGCAGAAATAGAATGTGCAGGTTTTCACAAAAAATTTCAAATTTTTCCATTAGTCAATGTATTTGCCCTCTTTGCCTTAATAGTCCTTTTGCTACAGTCCCTCACAAGTTGTAAAGAGGATTATTTAATTTTTTTAATGTTTTATTTATTTCTGAGAGAGAGAGAGAGAGAGAGAGACCAAGCAAGCAGGGGAGGGTCAGAGAGAGGGAGACACAGAATGTGAAGCAGGCTCCAGGCTCTGAGCAAGCTGTCAGCACAGAGCCCGATACGGGGCTTGAACCCACAAACTGTGAGATCATGACCTGAGCTGAAGTCGGACACTTAACAGACTGAGCCACCCAGGCGCCCCTAAGAAGGACTGTGTAAAGATAACTGTTTTCAGAGCAGCTGGGTGGCTCAGTCCGTTGAGCAGATGACTTTGGCTGAGTTCAAGCCCCACACTGGGTTCCATGCTGACAGCTCAGAGTCTGGAGCCTACTTAGGATTCTGAGTCTCCCTCTCTCTCTTCTCCTTCCCTGTTCACTCTCTGTCTTTCTCTCTCTCTAAAATAAACATATAAAAATAATTTTTAAAAAAAGAAAGGAAAGGAAAGTGACCAGGTAATGGCCCTACTTGGATCATTTCTAGATTGACTGAGTCAGTCCTCAAAGAATAGAGACCCTGTAAGGAGAGGATTTTTTTTTTTTCTGGAAGTGAATGGGAGAGAACTTTGTTGTAATTACGACCTTTCCAGTTGGTGGTGGTAAACGGAAGGAATTCCAGACTGCCTGGTGCCTACCTCTGCAACTCCAAGTCAGTGAGAAAGCTCTGTGCTTTGAGGGTCTTTGTTTAGCAAGGAAATTATCACAGGGAGCAGAGCCGTGACCATTGCTTTCTTAATGTGCAAGTGGGTTTGGCAAATCTATCACTGCAGCGCTGATGTACTTTCTGCCTGTTGGCTTATCAGGAGGTCATGGATAGCTACCGGAAGTTTTAAAGTTTGGGACTTCACATGAAAGATTGAGCAGTTATTCCATGACTGACAGGAAGGTTGTTATTTTAGGCAAAATGTATAGTAAGAACTGAGCAGAATCCCTGGTCTATTCTTCCAAAATACCAGCATTGGAGAGCCATCCCTTTGTGTCAAAGAACACAACACCTCTCCAAGCTTCAGCTATGAGAAGCCCCTGGGAGCTAGTAACTCATTAAGCATCCCGTCCTCATTAACACTTTATGATGCTCATCAATCTATCAACTACTGACTATCAAGCCTTAAATTCAACCCTGGGCCTTGCCTACAAAGAGTTTACACTGTGACTGCATAGAAGAAAAGGCATAGAAAGCTGAGATGGTCATATAAATTCCTTTATAAGAGAATCAAATACAGGGGCAAACAATGAGATCTGCTGGGGGACATGCTTTATCACGTCTTCCCTCTCTCAAGAATTGTCAGTTATTTCCTCTATCTGGAAACATTCAGGGATTTCTCCCACCTAAACAAAACAATAACAACAGTACAAAATTATTCTAAGACACTGAAGTCTCCTGGAGTATCATTTCCCTGTGACTTCATGGTCTTAAATTCCTTGACCGTGTAGTCTCTAATTCTCTTCATTCTTGTTTTCTCTCATCATTCTAGTCAGACCATACAGCCCTCACTATGCCACCAAAATGTCCAGTGATTTCCACAGCACTAAATCGCATGGTCAATGATAAGTAAGCATTTAGCTGATTTGATCTATTAGCAGTCTTTGGCTCAGTGATTACTCTCCCTTCCTTGAAATATTTTCTTAATGTAGCTTCCCCGCAAAACCACTATCATTTTTTTAACTCAGTGAGTATTCTTGATTTCATTTCTTTGTTGACCATTCTTACAGATCTCTAAACATTGAGTACTTTAGGCTTAATCTTGTGATTATTCTGTTCTCTCTACATGGTTTCCTGAAAGATCTCATCTAGTTTTAAGGCTTTACTTGCCAGAATTTGCTGACAACTTCCAAATTTATATGTCCCTTTGAAAGTTATTATATGCAGGACTAAACACTGGATCTTCTCCCCAAGTCTGCCCTCAATTCCTCTTTCAGTTGCTCAGGCTAACCACCTGGAAATCATGCTTGACTTCTGTTGGGGTCTCAGATCCCATTCCTAATTTCCAATAAATCTGTACATCTTGCAACTTATGAAATTTATCTGATCTAATAAATCTTTCTATTTATTCTATCTTTCAATTCAACCCATAAATCTTTACAAGGACTAAGTAAACAAGGTCTATCGCATTAAGTAGCTTTAAGTCTGGATATGTGAAGAATCAGAAAATTAAATGAGCAATCACATGCAGTGTGTTAAGTTTTATGTCAGGTGTATTAGCTATAATTAGGTTTGCTTTCCTTTTTTTGTTTTTATTTGTTTTGTTAGAGAGAAAGAGAGAGAGGGAGGGAGAGAGAGAGAGAGAGAGAGCACATGAGCACACAAGCAGGGCAGAGGGAAAGAGAGAATCTTAAGCAGGCTCCATGCTCAGTACAGAGCCTGAAGTGGGGTCCGATCCCATGACCCTTGGATCATGACCTGAGCTGAAATCAAGAGTTGGACACTTTACCAACTGAACCACCAAGGAACCTCAAGATGGCTATCCTTGAAGAGAAAACCAGGGCTCCTGGGTGGCTCACTCAGTTGAGTGTCCGACTTCAACTCAGGTCATTATCTGGTGGTTTGTGAGTTCAAGCCCTGCATCGGGCTCGGTGCTGACAGCCTGGAGCCTGCTTTGGATTCTGTGTCTCCCCTTCTCTCTGCTCCTCCCCTGTTCATACTCTGTCTCTCTATCTCAAAATAAATAAACATTAAAAAAAGTTTTTTTTTAAAGAAGAGAAAACCAAATAGAGCTTTTAAAAGATATAAATGTATTTCTCTTTCATGTATAATTAATTAATTAATTAATTAATTAATCTTTAACAAAAAATGTTTAATTTCCAGAGCAAGAGAGAGCATAAGTAGGAGAAAGGCACAGGGAGAGAGACAGAGAGAGAGAGAGAAAGAGAAAATTCCCTGTCAGCATAGAGCCCTGTATGGGGCTTGACCCCTCAAATGGTGAGAACATGATCTGAGCTGAAATCAAAAGTTGGACACTTAACAAACCGAGCCACTCAGGTGCCCCTCAAGCAATCAGTCCCAGTAGTAAAATAGTCCAGATCTGATATAACATCTCCACAAAGTCATCAGGGATCCAGATTCCTGTTTTCCTGCTCTGCTATTCTTAGTACATGACTTCCATCCTCAAGGTCTACTTTTGATCCCAGATAGGTCTTGGCTACCTAGCCGGCACATCTACATTCTAGGCTGGCTCAAGGAAGAAAGTGAAGGAATAAAGAGAGAACTTCTCCTAGTCGAGTCTGCATCATTTAAGTAGCTTTCCACGGGTCTCTCCACACAGTACCTCCCCTCAGATTGTACTGACCAGAAATTAGTCATATTGCCATGCAAAAGGATGATGGGGAATGCATTATTCTAATACATACATTGCTATTCCAAGTACATTGGGGTTCTGTTACTAAGAAGGGGAAATTAGAGATTGACTGGTGACAGATACTCTTTGCCACAAATACAGTGTGTTACAGGTATTCAGAAGAGGGGACAGAAACCCAAATTTGGGAGGTCAGAGAAAGATTCCAAGAGGGAATGATCCTTGCACCCACCCAATCCAGTTTGCCCTGATTTAGAATAACTTCTGCACTTGCCTGTCTGCTCACTGGACTGTGAGCCCTCAGCATACGGACTGTGTCCTCTCATATCTGTAACCCCCACAGGGGGGCTTGTTACACAGCAGATCCTCAATATAGTTTTGGTATACTGAGATAAATGTTCTGAACTTTTTAAAGAGGAAGAGGGTAAGGTGTGTCAGTTTTGTTAGGACTTTAACTATCTTTAATCATCACACACACACACACACACACACACACACACACACACACAAATACCTCAGGCTTTATATCACAAAGACAGCTTAAATAAATAATCCTTTGGAATATTTGTAATCTGTAACCTTTAAAGATCTCTTTTGGGGCACTCGGGTGGCTCAGTCGGTTAAGTGTCCAATTTCAGCTCAGGTCATGATTTCATGGTTCGTGGGTTTGAGCCCCACGTTGGGCTCTATGCTGACAGTTCAGAGCCTGGAGCCTGTTTCAGATTCTGTGCCTCCCTCTCTCTCTGCCCCTTCCTTGCTTGCTCTCTGTCTCTCAAAATAAAGACATAAAGAAGGAATTTTTTTTTTTAAGTTTTTTTTTTACTTTTTCCTCATCTCATTGAGCAGACCTTCCCTGCCTTCTTCTACGTCCACCCACACTCCTGACCTAAAAGTCCAAACTTGGCCCAGAGCCTAACAGACACAGACCAATTTCAAAATCAGTCCAGATAATAGGCTTTTTGTAGGTAAGGAGCAGTGAGTCAGGGTGGCAGAGACCATGACTTACTATCCTTTCAAAGAACACAGCTCTTGGAATAGGTATGACTATAAAACCAACATTTAGACACAGATCGTTACCGTAACTGATTCCCACATGAATCACATTAGCTATTTCCAGATTTATGGGGTTATCTAAAGTTGAACATGACAACTGCTACTTTAAAGAGTCTAAAACCCAAACGAAGACGGATCCTGACAACCAGGGGAAATTTAAGAGCGGTTGCTAACACACTTTCTCTTTTTCCGTCTCATTTGTCATAGCTGGTTTGAGATTACACAGGAGAGTGTCCCTGCGGGATGACAGCTGAGTTACCCAGAAATGAAACCTCAACTGTAAAGGCCAGTTACCTTCCTGCTTGGTTGCATATTCTGTTATGAAGAAATGCATGTCTTCATATACATGAATAATGGCAGAGAGGACAGAAAATGGCTGCTATGTCTACACATTGGCTGAGCCTGGATCTGGCAGGAGACTTGGTCCAGCTTGAACCTAGATTATTTCTTGACCCTGAATTGCTTCTTCCCACTTTCCAATCCTGAGACAGCCTGATAAAGGCACGCTGCCAGTTGCCTCAACTCCAACATCTGTGCATTATCAGCTGAGTATGGAGGAGAGAAAGCAGACTGCCTCCCCTTCAGATGCTGCCCTGTAGATATGGAGAGTGCATTGGAATGTGGATTTCCGAGGATCCCTAAGATGTGCTCTTAAGTGCTCTTCAACAGATGAGCTTCTTAGAACTTTTTCTTATCTCTTAGGAAAAGGAGATAATTTTCTCCATTTTACGTTTCCGGTTTTTGCATGTGATGATTTGTGAAGAAGCTATAAAGCCTTGCAGTTCAATTTACTGTTTCAGACGGCAGTACTGTCCAACAGGGCAAATTGCTAAGCTCATGAAGTTAGGTGACATAAATATAACCAGGAACTTTTCATTCTAGTCTTCAGCCTGAGAAGCGCTTTAAGCATAGCAGCTCAAGGCAGAGACGAGAAAAACTACCCTTACAAACAGGAAAATGCTCCTTTCTTTTGTTAAGTCTCTGGAAATCTTGAAAATCCAGAATGCCCAGTTGGTTGAGATGTTTCCTCCTGCGGACAACGGAATAGGGGAAGCAAAGAGTCGAAGCATCACAGAGGTGTGGCATACCTTAGATTTTGAGTCCAACACTCTTGTGTTCCAGAAGGTGAAGCCAAGACCTGGAGGGGTAAAGTCACAGGTGTAAAACCTAGTCCCAGTATAATGATGTGTTCACAAGTCTAACACCTTTCTTAGCATCTCAGTGAACTCAGTTGTCTATTGCCACCTTTTGCAGAAATAAGACTGCAACCTTACTGATTTATTTTGCTTTTTTGACTGGAATTACATCAGCTCGGTGCGGTGGACTAGTTTCCCATGGTAAAATGAAATAATAATGTCTAATGAATGCAAGATGGCCTAATGGAAAGAATATGAGTTTAATCCTGGCTGTACTAATCTGTAGTAAATTGAACAAGTTATTTAAACTCCCTGAGCCACGGCTTTTTCATCTATAAAACAGCTAATTCTCACCTGGCAGGGTTAACAAAAAGATTTCAGACAATGTATGGAAAGGCTCCAATATGGGGTTTGGCACAGCTTGTGCTCAATAAATAGTAATGATTATTATCACTGTCCTTATTAAATCAGGAGAACACGTTCCCAATTTGAAGGCGAGAAGACAGCTCATTGAATCATATCTCTCCAAAGAGTCAAACGACTCATTGCCAACTTTTGCAGAGAGACTTCTTTTCTGTTTATAAAAATCCTCAGCTTTTCCACCTGGGAGCTCATATTCGAGCCTCCACCTAAGCCCCTGAATCCCCCAAGGAGGTGTCCCTCAAACCTTCTTGTCCTGAATTATGCCGTGTTCTTGGATTTACTTCCATCCCACATACATTTGTTATGTTCTGAATATTTCTGGGGTTGCCATGGATTCTAATGCTCATTTCTCATCACAGCAGAACGTTCGAGCTGAGAAGTTACCAAGTAAGGGAGGGAGGAGGCAGGCATGGTCATGCTACACTTATAGGTGATTTCCTACAATGTGGTCTCAAATACCAGTCAATCCTTGTATTTTCTTACTTACAAAACGGGGTCATTACACGATTTCCCCAGTTTGTTGTAGGGATTGCGTGGACCACCGCATGTTAAAACACATAGCTTGCAATACGTAAGGTGTTCCTTCTTTACCCCCAGGGTGTCCCTTTACACACACTGCAGTCCTACAGGTCAGGTAGCTCACCTGTCCTGGGCACACAGACGTCTCTACCTCTTTTTCCTGCCTTCTTCTCAGGCAGCTCTTTCTCCCCTTGTTTTAAACCACTTAATGAGATGTAGTTGTAGCCAAGAAGAAGGAGCCTTTCATAACTGGCTTTTTGTTACTTTCTTTTACTCCATCTAAACTAAGCTGCTGAAATCTTTTGAGGAGCAAGAAGTCCCAGAGAGCATGGACTGTGTTACCTTCTTACGTGTGTAACTTCAGCTGAGCAAGGAGTTGGGCACGTGGTATGTCGGGCACTCTGTCTCAGGAGGCAGGCATGTGGCTCTAGAATCTGAACTTGCAATCTTAATTTTTCTTGCTACCTTTGGCCTTGAGGCAAGTCACTTAATCTTTTTCTGTTCTCTTTCCTCATCTGGAAAGTGGAGACACCAGTTGTACTTTCCTCAGTATTCTGTTGAAAATAAAATGTAAAATGCATATATTGGGGGCACCTGGGTGGCTCAGTCAGTTGAGCGTCTGACTTTGGCTGACGTCACAATCTCATTGCTTGTGGGTTCAAGCCCCACACTGGGCTCTGTGGGGACAGCTCAGAGCCTAGAGCCTGTTTCGGATTCTGTTTCTCATTCTCTTTCTGCCCCTCTTCCACCACTCTCTCTTTCTCTCTCTAAGAATAAATAAACATTAAAAGAACACTTTAAAAATGCATATATTGTGTTTAATATATTTTACTGATTTATTTGCCAGTTGTAATTACATAACTGTTAAAATGGCACATGGAGATAAAATAACTGGCAAAATATGCACAAGTTATTTGATCCTGCTTAACCTGTTGATTGAGAGTTAGATGAGCAAGGGCCTCGGGGACCATTTTGTTCAGGATTTTTTTGCCTCAATGCCCAGGATTTGTTATCTCACTGCTTTGAGGAATGAAGAGGGGGACACAAAATGAGCAGCAGGGAAAAGTGTATGAGAGTCTAGGTTGGAAAGGAAGGACAATATGGAGGTTCCCTTTGCAGAGAGAGGACACCAAGGACTATAGGCAAAGGTCTTTGTTTTATAAAGTTCTGGCCAACCCCTCCCCCCCACCCTCTCCCCCCTTGTTCCTTCGCAGGTTTTACCCTTATTGGCTTGATAGTTCTAGGTGCTGGGTTGTCTGATCCTGACTGGCTCCTTTCCATTGTATGAGGGGTGGCCTATGGCCATACCTCCTTGTGGGCCATAAGGTTTTATGGTCTACTTATTTTTAATCAGGTCTTTTGTCAAATTCCTGAGGGGAACTTGAGGGGGAGTAGGTGGTACCTATGATATTTTTTCTTTTTTAATTTTTTTAATGTTTATTTATTTTTGAGAGAGAGACAAGGAGGGAGAGAGACGGGGGGGGGGGGGTGGGGGGGGGAGGGAGAAAGGAAGGGAGGGGCAGAGAGACAGAGTGTGACACAGAATCCAAACCAGGCTCCAGGCTTTGGGCTGTCAGCACAGAGCTTGACAAGGGGCTCAAACTTGTGAACTGCGAATTGATGATATGAGCTGAAGTTGGCCGCTTAACTGACTAAGCCACCCAGGCGCCCCAGTGTCTGTTACACTGTTAAGAGGAACCTTATGCCTGAGGGGGTTTGCTGTGGTCAGACACTCCCAGCATTGTTCCAGAATAGGTGGTTTTCCCAACCCAGACCTCAGGTCCTAACCTTTCCCTCTCTGCCTGTTGAACCCTATCTTTCTCTATCATATTTTCACCTTTTTAGAAAAGGGCACCCCAGAGGCGCCTGGATGGCTCAGTCCATTAGGTCTCTGACTTGGTTTTCGCTTAGGTCAGGATCTCATGGTTTATGAGTTCAAGCCCCGCATGGGGCTCTGTCCCGACAGCAAGGAGCCTGCTTGAGATTCTCTCTCCCTCACTCTCTGCCCCTCCCCACTTGTCCTCAATCTCTCAAAATAAATAAAAATAAACCATAGAAAAAAGACACCCGAGCCAAAAGATACTCTCCACAGCCTCCACAAAACGTCCTTCGTGCTGCATGACATTACCTTTGTTCATGTGCTTCATTCCATTTTGAACGGCTCTACTTTTCCAGCCTTTAGAAATTTTTCCTTCTTTCAAGATACAGACTTGCATGCAGAAACCCGCTTGACGTCTTCATGGATTCCCTCACCCTCTCCCACTCCTTCCAAATACCACAGGTGGGAGGTGCCCCCATCCTGTTACCCCCTGGCAGCCTGGCCATACCTCCCGCACAGCGCTGCGTGGCCTTGCCGGGTTGGCTTCTGTGACTTATCTTTGTTAGATTATGAACTTCTTGCCAGGAGGATTGGCTTTATTTTTTATCTCCCAGAGTAGGGAAACTGGCCAGCATCCACTCCATTTGATGGGATCCCATTGATTTAGTTGGAACTGACAGCAGTTTTGTGAAATCATTTGCCTCTGCTGCTCTCACATTCTTGTTGACCGTTTACTCTAATTACGTCTTACTGGAATGGTATTGTTTCTGCCGATGGGAAATGAAAACAACAAACAGGATTGAGTGGGGTGCGGCTGCCCGCAGGGTGATTATAAAGGATTTGAAGGCAGTACTGTGGAGACCTGCAAATCAGTACCACGAATCCACCCCACCTTATTCTCAGCATTTTGTAGTTTCTAGCCTTTTCTTTTGGGAGGAATCAGCCTGATGCATCGAGGGCTGGCCTAACAACAAGCTGACTGGAATATGTGTGAACTCCGTAACCCTTCGGAGGACTTTAATCTTGTGAAAGTGCCCTCTGGGGCCTCGCCTTATCCATAGGCTTGGTTTTGAAAACAAGAAGGAGGAGGAGAAAACTGTGTTGTTCACATGTGTTGAGTTTACATCGTGTTTAAGTTTTTTTCTAAACATTTTGTAAGGGAGCTTTTAATAAGATAATCATTTTTTTGTAAAAGCAATACTTAAAAAGAAAATGCTTAATGATTAAGAGAAGTTTTAGGAATTGGGAGCGCCTGGGTGGCTCAGTCAGTAAAGCGTCTTACTTCAGCAAATAATTGTAATCGAATTCATCACACTTTGAAGCTGCCGCAGGTTTTCAGCTTCGGCTTCAGGTCATGATCTCAAGGTTCACGAGCCTGAGCTGCATGTCAGGCTCGATGCTAACTGCTCAGAGCTTGGAGCCTGCTTCAGATTCTGTGCCTCCCTCTCTCTCCCTGCACTCCCCCCCAAGATAAATGAAAATATTAAGAAAAAATTTTTTAAAGAAAAGCTTAGAAAGGGGCACTTGGCTGGCTCAGTGTGTGAGCATCTACTCTTGATCTTGGGGTTCTGAGTTCAAGTGGTACGTTGGGTATAGAGACTACTTTAAGAAATAAGAACATGGGCTCCTGGGTGACTCAGTTGGATAAGCGTACAACTTCCACTCAGGTCATCTCTAGGGTCCCACATTGAGCTCTGTGCTGATGACTCAGAGCCTGGAGCCTGCTTAAGATTCTGTGTCTCCCTCTCTCTCTGCCTCTCCTCTGCCCACGCTCTGTCTCAGAAATAAATAAACATATTTATACATTAAAAATCTCAGTGTATATGGTGATGGATGTTAACCAGACTTACTGTGGTGAGCATTTTGCAATGCACACAAATACTGAATTGTTACGTTGTTTACCTGAAACTAATACTATATGTTAAATACATCTCACTAAATAAATAAATAAAAGAAGATGGGAAGAAACACACACACACAAAAACCTCAGTGTATATTGGTATCATATATATACATATATATTTTTTAATGTTTATTTTTGAGAGAGAGAGAGTGTGGGATAGGGGAGGGGCAGAGAGAAGGGACAGAAGACCCTAGGAAAACTCCACACTGATAGCAGAGAGCCTGATAAGGGGCTCAAACTCACAAACTGTGAGGATTAAAATAGATAATGCACATAAAATGCTTGGCATAGTGCCTGACACTTATAAACACACAATAAACATCTTTTAATTGTTAAAAATCTACAATTGAATCTTGAATAATGGGAGAGTTAGGGGCGCCTGCCCCCTCCACTGTTGAAAATCTGGTAATAACTTTTGACCCAAAGACTCACCGATAACATAAACAGCCAATGAACAGATATATTACATATGTATTATATACTGTATTCTTACAATCAAGTAAGCTAGAGAAAAGAAAATCACAAAGAAAAGAAAATATATTGACAATACTCTTCTGCACTTATCGAAAAAACCCATGCATAAAAGGATGCTTGCAATTCAAACCCACGTTGTTCAAGGCTCAACTGTATATTAAATGTCTATCAGTTTCAGGTACTGTACCCCAGACCATGATACTATAAAGACAAGCAGACAGTCCGGCTCTTACTGCCACTTTGTTTAGAAGCAACAAAGGAAAGTGAAAATTAAAACTATCTTCTAACCCTGACAGCCAGGAAACAGGGAGACCTGGAAACAAATAAAAATCTTTATGCTTCAGAAACCCCAGCTGGCCAAAACATCCTCTTGGTTTTGCTGTTGAAGAGGTTGGAGAGTCTCATTGCCAAAAGGACTTCACAGTCTTGCACTCATCACGTAACTTGCGGTTGGAGCTCAGGTGGTGGGACGCTTATCAACAGGAAGAGCCCACAGCTTCTTTCTTTGAGTATGCTCTCAGGGCTCAGTGACTCAAACGAGGATTTTTCTCGGCCTCAGTTGGCTTTCTTCTTTGTCTTCCAAGTAATTCCTTTGTATCATTCAAGAATCAGTTCATGGGGTGCCTGGATGGCTCAGTCCATTGAGCGTCCGGCTTCGGCTCAGGTCATGATCTTACATTTTGTGGGTTCGAGCCCTGCATCAGGCTCTGTGCTGACAGCTAGCTCAGAGCCTGGAGCCTGTCCTCAGATTCTGTGTTTCTCTCTCTCTCTGATCCTCCCTTGCTCATGTTGTCTCTCTCTCTCTCTCTCTGATCCTCCCCTGCTTGTGCTGTCTCTTTCTCTCTCTCAAAATAAATAAAACATTAAAAAAAAAAAAAAGAACCAATTCAAAAGTTACGTCCTCTCTGTTATTTCTGTTTGTGTCCACACTCCTGACAGTGTTAACCACATTGTCCTCAGTGATCCTACCACAGTCTAGCATATATCTTTAGTATAGTACATAGTATCAAATAACTAAAGGTTAGGGGTACTTGGCTGGCTCAGTCAGTAGAGAATGTCATGCTTGATCTTGGGGTCTGGAGTTCAAGGTCCATGGTGGGGAAATTTTTTTTTAATATTTAAAGGTGAGGGGCGTCAGGGTGGCTCAGTCGGTTAAGCATCTGACTTCTGCTCAGGTGATGATCTTATGGGTCGTGGGTTCAAGTCCCATGTTGGGCTCTGTGTTGACAGCTCAGAGTTTGGAGCCTGCTTCCAATTCTGTCTCTCTCTCTGCCCCTCTCCCACTCATGCTCTGTCTCTCCAAAATAAATAAACATTTAAAAAAAATTCTTATTCTGTAAATATACGATTTGGGGTATCACGTCTTACCATTTTAATACACCTATCCTTATTAACATATGTTGCTGGGCATGCAACAAGGATTCCTCTTGATGAACCAGAGTGCCAGGTTTCAGGTTTGTCACTAATTGTGTGACCCTGGGTATGTTGCTTGATATCTAGAATTTAGTTTCTTTAGCTGCAAAATGCTAATTTGGACAAGGTAACTGCTCAGATCCTTTTGAGCCCACAAATTCTCAGTTTGTAACATCATGTAAATTAAAATGTGCAGTTTTGATCTCCCCTTATTTCATTTACTTAATTAATTTATTTATTGTAAGTGAACTCTAGGCCCGACATGGGGCTTGAATTCATGACCCTGAGATCAAGATTCACATACTCTCCCGACTGAGCCAGGCAGGCACCCCTGTTCTCCCTTTATTTCAAATTTAGGAAAGCAGAGCCCAGAAAGTGTTAGCGATATTAATAGTATTTCGGAAATAGAGCTCTGGGTGTCAGAGAATGACCTCTAGAGATGGAATGTCTGGGCTCGAATCTTCCAGTTTTGCTTGCTCTGTGCCTTTAGGCAAGTTGTTTAAACATTCTGCGCATTTTTTATTACCTATAAAATGGGAAATGATGATGAACGATATTTGTGTGATAAGGGTGATAGATTTATCAATTAGCATCATAAAGTGCTAAGAGCAGCGCCTGGGTCATCAGAAGTATTAAAGGTCATTTCCCATCTCTACCCAATATCTCACACCAGGTAACCAAACAACAGGGCCAGGAACCAAGTCTCTGGGCTGCACAAACAGTGCATTTTACACGGTACCACATGCCCTCTAATAGCATGCGTAAAATTTATTTCTTACATGTATTTATTTTTGAGAGATAGAGATAGAGATAGAGCACAAGCAGGGGAAGGGCAGAAAGAGAGGGAGACACAGAATCCGAAACAGGCTTCTGGCTCTGAGCTGTCAGCACAGAGCCCAAATGGGGCTGAACGCACAAATTGTGATATCATGACCTGAGCAGAAGTTGGTCGCTTAACTGACTAAGGCACCCAGGCACCCCTCTAATAGCATGCTTTAATTAACTATCAACACATCTACAAACAGACAAACTGGGTCTTCTGTGTATTCTGTGCTGTGCTAAGCACCTTACCACCTTTTCTCTTTATCTCTCACAGTGATCCTATTCGGTGAGTGTTTTCAGGCTGCAGTACCTTACCTGCAATTTCAAAATGAAAGAGGCCCTGACCACCGAAAAAGCTTCGTTATTCATTGGATGATTTGACTTGAACTCCTTTGGAGGGAGATATCTGACTTGAATGGACATAAAGCAATGTATAGGCTTTATTTCATTTAGTGTGAACATGAGTATGATTCACTAGAGAAATTAAATATTTTTTATAATGAAGTGCTGTCTCAAATCCCCTGAGGCTATTTATATATATTATTAGATTGTTAGATAATATATAGTGTTTGTACTGTATTCCCTTTTATTATTTGAAACTTCTAAATTTTGTCTTTTTAGGGTGACACAAGCATTTTAAAACGGGGGCGCCGAGGTGCCTCAGTCAACTCTTCTGACTCTTGAATTCAGCGTCTGACTCTTGATTTCAGCACAGGTCATAATCTCACAGTTCCTGGGACTGAGTCTGGCTCTGTGCTGGCAGAGGACTCTCTCTCTTCCTCTCCCTTGGCAATTGCCCCCCCGCCCCCTGTCTCTCTCAAAATAAATAAGCAAATAAAGTTATGTTCTATAACTGGACTATGAGGACAATTGTATAATTCTGTCAATTTACTTAAAAAATCACTGGGGGCACCTGGGTGGCTCAGTGGGTTGAGTACCTGACTCTTGTTTTGGCTCAGGTCTTGATCCTAGGACCATGGGATCGAGCCCAGGATTGGGATTCATGCTGGGTATGGAGCCTGCTTGGAATTCTTTCTCTCTTCCTCCCTCTGCCCCTCCCAGCTCATGCTTTCTCTCTCTCTAAAATACATATGTACATACATACATATAGACATAATAAAATGTACACATGCATTTAAAAATATACATATCATTGACTTGGGTGCTCCTGGCTAGCTCAATCAGTAAAGCACGTGACTCTTGATCTAGGGTTGCAAGTTCAAGGATGTTGGGCATAGAGATTACTTAAAAATAAAATCTTAAAAAAAATCATTGAGTTGTACACATAAAACATATCAATATACATACTATATAAGCTATACCTTAAACAAGTTATATTCAGAAGGCCATTATAGAAAGATAAACATATATAATTATTAGGAATAATAACATTAATTAAGGAGCACCTGTAACCTTTCAAGTTTAACATCCTCACTGACCTTGGTGTTTTAGACTAAAGCTGGACTTGGCTGATAAAAGTGGTTGAGTGCTAGCCACACAGGATCTGAATCTGTCATAACATGTGAGTAAGTACTGTGGCAGTTTTCACAAAAGAGAAAGGAAACCACACACACAACACACACATAGTGGACTAAAACAGACTAGCAAAAATAATTAACAAAATGAAAATGAATAATTCCAAATAGTACTTCTTTTATAATTTTTCTTGAGTTACCCCGTTCCATCAGAATTCATTTTCTCTTTACAAGCTTCCACAGATTTTTATGATTCTATAAGAAACTTAACGGTATAGTCTAGTCATCTGAAATTGTTATATAGAATAGTAAGCCCTTAGATGGCAAGGATGGTTCTATTCATTTTTGTATTACTTGTGGTTCATAAAAATGCTTAAATAAGGGTCTAATGAATATCTGAATTATATTGAAGAACCACTTCCTCAGTAAAAGTTTATATATAAAAAGTATATATTTTTCTTCTAAATTCCAAAACACATCTGATCCTGAGTTTTCATTAAAAGATTATAGGTCACTATTAACATACCAGTTTTACAAAAGCAAATGGTTGGAAATGTTAAGTTTCTTGTTCAACGCGACACAGCTATTAAGTGGTGGAGCTGATATTCCCCAATCTGTGTCTGGTAAACTCAGAACCCAAACCTTTGTCTGCTTCTCTTGAAGAGATTTGTAACTGTGGGTACAAAATTAACAAATAAACAATCATGATTTTTAAAAAATTCCCTGTAATACATCAGTCAGTGTTACAGAAATTTAATTTTTTTTTCTAAGAGTTGAAGATTTTCTTAATATTTTTGGTTAGAGTATTAGTCAACCTACTTTCTTCTCTTTAGAAACTACCAGCTCTATCAGACTACTCAAAACTAGTGAGTCTCTATTCTTTTTTTTGTCTACTCTTTTAAAAGTGTAAGCAATTACCTGAGCTGACCTCAACAGACAGAATTAGATAAGATAGGATGGGGAAAATAGCCCAAAAACAAAAATAGAAACTTTATCACCAATTGGGTTTTCTTTTTTTTATCAAGCTCTTTAACAAATTATCCTCACAAGCCCATCTTCTCCTGATACGATTGGGTCTCTTTACCATGATGTGAGGCCACAGGATGAACTGTCAGATTTGAAAAGCAATAAATACACTGCAGTCCAGTTTCCTGGGAAAGATCAAATGTTTTGAGTCTGACTTCCTTTCTATCCCTAAAAAACATTTCAGAAGGAAAAGATTGATGGATTCCTCATTGGTCTTTTTCCTTTGTATGTTTTGTTAGATTTTTTTTTTTAAGCCAGGCTGTGAAAAGTTGTTGTTCATTAATGAAACTCAGAAAGTAGTCAAGCCCCTTTGAAGTTTAAGAGCATCTGTTCCACTGTCCAAAGAGAGTAGAGAAATTAACATCTCCGTCACATGAGTTTCAATGTAATTCAAGTTATTACCACCCAGAAGTTGCAGGTGCAAGGATATAGCTAGCTTTGTTTTATGAAGCATATTCATGTGTGCATGTGTGTGTGTGTGCATGTGTGCATCCATGTGCAAAATAATGACCAGGTCTTATAAAATGCATATTGTAAAAGGTAAATAACAAATGCATTCATATTTTTTTTGCTTTCTTTTTATTTTTTAATTTAAATTCATGTTAATTAACGTATAGCATAATATTGGTTTCAGGAGTAGAATTTAGTGATTCATCACTCACATATAACTCAGTGCTCACCCCAGCAAGTGCCCTCCATAATGCTCATCATCTGTTTAGCTCAATTGTTCACCCACTCCCCTCCAGCAACCCTCAGTTTGTTCTCTATATTTAAGTCTTTTATGGTTTGCCTCCCTCTCTGTTTTTATCTCATTTTCTTTTTCTTTCCCTTCCCCTATATTCATCTGATTTGTTTCTTAAATTCTACAAAGGAATGAAATCATATATCTGCCTTTCTCTGATTGACTTATTTCACTTAACATAATACACTGTAGTTCCATCCACATTGTTGCAAATGGCAAGATTTTATTCTTTTTGATAGCCAAGTAATGTTCCAGTGTGTATGTGTGTGTGTGTGTGTGTGTGTGTGTGTGTGTGTATCACATCTTCTTTATCCATTTGTCATTTGATGGGCAGTTGACCTTTTTCTGCAATTTGGCTATTGTTGATAGTGCTGCTATAAACATTTGGGCACAACTGCATTCATATATTGTTAAAATTGCTCTTTGAGTGGATTTTTTCTTTATTTCAAACATTGATAGTTTTTATAGATCCATTAATACTCCTGACACAAACACTGTTTTGTGTTTAACTTATGTACAATTTCTTAAAGTAATCACAATCATAACTGCCAAAAATAGGGTAAGCTTCTACTTCTAAGAAGACAGGGTAGATATATTTTCCTTTATTTCACTTACAAAGTACAACTGAAAACCTTGAAAATATAGATAAGACAAAGGAAACCTTAAAAAGTCTGTTTCTGTAAAATAGAAAGAATATAGACAGAAAAAAAAAGCCCCAAACAGAAAAAAAAGAAGAGTTCTACCAAAAATGGTAGAAGGGAGTGTGTGTGTGTGTGTGCGTGTGTGTGTGTGTGTGTGTGTGTGTGTGATAGCCAAAGTGGAAATCTGTGGGACTATCACAAAGATCTAATATTTGTGAAGAGGAGATGTTCATGACAATTCTAAAAGGTCGAAGTTAAAGGGATACAAAGGGAGGTGAGGTTTTTACCTTTCACTCAAGTTGATAAAATTTCAACACCAGTATTCTGTGATAAATTAGATATATGTAATGTACTATCTATAGCAACCATTAAAAAAGATATATAAAGCTATAACTTGAAAAAGCTATAAACCAATCAAAATGGAGTTTTTAGAAACTGTTTAAGCTATCCACAGAAAGGAAAAGGAAAAAGACAGAAGTGAAAAACAGGCAGAACAAAAAGAAAAGAAAATTTCAAATGGTAGACTTAAGCCCCAACATATCAATAATAACATTAAATGTAAATGGTCCAAATATACCGTTTTGCTATACTCTGGATTTTCGGGTTTACTGATTGTAAAATATAAATAAGCAGAGTAGATGAAAAACATGGTGCAAATATGTACAGTCTACAAGAAACTTACTATAGGTAAGGTAGGTATAGGTAGGTTAAAAGCAAATGAAAGGAAAAAGATATATCATGGAAACATTAAAAGAAAGCAGAGGCACTACTACTACTGGCTGGCTCAGTAGGTGGAGCATACAATTCTTGATTTCAGGATTGTGGATTAGAGCCCTACGTTGGGTGTAGACATTACTTAAAAAATAAAATCTTAAAAAAAAACATTAAAAAAAGTAGAAATAGCTGTATTAATATCAGCTAAAGTAGATTTCAAGGCAGTAAAAATTATGATGTGCTAAGAGGTATATTGCATAATGGTAAAAAGGTCAATTTGCAAAAAAATAATAATAATAATCCTAAATGTGTATGCATCAGATGACAGAGCTTTAAAATCTGTGAAGGAAAAAATAATAGAATTGGAAGGAGAAGTATACAAATTCATACTTACAGTTAGAAACTTCTAATCTCTCTTTTAACAACTGGGAGACCCAGACAGAAAATCAGAAAAACAATACAATTCAACAACACAATGAACCAAAAGAATCAAAACAACATTTATAGAACACTTTATTCACCAGGAGTGGAATATACTCGTGTCCACAGAAGATATTGCTAAGGGGTCATACCACTGACCAGAAAACAAATCTGAAAACACGTAAAAGAAATGAAATCATACAGAGTGTGTTTTCTGCTACAATGGAATCAACTAGAAATTGATAACAGAAAGGGAAGAAAATCACCAAACATGTGGAATCTAAACAATATACTTTTAAATCATCCATGGGTCAAAGAGAACTTTCAAAGTAGGTAAGAAAATATACTGAATGGAATGAAAATAAAAATACAGCATATCAAAGCATATGGGGAGTAGTTAAAATGGTGTTGAGAGGGAAATTTACAATTCTACATTCCTGCTTTAGAAAAGAAGAAATATCTAAATAAGTATGAGAGAAATTTTTAAAAAATTCTTAACATATTAATTTAGATTAACTTATATGTTCTTATAATTCCAGTAGTTGCTACTTTATTTTACTAATACTAATTTACAAATTTATACTGCTAAGAGACAAAGAAGGATATTGCTAATTGACAAAAGAAACAACAAATAAAAAGTATAGGAAATACAGAATTACCTATAAGTTTACTACTAAATAAAGTAGCAACTGATATTAAATTGTTACTGTGGCTTTCATTTGGTGTGTATCATTCATCATTTCAAATTTCTGTCAGTTTTTTTCTTAAACACATGTTTTTGCTTGGCTTTTTTGTTTTAAAAAATGCATCTGTTTAGGGGGAAAAAATGGTAGAATTGTGTGTGTGTGTGTGTGTGTGTGTGAGAGAGAGAGAGAGAGAGAGAGAGAGAGAGAGAGAGAGATAGCCAAAATGGAAATCTGGCTTTTTATCCAAGTAAACTTCGTACATTTATGCTTATTAAGTGGCCATTTTTAAATTTAATTAGACTCATTTTTACCTCTGGTTTCATATATTCTATTTATCATACAATTACATTTGTAGAAAGAAAAATGACATTTTTTATAACATTTAATTTTTTTAAGTTTTTATTAAATCCTGGTAATTTTTTACAAAAGTAAATTCTACCCAACGCATGGCTTGAACTCAAGACCCCACGATCAGGAGTTGCATCCAAGTGAGCCATCCAGGTGGCCCAGAAAAATGACATTTTAATTTGTGCACTTTGCATAACTCACATTTATGGCGGTATGTGGAATTAATTTATGATCAGAAGATCTTTTTATAAATATTGAGAACCTGAGCAATGGACTGGTAGGTGAGATACAGAAGGGAGATTAGATATGAGAAATGTACAGAAAGCAAAAGTAAAACAGCTTGAATGTTACTATTATGGAACCTGATAGGGATCACCCAGCAGAAGAACCGAGCGGCATTCAGAAATCTTGGAAAGTGGGAGGTTTACTGTACACCGGTGAGTTCTTTTTTTCTTTTTTAAATATTTTTATTTATTTCTAGGAAAGAGAGAGAGACAGCGTGAGCAGGGGAGGGTCAGAGAGAGAGGGAGACATAGACTCTGAAACAGGCTCCAGGCTCTGAGCTGGCAGTCAGCACAGAGCCCGACGCGGGGCTTAAACCCACGAACCGCGAGATCATGACCTAAGCGAAAGTCGGACGCTTAACCGACTAAGCCACCCAGGCGCCCCTCCAGAGATCTGAGCTCTGAGCATAAGCAGAGGGAACAATGATAGTCTGTTACTTCCACATTCTGCATTAATAATAATTTGGCTTTCAAGGCAAGCGGGTGGGAAGAAAAACCTGAAGGGGGCGTCTTCTGGCAAGGACTGGAATTCCCCTACCAGTTTTGTCAACCATCTTTTTTTCTTTTTGTAAATGTTTATTTATTTTCGAGAGACAGAGAGACAGAGTGTGAGTGGGGGAGGGGCAGAGAACGAGAGGGAGACACAGAATCCGAAGGAGGCTGCAGGCTCGGAGCTGTCAGCACAGAGCCAGGTGAGGGGCTCAAACCCACAAGCTGGGAGATCATGACCTGAGCCAGAGGCTTAACCGGCTGAGCCACCCCGGCGCCCCTTGTCAACCATCTTATAACAGAATTTTCCCTATTATTAATTGAATGAGGGAAGTGGAGGACGAAAAGGTGACTTTATGAGCTCTAGCTGGGAGAACTTACTAGGGGGTGTCACCCTACAACGTAACATGTGGCATTCCTCTCCCTGTAGATTCTGTCCCTCGGGAGCTCCTTGGAGAGAATTCTACTTCCCACCCCTTTGACGTCAGCTTTATCCAGTGACTAGTTCACACCAATGAACTCAGAGCAGAAGTGTGGTGTGTCACTTCTGAGCAGAAGTGCCCCAAATCCGGCCTCCTCTGCCACCTTCTCTTCCTTTGAATGTCCCAGGCAGGAGATGTTCTCTCGGTCTGAGCACCAAAATGAAGAAGCCACAAAGCAACACCTGAGTCAGTCACACAAATACATTGAGAAATACACCTTTGCTCTTGTGAGTCACTATGATTTGGGGTCTTTTTTGTACTGTAACATAACTTAGCCTCAGCTGACGAATATACACCAATGAGTTATTATCCTATCAGAACATGTTATTTCTATGAGCCATAGCTATTGACACCACTTTTTCTCCTAGATTCAGGACTTGCACGAATGCTATGATATATATATATATTAAGTGAATAGAGGTTTAGAATATTCGATACTGGGACTGCATAGTAAATCCTCCCTACATGGTCAATTTACTTAAAGAATGTGGATATGTGGGTAGGTGGGGAGAAAGAGTTTATATATATCTGTATAATTTCATTATATATTTATATATTATGTTTATATTGTTATATACATTTATATCATGTCTTATATATAATTACATTTATCTCAATTTAATGATATTATTTGCATAGCAACAGAAAACATTTTTATGTCAGTCTCTACAAAGAATAGGAATCTGTGTGAAAGAATAAGCACGATTTATGCCAATTTGTTTAAACAATTATTTTTAAACCACAGTCATTTCTCCCCACTGAGCCTAATGTCACTATTTTGCCCCAAAATAAAAACATTTAGCCTTTTAGATATAGCCTATATTTATAAATAGGAATATTTAGAGAGGGATAAAAGAGGAAAGAACCTTTGAAGACTGATCTAATCTTACTTGGGTGAGTTTCTGTGGATGTTTGGGGATGATTAAAATTTCATCTATCAAATAAAAATAAGCCAATGACAGTTATTGTTTAAGAATAATATTTTGTAGAAGATATAAACATTAGACTCCCTTTCTTCCTTGTTCCTACTCTCCTTTTATACAAATATATATATTTTTAGGATCTACATATACCAGGCAGTGCGCTAGATGCTAGGGATTAATCAAAGAATAGGGAAGAACCTGTCCCTGACTCAAATTCATTACATGTTTTAAGTAGGCAGGACACATTCTTTCCTCATCTAAACAAGGCACAAGAGGGGCACCTGAGAGGCTCAGTCATTTGAACGTCCGACTTTGGCTCAGGGCATGATCTCGTGGTTCATGGGTTCGAGCCCCACGTCGGACTCTGTGCTGACTGCTCAGAGCGTGGAGCCTGCTTTGGGTTTTGTGTCTCCCTCTTTCTTTGTTCCTTCCTTACTTGTGCTCTGTCTCTCTTTCTCTCTCAAAAATAAATAAACATTAAAAACAATTTTATACAAAAAATAAAAATAAAATAAGCAAGGCACAAGATATTCAACAAACTTCCAATCTTCACCAAGTGGAAAAAGCAAAGTCACCTTCAGGTGTAGCTGGTCGGCTAGAGGCCACTGAAGAAACAGAAGGCGGTCGGCCTTCTCCAGTGTGTGTTTTCCCACTGGCAAAAGGAGAGACAGTCTCTATAAACAGGGATTCTAAGAAGCCACTGCATGTGGCAGAATTCTTTATTAGGTTGAAATGGTGGAAAACCATTATTTAGTTAAAAGGCAAAGTGGTGTATTTGAGAAAACACTCTGGAGGAGAAACAAAGTGTGGGGTTCCTTCTGCAAATCAGGTAACCTCGGGCAAATCATTTCTTCTGAGTTCAAGTTCTTCATCTGCAAAATAGAGGCAATGAGATCAGGTTTATCTTCTCATAGCTTTGTTAGGAATATCCAATAAACACAGGAAAGGTTAACTGAAAATGTATCTTGCTCTTCTTATTAAAAAAATTTTTTTTAATTTTAGAGAAAGCTCACGTGCTTGTGCAAGCCTGGTAGAGGGGCAGAAAGAGACAGAATCCTATGCAAGGTCTGTATGGAGCCCAACACAGGGCTTGACCATGACCCTGGAATCATGACCTGAGCTGAAGTCAAGAGTTGTACCCTCAACAGACTGAGCCACCCAAGGTGCCCTTTGCTCCTTTTGTTTTCAATCTCACTATTTCCTTTTTTTTCTTTCATAAAGTTTTTGTCTATGTAAACAAGTAACATAAATCCAGTTTGACTCCTCCCAGAACATTGAATACTACTGCATTAGGTCAGTTATATAAACAGATATTAAGTAATCAATCACTAATTTACTAATGAATTTATGTATGTAGCCAATATTTATTTAATAGCTATTATTTTTAAGGCTTCGCATCAGGTGCTCCAAGAGATACAAAAGTGAATGGCACAACTGCTTTGACATGACAGTCTCTAGTTTTTGCTTTGTTTTGTTTTTAAGATTGTATTTTTGAGGAATGTCTATACCCAATGAGGGGTACACTGATAACCCTGAGATCAAGAGTCACATGCTCTATGATTGAGCCAGCTGGGTGCCCATGGAAACTCTAGTTTTAAGAATCCATCCCAAGGGATGGAGCATTTGGGTGGCTCAGTGGGTTCAGCACCTGACTCTTGATTTTGGCTCAGCTCATGATCTCAGGGTTGTGGGATCGAGTCCCATGTCACAATTGTGCTGACAGTGTGGAGCCTGCTTGGGATCCTTTCTCTCTCTCTCTCTCTGCCCATCCCACTCAAAATAAATAAATAAACTTAAAAAAAAAAAAAAAGAATTTATCCCAAAGGGATAACTGTACATGGCTGAAAAAGTTGAAAATGAAGAGCATATCTTAGAATATTTTTATAATAGATAACAGAGAATAAAGTAAACTATTAAGCAAAAGAGATTGGTTAAATAAATTCTAAAGTATTGGTAGCATAGAATAATAAGCAATAATTTTAAAAGACTATGTAGATCACTGTATCAATTGAAAAAAAAATGTACAAAAAATAAATGTTCCTCTTTTTGTAACTTCTATACATCAATCCATGCATCTATATGAAAAAATTGGCAACACTTCTGAGTTTTAATTCTCTTTTTATACCCTCTTATGGTGTGATTAACTTACTACAAATAAGCAAAATTTCTACAAAAACAATAAAGCTGTTAAAATTTTTAAATATTTAGTTATTTTTGAGAGAGAGACACAGAGTGTGAGAAGGGGAGGACAGAGAGAGAGAGGGAAACACAAAATCTGAATCTGCCTGAAGCAGGCTCATGGCTCTAAGCTGTCAGCCCAGAGCCCGACACTGGGCTTGAATTCACAAACTGCAAGACCATGACCTGAGCTGAAGTCAGACACAACCAACTGAGCCACCCAGGTGTCCCCAGTAAAGCTATTTTCAAAGAATTGAAAGAAAGTGAATGGCACAGGATTTGTCTTCAAGAATTCACAAAATACTAGTCTAAACACACAACTAGAGAGTTAGTAAGGGGTAAATGTGATGAAAAGAATACTGTGGAGTCTCATAAAAGATAAAGGGAGATGAATAAGAATATCAAGCCAGGCTGAGACAGAAAAAGTATTTTCAGGGGCGCCTGGGTGGCTTAGTCGGTTAAGCGTCCGACTTTCGCTTAGGTCGTGATCTCGCGGTTCGTGGGTTCGAGCCCCGCGTTGGGCTCTGTGCTGACCGCCAGCTCAGAGCCTGGAGCCCGTTTCTGTCTGTGACTCCCTCTCTCTCTGACCCTCCCCTGCTCATGCTGTCTCTCTCTCTCTCTCTCCTAGAAATAAATTTAAAAAAAAAAAATTTAAAAATGCAAAAAAAAAAAAAAAAAGAAAAAGTATTTTCATTTGCTATTTTATTTTATTAATTGTATTATTTTTATTTTATTTTAGAAAGCAGAGAGGGGCAGAGAGGGAGGGGGAGGGAGAGAGAATTCTGAGTAGGCTCCTCGCTGTTGGCACAAGCCTGACAAAGGCCTTGATCCCAGGACCCTGAGATCATGACCTGAGACAAAATCAAGAGTCAGGTGCTTAACCACTGAGCCACCCAGGTGCCCCTGGAAAAAGGATTTTAGGCAGAAAGGACAAATAGAGAGGCATCTGGGTGGCTCATTCGGTTAAGTGTCTGACTTCAGCTCAGGTCATGGTCTTGCAGTTTGTGAGGTCAAGCCCCACATCAGGCTCTGTGCTGACAGCTCAGAGCCCAGAGTCTCCTTCTCTCTCTGCCCCTCCCCTGCTAATACTCTATCTCTGTCTCTGTCTCTCAAAAATAAATAAACATGAAAAAATTTTTAGAAAAGAAAGGACAAAGAGGATAAGTTATTGGGATGGAAACATGCTCTCACTTGTTTACCATGAGTACTCTGTGGTTAAAGGGCAAAAAGTCAGCTGAGGAAATCTGAAGATCTAATTGTCTTTACTAAGTGATTCATGAGTTGGGGCTCATCCCAACTAGCAAGTAGAGGAGAGCTCTGAGGAGGTGTACAAAACAGAAGGTTTTTACAGGAAGGAGGTTGGATCGAGATGCTTTTAACAAAAGAAAAGATTATTCCAGGCAAGGTCACATTCCTTCAGGGAGAAGGGGCAGGGATTTTATTAGATGGATTACCTCATTTTGGGGGGAGATGGAGAGGGCCCATGTGATAGATGACCTCACTGGTGCTGATCAGAAAATTCTTGACTGATTCCTTAAGGCATATTTCTGGGGGAAGTTGAAACTGCAGTCAGGTTGGGTCCCAAGCCCAGATTTGGTGACTTGGCCTAAGTAACACTATTTCAGTCCTGTGGTTTTCTTTCTAACGCTGTAAATGGGAAAGTTTGCTATCAGGTTGGAAAGTTGAAGGCCATATCAGACTACGAATTTGGGCCTTTGCTGAGTTGACAATAAAAAGTGGTTATATTAGGTGAATGATATACCCAGATCGCATAGTGGAAATTATTAGTCTTGTGTGGATGTCTTGGTAAGGCTCCCAGCAGTACCACCCTTAGAGGAAAAGCATGAAAGATCTTATTTCTGAGCCTATGGCCCGGGCTAGTAAAAGCTTCCATCCTTAGCTTGGAGGTCAGGGGTTCAAGGAATGGTGCTGTGGTGCCTGATTTCAGGAACAGCGGATGCACTTGGATGTGTAAGCTGGTACTCAACACATGTGATCAAGGCTCAATGTCACCAGATAGACCTGACATAAGCTGTCCACTTTCTTGTATTCGCTAATGTGTGCCCCACATTTTTCCTTAATCCCTTTTCTCCAGCTTAACTCTTAACTCAGGCAAATGAAACCAGAAACCACCCCTCAGGTGATGGTGACTGCCCTGACAAGGTCTCCAGCCGGCCAAGACCACCCAGACCTTCTGAGCTAAACCCAACTGGTGCCTATACAGATGGACCATGGAGTGACCTATGGAATGACCTGCCATCACCTTTAATCATTATAATACTAAAATCTCCACCCGAGGAGCAGCCTCAGCCTCACTTACATAATATACTATGTATGTGTAGGCATGTCCTCAGGGCTCATTAGGGACCTTATGGCCTCCTCTCCATACAATGCCAAGCCTTCCCCGTCTAAATGTTCATCCTAACCCTAAACAAAAGGAACCCATTCCCCCCCTCCAGTGGAGCCAGGCTTTGGAAGCCATTCTGTGATCTCTCTTTTTACTGCAAATAAGTTTTCTTTGTACAACAACTCAACCTGGGGCGGTTTCTGACTCACTAGGGAGTGAATTCACTTGTTTGGTTCCGTTATACCATCACATTATAGGAGGCAGCTGGGAGTAGGAAGAAGGGAGCGAGTTTGATTTATAATATTAGGCCTTTACACACATGACATGTAAAGCCTCATTAGTACTCTCGTGCTGAGTCCTGCAAATGTTTTTTTTTTTTTTACAAATAGTTTATTGTCAAATTAGTTTCCACATAACACCCAGTGCTCATCCCCACAAGTGCCCTCCTCCATGCCCACCCCTCCTCCCCCCCACATCCACCAGTCCTCAGTTTTTGTCAGCATTCAAGAGTCTCTCATGGTTTGCCTCTCCCCCTTTCCCCCACCATTTCTGCCCTTCTTCTCCCCCTTGGTCCTCTGTTAAGCTCCTCCTAATCCTCCTATACGTGCACACATATGATATTTGTCTTTCTCTGCCTAACTTATTTCGCTCAGCATAACACCCTCAAGGTCCATCCATGTTGCTACACATGGCCAGATTTCATTGTTTCTCATTGCCATGTAGTATTCCATGGTATAGATAAACCACATCTTCTTGATCCATTCATCTGTGGATGGACACTTAGGCTCTTTCCATGTTTTAGCTATTGTGGAGAGTGCTGCTATGAACATTGGGGTACATGTGCTCCTATGCCTCAGCATTTCTGTATCCCTTGGGTAAATTCCTAGCAGTGCTATTGCTGGGTCATAGGGGAGTTCTATTGTTAGGTTCCTTAGGAACCTCCCCTTTTCCAGAGGGGCTGTACCAGTTTACATTCCCACCAACAGTGCAGGAGGGTGCCCGTTTCTCCACATCCTCGCCAGCATCTAGAGTTCTCTGATTTGCTCATTTTAGCCACTCTGACTGGCGTGAGGTGGTATCTCAGTGTGGTTTTGATTTGTATTTCCCTGATGAGGAGCGATGCTGAGCATCGTTTCATGTGTCTGTTGGCCATCTGGATGTCCTCTTTGGAGAAGTGTCTGTTCATATCTTCTGCCCATTTCTTCACTGGGTTGTTTGTTTTTCGGGCGTGTAGTTTGGTGAGTTCCTTGTAGATTCTGGATATCAACCCTTTATCTGATATGTCATTTGCAACTATCTTTTCCCATTCCGTTGGTTGCCTATTAATTTTCTGGGTTGTTTCCTTGGCTGTACAGAAGCTTTTAATCTTGAGGAGGTCCCAACAGTTTATTTTTGCTCTTGATTCCCTTGCTTTTGGGGATGTGTCAAGTAAGAAGTTGCTGCGGTGGAGGTCAAGGAGGTTGTTTCCTGCTTTCTCCTCTAGGGTGTTGATAGTTTCCTGTCTCACGTTCAGGTCCTTTATCCATTTTGAGTTTATTTTTGTGCATGGTGTGAGAAAATGATCTAGTTTCATTCTTCTGCATGTTGCTGTCCAGTTCTCCCAACACCATCTGTTAAAAAGGCTGTCATTTTTCCATCGGATATTCTTTCCTGCTTTGTCAAAGATTAGTTGGCTGTATACTTTTGGGTCCACTTCTGAGTTCTCAATTCTGTTCCATTGGTCTATGTGTCTGTTTTTGTGCCAATACCATACTGTCTTGATGATGACAGCTTTGTAGTAGAGGCTAAAGTCTGGGATGGTGATCCCTCCCGTTTTGGTTTTATTTTTCAGGATTACTTTGGCTATTCGGGGTCTTTTGTGGTTCCATACAAATTTTTGGATAGTTTGTTCTAGTTTTGAGAAGTATGCTGGTGCAATTTTGATTGGAATTGCATTGAATGTGTAGAGTGCCTTAGGTAGTAATGACATCTTAACTATATTTATTCTTCCTATCCATGAGCATGGAATGTTTTTCCACTTCTTTGTGTCTTCTTCAATTTCCTTCATAAGTTTTCTATAGTTTTCATCATACAGATCTCTTGTATCCTTGGTTAGGTTTATTCCGAGGTATTTTATGGTTTTTTGTGCAATTGTGAATGGGATCAGTTTCTTGATTTCTCTTTCTGTTGCTTCATTGTTGGTGTATAAAAATGCAACCGATTTCTGTACGTTGATTTTGTACCCTGCAACTTGGCTGAATTCTTGGATCAGTTCTAGTAGGCTTCTGGTGGAGTCTGTCAGGTTTTCGATGTAGAGTATCATGTCATCTGTGAAGAGTGAAAGTTTGACTTCCTCTTTGCCAATTCTGATGCCTTTGATTTCCTTTTGGTGTCTGATGGCTGATGCTAGGACTTCCAGCACTATGTTAAACAACAGTGGTGAGAGTGGGCATCCCTGTCGTGTTCCTGATCTCAGGGGGAAAGCTCTGAGTTTTTTCCCGTTGAGGATGATGTTAGCTGAAGGCTTCTCATAGATGGCTTTGATGATGTTTAAGTAGGTTCCTTCTATCCCAACTTTCTCGAGAGTCTTTATTAAGAAGGGATGCTGTATTTTGTCAAATGTTTTTTCTGCATCTATTGACAGGATCATATGGTTTTTATCTTTTCTTTTATTAATATGATGTATCACATTGATTGATTTGCAAATGTTGAACCAGCCCTGTAACCCAGGAATGAATCCCACTTGATCTTGGTGGATGATTCTTTTGATATGCTGCTGGATTCGATTTGCAAGGATCTTGTTGTGAATTTTTGCATCCGTATTCATCAAGGATATTGGCCTGTAGTTCTCTTTTTTTGCTGGATCTCTGTCTGGCTTGGGAATCAGTGTGATGCTGGCTTCATAAAATGAGTCCGGGAGTTTTCCTTCGCTTTCTATTTTTGGAATAACTTGAGAAGAATTGGGATTAATTCTGTTTTAAATGTCTGGTAGAATTCCCCAGGGAAGCCATCAGGTCCAGGGCTCTTATTTGTTGGGAGATTTTTGATCACTGATTCAATTTCTTCACTCGTTATGGGTCTGTTCAGGTTTTCTATTTCTTCCCGTGTGAATTTTGGTAGTGAGTGTGTGTTTAGGAATTTGTCCATTTCTTCTAAGTTGTCCAATTTGTTGGCATATAATTTTTCATAGTATTCCCTGATAATTGCTTGTATTTCTGAGGGGTTGGTTGTAATAAGTCCATTTTCATTCATAATTTTGTCTATTTGGGTGCTCTCTCTTTTCTTTTGGATAAGTCTGGCTAGAGGTTTGTCAATTTTGTTTACTTTTTCAAAAAACCAACTCTTGGTTTCATTGATCTGTTCAATTGTTTCTTTGGTCTCTATGTTGTTTATTTCTGCTCTAATTTTTACTATTTCTCTTCTTCTACTGGGTTTAGGGCGTTCTTGTTGCTCTGCCTCTAGTTCCTTTAGGTGAGCTGTTAGATTTTGGACTTGCGCTTTTTCTAATCTCTTGAAATAGGCCTGGAGAGCAATGTACTTTCCTCTTAGGTGAGTCCTGCAAATGTTAGTGGCAAAACTGTAGGATAGGCCATAGTAGATGATCGATAAGCTTTTCCAGAATGAATACTTGGCAACAATGAACACAGTAAGTCAAATGGGGCAATGACGACAGAGAGTAGACCACAGTGGCCAGAATTCCCAAGAGAAAAACTCTTCTGCTATACTTCCACCTCAGTGTCGTCAGGAAAACCGCATAAATTTAGTTATTTGGAAGACAGCTGGTAAGCCACATTCGAGTTATTATATTTAGAAATCTTTCTTATTTTATTTAGAAATTTAAATTTAATAAAGACACAAGAAATAGCAAATGTATCCCCTTTCTTTGCTCTAAAAGCAGAAGCATAAATATTTATCTCAGTTAACCATTTATTTGTGGACACTCCTACCGAACAAACTTGCCAGTAACCTGGGCATAAAAATCCTTGATTCAATCAGGCCCGAATCACTGACTCATTGTGTATGACCTGGGGCAAGTCACTTGACCGATCAGGACATTCAGCAGGAAACATAGGTGTAAAGCAAGAGTGTGCTGAGAACCAGATGCTCCATCTAAATTGGCTTTCTTTGGTAAATACACCGTGGAGGAAAAAGAACACTTGATTCTTTCAAAGAAGTATTTTAAATTTGGCTTTTAATTCTTAAACATGGGGCTTCTTATAATTTGGGTAAACTTGGTGAATACTTAGAGAGCAAATTCCTTCTGAACTGCATACACACTGCTGGTACTCCACTGTATTTTAAAAAGATTTTCTTTAGGAATTAAAAACCAAATCTGCAGCTTTTAAGTCTGCAAGATTTGCAGTTTTTAAACTTTTTGAAATCTGAGCAATGCTAGTGATGAAGTTTTGGGGTGCTGGGGGGATTTGTGGGGTCTGGGGCCAATGGACAAGAAAGAATTCTTGAAGATGTCTTTGGTGCAAAAAGGTGATTTTATTAAAGCATGGGAACAGGACCCATGGGCAGGAAGAGCCGCACTGGGGTCCTGTCGGGTAACTCATATCCTCAGGTTGGGAGGGGATCAGGGATAGAGAAAGTCTCTAAGGAATTTTAGAAGCAAAATTTCCGGGACCTTGAGGGGCTTGATGTTGCTAGGGAAATGCCATTTATTACTGTTTCATAAAACCTCAGTCATGAGACCCTTCAGATGTATATCAGGGGGGCCCTTAGCTTGGAGTCTGATTGCCAGACTGGGGTAGCTGAGTGAGATAAAGGAAGTCGATTTACAGGATCTGCGAGTTTGGGATAAGCTAAGGTTCTCTTTTGTCCCCAGCAAAGCGTCATCCTTAAGGCAGCTGAGCACCTAGAAGGAGGTCACTTTGCAGGTTTCAAGGACTTGGCAATGGGCTGCAGGCAGTAAGGGAATTTAGTTTTTAATTTGCCTTAGTTTCTCACATCACCATGGCAAGCACTTGAACCCCTTTCCTTTGTTCTTGGGTGACCAGGAGTGTCTGAGGAATATCACACATATTTCACCTGTGGCGGTGGGAGTGCTGGCTTGTTCTTTGCCCCTTAGTTTGCCTCATGCTTCCTCATCCCTAGAAATAGAGCAAAAAGCCTATCAGAACTGGGGAGACTGAAGATCTCCGTAGCACTGAGAGAGCAAGTTCTTGGATACCTGTATTTCAACTTAACAGTGTTTTTCAAAGACACCAATAATTTTGGCTTAAAATTGCTTGCACACTTTTCAGAGTTTTAGGTGGATAATTTTATTTACTTCTCACATGAACTTCCAAGGTCAAGTTTTACTACTATTCCCATTTTACAGAGAGAGAGAGAAACTGAGGTTTTGAGAAATTAAGCGATTTGCCCAAGACTATACAGTTTTGCCCAGGACAGGTAGTGGGAGTGGAGAGCTCTCACTTTCATACTTGATATTGCCTTCGTTGGGGCAGAAATCCCTGGATTAATAAGCCAGCTGATAACATATTGATTATATAAGCCTCATCAAGACAAAAATACTGGCATTAAAAGAGAAAGTCTTTGGAACTCACAATTCAGCTGTATTTTGCAAATGCAAAGGGCCTCCTTTGTTACCCAAGCACAGTTAGGGACATAAACCTTAAAGAGCTATGTGTAAAAAGCCCAGGAAATGATCTCTTCATCTCAAAAACAGAAGTTCCCAAGCTTCAGAGTGCATAACAGTTACCTGAGGGATCTTTCAAAATAGGCACGTCCCTAGGATTCGCTGTTATGACTTTGCACGAAATCAGTCTAGGGTTTGAACATGGAGTCTGTATTTTTAAAAGCAGCCAAGTAATTGCAGTCCACCCTTTGAGAGAGTTTTAAAATTTCTTTTCACCTCGGATTCTTGGAGACACCTGGCTTTTCAAATAAGGCTACTTCCCAAATTGCTTAAGAGAAGCCTGACAAATTTGGTGTGAATAAACAACAGGTGCTCTCTGCAAGAGGTGAGTCAGGACCCAAATCAAAATGTGTCCTGGTTCTGGACATAAGCATAATAGAAAACCACAGAGATCTGGGTTGAACTCTGAAACTTTAAAATCCTAGGAAAAATTGCTATGGGTGAGGACATTTGCATAATTCAGAAAAATGTAATTCTTTTTGAATAGCATCAGAATTGCTTGGTTTTGACCCCAAATTATCCTGATACCTACGGTAGGCAGGAAGTGACTAATGCAATGCATGGAGTCACACCTCTTAATGGTATTTTTAGGACTGATGGTGGCGGCGGTACAGGTCTCAGGTGCCATTGGAATGGTAATTCTGCTAATTGGGTCCGGGAGCTAACACCTCTCTTGGATAAAGGTAGGAAGTCTCACTTTACTCAATTGGTTCAGGGTTTTTCCTTCCAAAGATTTCAGACACCTGTATTTGAATGCAGGCTTCTTACCCTGAAAGTCTGGCATCAAATTTGGATTTTGTTGTTTTCTTAAAGTATAAAATCAGTTCTCCATGCCTGAGGAAGGAGAAACATAATGGATTCTTGAAAACCTTTGTATTTCTTGTTTCCTATTCTCCTTGGGCAGCTCTCTTATCTAAGTGCCTAACAGCCCTCTAATCTGAGATTCCCCTCCCCCCAATTTATGATTTTAAAAAGAAAATTAGTGTGAACCAGTAGAGAAAGGAAAAGGTTTGCTTAGGTTTCCCCCCATTTATCTTCTTTTTAAAGCTTTAAATATATGATGTGATTTGTAGTGAATTAGGAAGATGTAATATTTTCAATAATATTGAATACTATTTCTTTTGGATAAGGGAATATTTAGTTCTTCCATGAACAGATTTTGGAGAAAGCAATCTGTGAATCCCCTGAAATAGTAGGGAAAATTCTGAGTGAATATTCACTTTTCTGGGAACAGGGTCAGTGTATTTTTTGATTATAAAAAAGGGGCCCCTCTACCTAGGAAACTTTAATAACTAGTAAGAAATAAATTAGTTTAAAGTAAGAAATAAGAATAAGGAATCAGAAATACATTAGTTTCTAGAAACTCAGCATATCTTTTTTGGGATTTAAAAAAGCTGGAAAGTTTGTTAATCTTTTCAGGTTAACAAACCTATTAGCAACTGCTTGAGGACACAGATATTGTAACATCTTCTCCTTAGTCATTAGCATTAGGATATTAAAATATCAAAGGACAAGTAGACTACATGCTTCCTTTTCAGTAGCACTTTCTGCTTTTATTGATTTGTCATGTAAATGATAAATCCTCAATGACAGAAATTGTTGGCATTCAAATCAAGGAGGATAAATAGTTTTGTCCTTTTCTGTAATCGGAGTCAGAAAAATCCAAGTTATAAACGTGTTCTTAGCACTGTATAAAATAACTTGTTCCCCCTCCAATCTGAAGTACATAGGAGCCTGGAGGTAATTTAAAAAATTAAAATTTAAATAAAATAATTTTAAAAATTATCCAAAAAATTTGATAGTCTAATAATATGAAAGTAAAGCTCCCACATATTCAGTGGTTTAAGGTGCAATTCCAAAAGATAAAGTTTTCTTTAGATATATATAATCAACTAAACTCTACATTCAATGTGGGGCTAAAAGTCACTATCTTAGTCACATGCTGTACTGACTGAGCCAGCCCAGTACCCCTCTTTATTCTTTTTTAATATTTACTTATTCTTGAGACAGAGAGAGACAAAGAGAGACAGAGTGTGAGTGCGGGAGGGGCAGAGAGAGAGAGGGAGATACAGAATTCAAAACAAGCACCAGACTTTAAGCTGTCAGCACAGAGCCTGATGAGGGGCTCGAACTCGTGAACAGTGATATCATGACTGAGCAGAAGTCAGACGCTCAACCGACTGAGCCACCCAGGCACCCCAAATCATATAATATTTTAAAGATAGTTCCCTCACTCACGGAAAGGAATTTTAGAAGATGGTTACAAAGAGTGTCTGCTGAGAAAGGAATTGCCGTCCCTTTACTTTCATTTGAGTAATCCTTACAACATAATTCTAATAATATTCAGGATGTAATCTGAAATGATCAACAATTGATAATTTACTACTCTGATATGGTAAGATCTTCAAAAACTATAATAAAATATAAATTATCCTCTTCTACCTTGATTAGTGAATCAGTAAGTATTTCGATATTTTCCAATGTTTATTCTAATTTCCTGGGTGTCTGATAGATGCTTCCATATCTCTTACATTCACATCTTCAAATTTAGCCATAAAAACAGTTAGCCATACCCTGTTCAAAATTTGGTCCAAATGAATACTAGAGCCTTAAGAGTTTAGCCTTGGACTTAACATGAAAGGTAAGTAGTCTGATATCTACATGATTCTGGAAACTCCTTCACATTACCCCAACCAGGATCTAGAAAACTAAACTCCAGTTCAATCTCTTTCCATTTCTGCAGAGCTCAAACTCACAAAATTCTATTTCTTGTAAAGCTGAAAAATGGTGTGTTTTAATCCCCACTGGGGTACAGTCTTAGGGTTTAGAGAATGTTATATCTCACGTGTATATAGAATAAGGAAGTACAACAACATTTGAAAAATCTACACTATTTAGTGAAAGTATTTTCCAAAGAACCAATTCATGATATAATTCATGAGTGGTTGTAAAAGATGCATTTAAATTGTAAAGTAAACCAAAGGATTTTAATGTAACAGAGTATACAAAGTTCATTCCTATTGTTTTATTTTATTTTATATTTACATTCCTATTTTATTTTTATTTTTATTTTTTATTTACATCCCTATTATTTTAGATACAGCATTGCAACTCACTTTTATAAAATTACTATTTGGGAGCACCTGGGTGGCTCAGTCCATTAAGCTGTTGGTTAAACATCTGACTTCGGCTCAGGTCATGATCTCCTGGTTCCTGAGTTCAAGCCCCACATGGGGCTCACTCCTGCCAGAGCAGAGCCTCCTTTGGATCCTCTGTCTCTCTCTTTCTCTGCTCCACCCCCACAAATAAATAAACACTAAAAAAATAAAATAAAAATAAAATTACTATTTGTTGAGGTGCCTGGCTGGCTTAGTCAAAGAGTGTGAGACTCTTGATCTTGGAATCCTAAGTTTGAGCCCCATCTTGAAGGTAGAGCTTACTTAAAAAAATTACTACTTGTCAAGTTTTAACATAGTGTCAAAGAATACCTAAAAAGACTACTAAGCTACTTCTCCATTTTCCAATTACATATCTGTTTGAAGCCAGATTTTTTTATATACTTCAGTCAAAACAACGATTGGATGTTAAAGCAAATATGAGACTCCAGCTGTCTTCTATTAAGCCAGATAGTAGAGATTTGCAAAAATGGAAAACAATGTTGCATTTCACAGAAGGCTTATTAAGTTGACAAGCCATTGTGTTTATTATTTTTTAAATGGACTAGTAAATATTTTAAAACCTTTCAATCAGCTTTTATATCTAATTTGGTAAATTATAACCCATATAAGCAAAGCTTTGTAAAGTCCTCAATAATTTTTAAGAATGTATAGAGATCCTTTACATCAAAAGGTTTGAGAACCCCTTATACATGGAATTGTGAAGGTACTAAATCCTTTTGCTGGAAACTGCCTCTCAGACATAGTGAACACCTCTTTTGTGAAGTCGATGGGAGATCAGCAACAGGATACTGCTAACTCACATCAGCTAAAGTAAAACTTCTACCTCTGAATTTCTTTGCTACATTGTCTTGTATAGGTGAAAACATAATAAGTAGAAACTGGATAAGGTAGGAGTTAGGATATCAAAACCTGGAACACTCGTCATCTTCTGATCCAAGCAGCTCATGTTTAAAATAGAAGTTATATTTTAAATTAATTATCGAGTGTTATTCAATTGGTTGGTGCTGTAGACTGTGTTACTGAATCTCATGTCTCCTGATTTGCTGCTTGAGAATCAGCCTGTCCATAGTTCAGGCCTACGACTCAGAAAAGACTTTTGGTTAAATGTGAAGGTTTGGGTGTACCCATGGGCACAGAGAAATATTCAATCCATGAGATTCAGTGAGACAACAGCAGGAAGCTGATAAGTCAAATAAGTGAGCATAGGATTAAAACCTCAGTCAGCGCTCATCAAGAATAATATAAAGAAAGGAGAAAGACACTAGTGTTTTTTGAATACCCACACTGGTTCTACTAGGAACCAGTGGGTTACATTAGGAACCACTGGCTTACATCTATGAGTAGATTTTAGGCCTACACTCATCTCTTAATATAATTTGACAAATTATATCATTATAACAACTGTGTAAACACCTCTTTTCTTCATTTATCAACTAGGAAATAAAGGTCTAGTGAGGTGAATACACTTCCAGGATCACACAGATTCCGTATCACACAGTCCCAAGTCAAAGATAGGGTTTGGATTTCGGGTCTCTTATTCTGAATCCTCCCTAAGAAAATCCAATATATTGGGGCACCTGGGTGGCTCAGTGGGTTAAGCATCCAACTTCGGCTCAGGTCATGATCTTGTGGTTCACAGGTTCGAGACCTGCATGGGACTCTGTGCTGACAGTTCAGAGCCTGGAACCTGCTTTGGATACTGTGTCTCCTTCTCTCTTTGTCTCTTCTCTGCTCGTTCTCTCTCTCTCTTTCAAAAATAAACACTAAAAATTAAAAAAAAAAGAAAATCTGATATATAAGGAACTTTCATTTATGGTTTTAAACTGTACTTACGTCTTCCCTCTTCTCTTGAGGCGGGGGAAACTGAGAGAAAGGTATGGATGTGTAGTGAGTTTTTATATTCATTCATGGTCAGGTAACATTTTACTTTTTCTTTAAGGGCCATGATTTGCAAGTAAAAGGGGACAAACAACAAATGTGATTTTGTTTAATAAAGAAACCCAGTTTTATTAAAGGTTCTCATTGACAGAACTATATAGCAAAGGAGCAGCTGAGCGCTACTGAGCAAAAATCTGCAATTCTGCATTACATGTAATATGCATGGATATTTAGAGCTGAGATTAAGTGTTCCTGTCGGGGTCCCACAGGTAGACACTTGACACCCACAATTTTCACCCTACCCCTAAATCGGCTTAATCCACGTTATATGTAAGAACATAAGTTAGATAGTATACATATATATTTAATTTTTTATGTTTTATTTATTTCTGAGAGAGACACACAGCATGAACAGGTGAGGGTCAGAGAGAGAGGGAGACACAGAATCTGAAACAGGCTCCAGCTGTCAGCACAGAGCCTGACGCAGGACTGGATCCCACAACTGTGAGATGATGACCTGAGCCGAAGTCGGACGCTTAAGTGACTGAGCCACCCAGGCGCCCCGATAATACATTTTAAATTACAACTTAGACTTTAAAAACTATCATACAACTAAGATTCAAGAAACAGTCTAAGTGGGATGAAATCTGGCTCTGAAATTTAAGCCAGTTCCTCAAGAGTTGAATCACCTAGGGCAGTGTTCACACAAAGGCTGAAGCCTTGAAGATTTGTCGGGGAAAATTAGCGAGTGGGTTTCCCCAGAGCAGTGTGAAGTCATCAGGCCAGGGCATTGCTTCCCAGAGGTGTAACCGGGCCCAGGCGGGGTGGGGGGGTTCGGAAACTCATGGTACTTTGCAGGTCTGCCCTTGGGGACTGGGTTGGCTGGCTACCTGGTATTGCAATAAAATTCTTGACCTCTAAGCACATCCCCTAACACCACACCCAGCGTGACTTGTTGAAAAGCATCGTTCCTAGTTTACTAGACTTTTCTATTTTGACTCGTTCATTATTGTCCAAAATACGTGATAAGGAGAATGAACCCACTTTTCAAGCCCCAGCTGAGTTCCAAAGAAGTTCACACTTCAGGGGATCCTTGGACGGAGGAAAGAAATCTCTTTTTACCCTACAATTATTATAGCGGAACCTTCAATGGCCAAATTAGTGAATTTGTAAACCCGCTCTCATTTTTTCCTAAACAGTGCCACCTACTGTCCATTTTAAGTCGTCAGGAGACGCGTTGGCGAGGACCAAAGAAAAAGAAAGGGGGAAAGAGTAACCGGGAAGACTAACTCTTCCCAGCTTTAGGGCATTGGGGAAAAGATGGAGAAAAGAGCGTCTCAAAGCAAATAGAAGTCTTTTGACTCGATATCTTCTTAGAAGGCTCGAAAGAAGCAGAAGCCATTTAAGCCATTCCCTTGAACTGGCTTTTTCTAAGCACGATACTTTCGAGTTCTACAGAGCACGATTTTTATTTTGTTTTATTTACAATGCTCGCTGCTTGCGTGTTTTTTTTTTTCACGTTAGGGGGCCAAGCGAAGGAAAAATATAATTATGTTTCCACTTTTTCCGCCACCCAAGACGGAAATTTCTGTGTAGGGAGGACTTTGACACTTAATATCTGCTCAGAAACTTTTGAGCTCCTGGGAAGAAAGGGTTAACCTGCGGTAGACCTGTCGCCGATTTTATTTGGAGTCGCAGCCGCCTTTCGGAGGTTCCAGGTGTGTACACACACACACACACACACACACACACACACACACACACACACACACACACACACACACACCAGCTATCACTCCCCAGGGCCGTTACTTTGTAGCCTAGGGCACCATTTGGCCTTACAGCAAATTAGTTAAACTGTATGGGGAGTTTATCGCGAGGGGGGAATCCTTGTAACTCCGACTGGAGCTCAGGGATGTCTGCAAAGCGCGGCCCCCCAGCTCCATCGCTGGAGGGAAGGAGGGAATCAGGTGGTGGCCAGCCTATGTGCAGTGCATTTCTCTGCACACGTTAGCAATCAAGTTAATTGAATTCATTGGAGTTTAGAACCGGCCTCGAGCTCAGAGAGGGCTTTGAATGGTCAATTTCTCTTTCTTTCTCTCCCCCTCCCCGCCTCCCGTCCGCCCGCCCGCCCGCGCTCCCAGTTCCCTCCCCCCCCCGGCCCCCCCGGGTTCCCCAGTCCGCACCTCCCTTCTCCACTCCCCTCAACCCCCACTCCCTCCTCCGCCCTAATAAAACACCCACCAGCTCCCTGGTTAAGACCCCCTTAAGTTGGAGGAGGCAGAAAGGCAACAACAGCGAGGAAGCTGAAGTCAAGACGTCTGGAAAGAATTACCCAGTCCTGGCTTCCAGCAGCCCACTGAACCAGGGACTTGAACCAGCCCCAGCCAAAGACTTTCTCCCGATTCTGCGCTTCCTGGGTTCTGCTGAGTCTACACCGGGCTTTTCTTGATACGAAAAAGAAAAGAGACTTTCCGTTATCAGGGGAGGGGGAACTGGAGCAAATAATAATAATAATAATAGTAATAATAAAATAAAAATAAAGTTAATTTATTTTTAAAGCACAAATTTTTCTTTGAAGAATTAGACTGAAGCGCAACGGAAATATTAAAAAGAATAGTGGTGAAATTTCCTTTTAAAGTGGGGGAGAAGCAAACATTTGAGGCTCCCCCCATCCTTTTTAAATGTTGTTTTTAAATTTTTTTTTTTTTTTGGCCGGTCGTCTCAAATTCATCTGATCTCTTATTACCTCAATTCTGGAAACTGCCCGCCACCGACCCTCCGGGACCACACAGACAGGCTGAGGACAACTTTATGACCAAGAGCTGAACAAGGTACGTTACACTGGCGCGATACGGTGAACCAGGAGGGCCCCCTGAATAGGCCAGGGAGAGGGAAGAAATTACCCACATATAAGTGTTAATTTTTTTTTTAGAGCTAGTTTTCGACAGAAACGTTTGAGGTCTGACAGTTTCCAACAGACTGAAAAGCAGGGGATATTTCAGATCACTGTCAGGCTTGTCAATATATCCCTCTTTCCCCATCCTTGCGGCGCTCGCCAGAAATCCGCTCCCTCTCTGGGAACACAGGTAACCTCTCTGCCTGGGAAAGACTGCACGTCCCGAGATGTACTTTTCCACTCCTCGTCTTCCGGAGCCGCAGAGGGGCTCCCGAGCTAGGAAACCAGAATTTCCACTGTGCAAGGAAAATGCATTCCGCTCAGCCACCTTCCCCCTTGCCCCTTCCCTTCCCATTTCCCCCCACACTCTACTAGGAGAGGAAAACCCTGGAGCAGCTAGCTCGATGCCTTTTACTTGTTAGTGGGAAACCCGCTTCTTACTTGGCATGCAAAGGGTTAAAGCGATTTGTGCTCCCCGCTCCGGAGAGCCGAGACCCCCGGGAAGGAGGGTCCTTCGCCACCTCCGCGCAGCTACCGGCCTCGCTCGGCCACTCCCACTTCCCCGGGCGTCGCGTCCTTTGCACTCCTTGGACCCGGTGGAAGTGTCAGGCTCGGTCGGCCCGGGCTCAGCCGGGCTCCGGAAGCCTCGGTCGGGCCCGGGGTCCCGCACGCCGGCGGGGGCGCTCGCCGGCGCGAGCGGGAGGGGGGCGCGCGTCCCGCTGCTCGCCGCCGCCCGGGGGCAGGGCGTGCGTGGGGACCGCGCGCCGCGGCGCGGGCAGCGGCAGCGTCCCGGGAGCCAGCTCCGACGTGGCACCAAGCACGCTGGCGCTTCTTTCCGCAGCTGCAGCGCGGGGCCCCGCGGGTGGGGGGCTCGGGGGTGCCGTGCCCAGCGCCCGGCCGGGGGGCGAGGGGGCGGGGACCGCGGGAGCTGGGGCGAAGTGGGAGGCGAGCCAGGGGCAGGGTTGGGATGGATAATCAACACCTTGGGCGGAATTCGTCACGCCGGTTCCCGCCCAGTGTGAGCGAGGGCTCCGAAACGCGTCCCTGTGAACCGGAGGGCGGGTCTGAAAGGAGGGTCTGTGCGCGGGCCGGACGGAGAGGCGACTCTGAGAGCACTTCCCCTCCGGCCAGGGAAACGCAGCCGGGGGGAGGGAACGGGGCTGAAAGGATAATTAAGGCTGGAAAGAGGGGCTGGGAGCGGAGAGGCGTCGTCTGGGGAGGAGGGTTTACAAGACCCGGGTCCTATTACACCGGCTTAGGTGCCAGCGCCTCTTTCTCCATCCCCCAAACGCGCGCGCAGACTGGGCGACCCTGCGCGCCTCCAGGGCGTGCGAGCCGCGGCCGCCGAGCGCCCAGAAGGTGCGCGTAGGAGCCCTGCCCGCCCCGCCCCTGCCCGGCGCCCCACGCCTGGGGACCGTTGCAGCCGGGCGTCTCCCGAGCAGCTGGCCAGAAACGCTGCACTCCAACCCACGTGGCTGGCCTGGGATTGCCTTTGACGTCACACCCTGGGGGGAGGTGTGACGCAATAGATCGGCGAGCCCTGATTGGCCGCGAAGGGCTTTCCCCGAACTGGAGGCCTGAGTATATATACACTTTCAGCTCAGTAGTAAGAGTAAAGTGAAGGGTATTGGTAGTTGGGCTTTGCTGAGAAGCTGAGGTGACCACTAAGGAGAAAGACTTCATTGCCCATTGTAGATTTCAAGCTTTTTTTCCCCCCTTGCAGATTTTTCATTGCAGGGAAGGAGTATGATAATGTACCTCTGGAAGTGTTAAACAGCATTATAGTTTTTTAGAAAGTTTTTTTAAACCGGTTTTTAAAAGGTCATCACTTATTCAAACGTACATGCAATTATGAAAGGTTTAAAATTAAAATGTTCATTTATATGGGATTGGCTAGGACAAATATCTATGCCCGTCCAATTATTTGCAGATACTGTTGTAAATTTTGCAGGCTGGAATTGAAAAGAATACTTAAATTCTAACCTTTTTCTTTTCATGCCAATGTGTGCAAATTGACTCATTGATTATAGTTTCGCTGCATTCTTCTAGATGCTAAATACGATAACTGAAACCACTGAGGTACTACATTTTTAATACCCATCATACTCCATCGTAGGTTTTCCCACTGCTTGGCTCTTTGACATTTTCAATGAAAGGTGAACCCTTTAAAGTGCTCATGTTAGTATCTGTATTATGTCATGTGTGAGTTTGCAATTTTGGAACAAGTATTCAGAATTCTAGGTAAATATTTCTGGATGATAGCTTTGTAATTAGAATATCATTACTCCTATTCATTGTTTTAAATTTATGTATTTCCTGAGGGGAATAGCAACTGTCTTGTAGATACCCTGACAAATGTATATTCCCTCATATATACAAACGTATATTCCCTCAGTTGCTTGTGTTGTATCTAGAACTGACTCTTTACCAGAGACAGTTATGCAACTTATAAAAAGGAAGTTCTTAAATAGATGATTAGCAGCATCAAATTTGCATGTCACTGTCCACAAAGCAAAGCTGTAGTAGGTTACCTTCCTGGAACACCGGAATTGAGCAACAAATGAGTAAGAAACTTACTAGAAAGTAAGTCAGATTGAAACTAATAATTTCTGGTAGAATAGCCTCACAGGTTTGAATTTCATAAACACTTGTTTTACACATGATTTCCCTACCAGCTTTCTTTTAAAACAATTATTTTTTGAAATTTTAAGCACAGACTGATTCATTTATATCTATTATTGGAACTGTGGGGAAAGCCCTTGGAGAGTGATGTGTAAGTCCTCTTTGGCAAAAGCTATATTACACTGTGACATGTTTAAAAATGGAAGTATAGTTCACACACAGTGTTACATTGGTTACAGGTGTACCACATAGTGACTCAAAAAGTCTTTACTTCGTGCTGTGCTCACCACCACTGTAGCTCCCTTACCCCCCACCTCCAGCATCATACAACCCATATCACAATACCATGGACTACATTCCCTATGCTGTACCTTTTATCCCTGTGACTTAGTCACACAGTTACATTTTCCAATCTAAGGACAAGTAGTTTGTTACATTATTAGCTTCCTGACTTTTACACAATGTGAGAGTGATGAGTTAATGTAATTAGAGAACAGAGCATAAACTCTATTCTCTCTTTCTGGGTTGGGTTTTGTTTTTTGTTTTTATTGATCCACCTTCACCCAGGTTGTGTTCCACTAAGAGCCTACAAGGACAGAGCCCAGGGGTAGCTGAACGGGGGAGACCGCTCCCTGGAGAAAAATCACCTTCACCTCAACTTGGTTTTAATCATTTCCTCTCTAGCGGCAATCTGCGTAGAATAAGTATCACGCACTGCATATACCTTAAATTATTCAAGTATATTTTGCATGTCACCAATAGATAGATAGATTTATAGAGTTTGTACATATACTGCCTTGTCCATAATCTGTTTTTCGAAGTTACACCCAAAGTGGGGCTTGGACTCCTGACCCCAAGATCAAGAGCAGCATGCACTACTGACTGAGCCAGCCAGGAGCCCCTCACAATCTAGAGAAATGTTGCTATTGATATAGAAGTCAAAGCAAATATAATGAGGTCACACTCTTAAATATTTCTTTAACTTAAATAATAACGTATTTACAAAAGAATGCCCCTTACATGCATAATTTTACTGCACATTTAAAAAAATAAGACGCAGTTCACATTTTAATGGATTTTGTCATACAAAAAATATACTCAAAGAAGTCTAAAAAAACAACAGTGTAAGGCAAGATAGAATAGGGCCCATAAAAAAGTAAACGAATGGCTACCATTTATTACCTATCTAAAATGTATCAGGCACTGAGTTAGATATTTTATTTTTTTAAATGTTTGTTTATTTTTGAGAGACAGAGCGTGAGTAGGGGAGGGGCAGAGAGAGAGCGAGACACAGAATCTGAGGCAGGTTCCAGTCCCTGAGCTGTCAGCACAGAGCCTAAACACGGGGCTCAAACTCATGAACTGAGACATCATGACCAGAGCGCAAGTCAGAGGCTTAACAGACTGAGCCACCCAGGGGCCCTTATTTTATATACATTATATCTAATTCCAAACCCCCATCAAGAGCATTTTGTAATTAAAGGAACCTTGCCTCAGAAAGGTTGAACTCAAAGTTACAGTGTTTGGTGAGGAGTGTGGATGAAATTTAATTCAATAAATTGTGAGTGTAATGCCCTAGAGCTGGACTGTGCTGCAGGTGGCCTAGGCGAGTTCTCGGAGGGCTTACATTGAGGAGAAATCTGCTAGAGATCAGGGAAGATTTGTGAAGAGGCTTGGCACTTGGGGTGCGTATGGCTGCATGGGGTTTTGACCTATAAAGATGGTGCCCGAGAGCCAATGGAGGAACTTGGAGAACGAAGATTCCATGCCAAGTCTTTTTGCAAACTTTCCCCTTTGCCATACTGAACTTTGGGCTGAAGTTTACGATGGTGAAATTCAAGAATCAAGAGGGCAGTTGGGCGAATGGGCATCCTCGGGGTCATGGATCATTACTGATGGTACAAATGAAGAAGAAATCCGAAACCCACAGCTGCGGGTGCAGACCTGGCTGGGGTGGCGAGGCCTTTGAAAGGGTTACTGCCTAACCTTGCAAGCTGGGCTCCAGGATCTCCGTTAGGATCACTGCAGTGAGACTGGAGAGACAAAGGCCAACTTCAAAGCCAGAGAGGGAGAGGAGGTCAGAAGGGGACAAGATGAGGGTCGTGTGCTCTAATGTGTCCCAGAGGGTAATGTACTCTGATGTGAACACTATTCAGAGGCTTCGCTTGGATACTTTTATCTCAATTTCTAGGATTTCTAGTAGAGGACAGTAGCAGGGGCAATATGCAGGGAGGAATATGTATCAATGTAAATAAATCATTGAAGTTTTCTTAGACTTTAACCCAGTCATTGCCAAACCTTGTTGCAATTAGAATCACTTAAGGAGATTTGGAAATTACTGATGCCCTGTTACCACCCCCTACCAATGAACTCCCGCATGTTGTAGGAGCCACATATCGGTAATTTTTACAGATCCCCCCGAGTTAATTTGGATGTACAACAAAATCTGGGAGCCACTGCTTTTTAAGCTTTGCTGAGTTCCTAACCCACTGTTAGCAGGCAAGTGGCTACGCACAGTGTGTCTTACAGTACAGACACAGGGTTGCGTGCTCCATGCCAGTGCCACCTGCCTACGTTAATATTCTTAATTCTAATCATTCTACATACAATTTGAGGCTTAGCCATCTCCCCCTCCCCCCACCCCCGTCCCCCATACAATGAGTTCAGGGGTAAAGAAAACCTGTGTTCTAGAACCAGTTCTGCTCTTTCTGAGATGTGATCTGGAGCAATGCATTGTCTAAACAAATATTCTTTATGTGTCTCCTTTTGGCCTTTGCGGCTTTGTATGTGTAAATATTGGCTACAAGTTAAAAAGACACCAACCTAGTCTTCAGTGGGTTTTAGAATATAATGAGGAAGAGAGACCAGTGCGCTTTATCCCTTAAGTTACTCTTCCTTTACATTAAGACATCAAAGCCATTGGTATCCCATTGGAGCTGAAATAAATATATATACTCCTTACCTGGTTACAGTAAGCCTGCAAAAAGGTTGCATTCCCATTTTGCAGATGAAGGACTGAGACTCAGGACTACTTACCAAAAATTTACTCTTTGTACTCCTTCAGGTGACCATGATGAAGAACATGCCCACATTGCTGCCTACATTCATCTTTCTTATAGACGCTCAGCGATGGGTGGCTACAATATGAAATTCATAGTTTCCATCCTATCCCTAAAATTTGAAGTTCAGAGATGTTGGTTTTCTAAGGACACATGGCTTGTTCACAGGAAGCCTCAGGTCATTTGCCTAAGGTCAGGTAGCTAATATGAGGCCAAGCTTGGGCTTGAACCCATTTCTCCCCAGCCCAGCAGGTCTGTGCCCTATGCCACAGTTAACCAGCAGTGGGTTAGAGGCCAGAGGAGTCAGGCTGACTAGGTAGCTAGAGGGCAGGCATCAGGTGGCAGTGAGCTAACGTCACTGAGCTCTAACTGTTGACAATTCTTTTGAGGTACTTAAATGAGTTCTCTCTTTTAACTTAAGAATCTGTTGTGTGAAATCAGTATGATTATTTCCATTTTATAGATGAAGAAACTAAAGATGGCAAGTGTTAGGTAGCTTGTCCAATGTTGCCAGGCCATTATAAGGAAAAGCCAGGAATCTATCCCAATTCTTTCCGGTTCCAGAGGCCATTACTTGTGGGAATGCATACATACACACATGCACCCACACGCACACATACACACACATGCCATTAGAACAAAACACAAAACAGTGTATGGATCAGTGCACAATAAATACTGTAAGAGTACCAGATTTCAAGTTAATAAAAGAGGATCTCATTATCCCTCCATGCCCCAGACTTGACCCCAAATTCATAAGGACTTTCAAATTGTAACTCACAATTTCTGGAAATGCTTTTGGAGGGCCATTTGCCTTTCTAGTTTTTTCTACAACTGGTCTGGTGCTTCTTACAACCATTACACTTAGGTAGCTGGACAAGAAATTATGGAACCTGTTTTTTAAAAAGAAAGGAAAAAAGGGGCACCTGGGTGGCTCAGCCTGTTAAGTGCCAGACTCTTGGTTTTGTCTCAAGTAATGATCTCGCGGTTTCGTGGGTTTGAGCCCCGCATCGGACTCTGCGCTGAGTTCATGAGCCTGCTAGGGATTATCTCTCCCTCCTTCTCTCTCTGCCTCTCCCCCACTTGCTCTCTCTCTCTCTCCCTCTCTCCTCTTTCTCTCTGTCTCTTTCAAAATAAGTAACTTGAAAAAATAAAGTAATTAAAAGAAAAAGAAAGAAAAAACAAAACCCTTTTGGGTGAGGTACCAAGGGTTCAACGTATATTCATTGCCCCTGCAGTAAAGGTAGGAGAGACCTGCTCTCTGTCTGCACTGACCACCCAAGTGCAAAAGGACTTGTTACTCTTTCATTCATTTATTGCAGGCCTACTATGCACCAGACCCTGTTTTTGGTACAAGCACACACAGTTGATTGAGATAATCAAGTCCCTGTAGCCATAGTACATACATAGGGCTAGTTAGAAAGTCAAGCGTGGTCCGGGGAGAGTGACAGGGAGTGAAGAGAAGGTAGGGTGGAGGAGTCATTTTAGAAGAGAATGGTTAACTGAGACCTCTCTGAAGAGATATCCCTCGGCCCTAACCTCTGTAGCCTTTCCCAGAGGCTGACTACTAATTTGAATTCACTTCCTCTTTTTCCCAGATCTAAAGCAGAAGGGCCGCTCTATGAAGCTCTGGGAACTCTGTTCTCACCATTGCTCTCACTAGTGCCTGGGGAACAGGTGCCCTTCCAGCTCGTCCCACATTGCCTTCCGGTTAATAGGAGGTCTAGGAGGAAGGAAGGCTCTGATATCCATTGACCTTTAGAGTCCTGCTTAGGGTCTGTGAGCTCACAGCAAGGCTTATATCTGCTCTGCAGGTAGAACAGTGAATATAGCAGTGCCTTTCTTATGGTAAAACAGGATTTTGGCTGTAGGCATTAATAACACACTGTTGCATAGATGGGACTCCAGCTTTCTCTGGGATAGCCCAATTCTCTGTCTGCATCCACGTAGAAAAGTGCAAGAGCCCAGAAATCTCTGTGTTGACTAACCTTGTATCTGTAGATTCCTCATTTTCCATAATAATGGGAAAAAGTTTTCATTTCTTTTTTTTTAAATATTTTATTTATTTCTGAGAGAGACAGTGTGAGCAGGGGAGGGTCAGAGAGAGAGGGAGATACAGAATCTGAAACAGGCTCCAGGCTCTGAGCTAGCTGTCAGCACAGAGCCCAATACGGGGCTTGAACCCACGAACTGTGTGATCACGACCTGAGCCGAAGTGGGACGCTTAACCGACTGAGCCATCCAGGCACCCCTCAAAGTCCATTTCTAACTTGTCCTTACACAACATGTTTTATTAGCCAGAAACAAAAGGAAGCTGCCTGTTTTGTCCTGGCAGTTCAAATCTATTCTGCAAATATTTACTGAGAAAACTGTAACCTGGCTCTCTGCTACCATGTGGATCCTACGTCTGGTTTTGTGACTGTTACTTAAATAACTTAGAGTCTTGGTCTCCTCATCATATGTGTATGTTATTTGTAACATGAGATTAAGAATACATTTACCACCTAACGTAGTTACGATGAAATGGGATTGTGCCATTCAACAAAACAGACCATACTTGCCCCACTGACTGGAACCTAATGAATGGTGAATACATGTTAGCTGATATAACAGTGATATCAGTGATGCTGTTGATGCATAAAGTGACATGAATTCATTCAGCAAATATTTATTGAATACCACCCATAAGCCAGGCAGGGCTGTATGTCCTCACTTTCACATTAGTGAAAGTAGATGTAGAAAAATCTGTTGACTTTGTGGAACTTACACTGTGGTACATCAAGCTATTCTTTAATACTTGGTTTGGCTCAGAATTCTGTGAAGACTAGTACTTAGTGAATAATTGGTATCATAAAAAATTAAAGTTTGATGTGGGCAAAAAAAAAATTCAAGTGTTATGTTTTACATACTTACAGAAGGTAGATTTCTAAGTCATCTTTCTCTTTAGCAGTAAACTCTTAGGATCCAGGACGGAACTAACCATATTTTCCAGTTTAACAAAAAAGCCATATGTCCAAGGAGAATTTGCTTATGAAACAGAGTATCTGAATTGAGGATTGTCTCAGAACGTCTCACACATATGGTGCCCATATCTATGCAGTTGCCCAGGGGAAATGATAAGGAAACACACACTGTATGCGACTCCTTGAGATCAATGTACTCCCGCAGTAAACTTAGCTCTGAAATGTGCCTTGTGCCCATTGGCCTGTACTGACATGCTGCATGTATCATACGGGGCAATAAGATCATACATCTCAGAAATAGAAAGGTTCGATTTGAACCGTGCTGCTGCAGTTTACTAGCAACTTTTCCCAGGCTTCAAAGGGACATTCTGTAGACTCCTATGATGTAAGAGGGTGGTTCCCCTCCAGCTGTGGCCAGCAGATGCTACGCAAACACTCTCTTTGTCCACGTGTACTATTAAAAGCAAGGAAAATGTGAATAATGGAAAAGAATGGCAGGCAGTTCCTTTGCTGGCTATGGTGATTTTATTTATTTATTTATTTATTTATTTTTTTAAAGAAGAAGTAATTAATTCTTTTTTTAATATTTTTATTTATTTCTAGGAGAGAGAGAGAGAGAGACAGCGTGAGCAGGGGAGGGTCAGAGAGAGAGGGAGATACAGACTCTGAAACAGGCTCGAGGCTCTGAGCTGGCAGTCAGCACAGAGCCTGACGCGGGGCTCGAACCCACGAACCGCGAGATCATGACCTAAGCGAAAGTCGGACGCTTAACCGACTAAGCCACCCAGGCGCCCCATATGGTGATTTTAAACACAAGTGCAACACACACTCAGCTTCTCCCTGGCAGAGGGTTGTAGTCCCCTTGAAATGTTTCACTCTTGTGAGAATGACTCACGTCTTGGAAACGCCAAGTTCCAAGTCTGGTGCTCCCAGCACCTTTAGGCTTTGGTTAAGGTGCCTGTTGGGAGTTTTCGGCATCCTGTCAGCTGCTTTAATTAACAAGGGATGCTGTGCTCTCTTGCCTTTCCCTGGATCCATTCTCCAGCACCGTGAACTTTCCATTTGTGTTGCAGTTCCCTTTATCAGCCTCACAGGTGACATGCCATGATGTCTTGTATAAGTGCTAGAAGGGGGACACGTCTGTGTTCTGTTGTTTCAGCTTCCTTGGTAGAGGATACTTTATTTATTTTTTTTAAATCCGAGTTCATTAGCATGCAGTGTAATGCCGATACTTTAAACTGGATTGTGTTTTTGGCTTTTTAAACTCCACTCATAAACACTTCGATTTGGCTCTTCACTCCAGCTCTGCGAAGGGTCCCTGACAAATATTATTATCTCCATTCAACAAAAGAAAATAATGGCCACAAGCTAGAATCCTAGTCTCCAGGCTGCTTTGCATTACCTAGGGTTGCATTACTTAGGGTGAAGTCAACTCCAACTTTAAAACCACATGGAGATTTGGGGAGGGTGGTGCTCCTGGAGACGCACAGAACTGTGTACTGTTCCCATACACTTTGCCCCCTGTGTCTCTTTCATCTGGCTGCTCCTGAGCTATGTCCTTTTATGATAAACCAGTAATCAAGTGAGTAAACAGGTTCCCTGAGTTCTGTGAGCCACTCTAGCAAATTGATCAAACCCAACGGCGGGCAGGTCTCGGGAACCTCTGATGTAGAGCCAGTTGGTTAGAAGTACAGACAACAACCTGGGCTTCGCACTGGTGTCTGAAGCTGGGGAGATGGGTGGCAGTCTGGTGGGACTGAGCCCTTAATCCGCGGAGTCTGATGCTATTAGGGACGATGTCAGAATTGAGTTAAATTGTGGGACCCCCACGCTTGTCCGGAGAACTGTTTGTTGGGTGCGTGTTCCAGACACACTGGAATTGGGTCCAGGAACCCCAAAGAAAAACAAACTGACAAAAGTCTACCAGGTACCTCTTCTATGGTCAGCCATGAAGAAATAGTTATCTAGTTGTTCAAAACCTTATTCAGAAGATACACAGACCATAGGGAGGGGTACAGAACCGGCTGTTATTAAGAGTTGAAATGTGTTTCAGGTCTAATGTATCACAACTTTTTGTTTTGCAGCTTAGAAGCCTCTTTTTATTTTTTATTTACTTTTTTCTTTTTACATTTTTTTTGCATTACAGCTTTAAAAGGATAGGAAATTTACCCGTTGAAACCAAGTGTGATGCCATTTCTTCATTTATTTTATTATAATTTTTTAAATGTTTATTTTTGAGAGAGCGTGCATGTGTGCGCCCGGACAATTCAGGGAGGGGCAGAGAGAGAGAGAGAGAGAGAGGGAGGGAGGGAGCCAGATGATCCAAAGCAGAGAGATGTGCTCACAGCAGAGAGCCAGATGCGGGGCTTGAACTCATGAACTGTGAGATCATGACTTGAGCTGAAATAGGACACTTAACTGACTGAGCCATTCAGGCTCCCCTAACATATTGTGGTTTCAGTAGAACCTTGCCACCATCATCTCATTTGATCCTTGAAACAGCACCCTGAGGCATGCCAGAAGGACATCCTTATCCCTGTTTTGCAAATGAGCAAACAGGGTGCAGAAATTCACATGGCTAGTTAAGTGCGAAAGCGAGGTTGGAGCTCCGAGCGCTTCTAATCCCACAATAGCCCCCATGAGAGCATGTATGTAACAAGTATGGGACAGAGTGGTTAACCAAGAGTATCATTTGATTATGTTACAGATGCATTGTGAGAGGTTTCTATGTATCCTGAGAATAATTGGAACTACACTTTTTGGAGTTTCCCTCCTCCTTGGAATCACAGCTGCTTACATCGTTGGCTACCAGTTTATCCAAACAGATAATTACTATTTCTCTTTTGGACTGTATGGTGCCTTTTTAGCATCACACCTCATCATCCAAAGCCTGTTTGCCTTTCTGGAGCACCGAAAAATGAAAAAATCCTTAGAAACGCCCATTAAATTGAACAAAACTGTTGCTCTTTGCATCGCCGCGTACCAAGAAGATCCAGACTATTTACGAAAATGTTTGCAATCTGTGAAAAGGCTAACATACCCCGGGATTAAAGTTGTCATGGTCATAGATGGGAACTCAGAAGATGACCTTTACATGATGGACATCTTTAGTGAAGTCATGGGCAGGGACAAATCAGCCACTTACATCTGGAAGAACAATTTCCACGAGAAAGGTCCTGGTGAGACGGAGGAGTCACATAAGGAGAGCTCGCAACATGTCACCCAGTTGGTTTTGTCCAACAAGAGTATTTGCATCATGCAAAAATGGGGTGGAAAAAGAGAAGTCATGTACACGGCCTTCAGAGCGCTGGGACGAAGTGTGGATTATGTACAGGTAGGTTTCCGAATTCCTGCCAGGGCAAACATACATTTAAATAAAGCAGCTTTTGTGTCTCCACAGGCATATGCTATAGCCCATCCTTGTCCCGCTGAACACAGTACTTCTTTCAGTTCACTTGAAAACCGCGTGACTGTTGAAAGCACATTTTGAAAGTGAGGGAAAAAAAAATCTTGTGAAACTGTTAAGACTATCTACGAAAATGCTGAACTTACGCAGCGTTATTGGTTGGAAATCAAGATTATTTTGAACAGGAGACCCTTCCTTCCTTCTCTCCCCCTCCCTTACCTTCTCTGCCCCCTCGGTTCTGCCAAGTCAAATGCAACGTCATTTTCCACAGTCTTAAAACCTCCAGCCTTGTAAGAAAATAGTGTCTGCTGAGCAGACACTTGAAAACCTTGAAAGTCTTGAAAATCTACAGGCTCAGGGGATAGCTATAAAGTGTTTTTCATGGAGACTGCAAAAATGGGGGTGGTGAGACCGATTTTGATTTAAAAGGATAAGGAATTAAAAACTGGAAGGCAGAAAGAGAAAGAAAATGAAAAATGGAGGAAAACAAACACACACAAAAACCCTTCCCAGAGCAAAATCGAAGTAATGTTTATTTCACTCCCCAAACAGCATTACCTCACTCACTGCACTTGACCTTTGAAAGCATTTGTGATGGTGTTTGCTCGCATGAAAATGAGACAGGCTGTGTCTGTCATTAATTCCCTGACTGCTCGCTCTAGGATTTCTCCCTTCCCAGTTCTCACTGAAGCTTTCTTTAGAACATTAGTAAACCCTGTGAGTTTTCTAACTGCAATTTTCTTGTGAATACTTAGTTAAATTTTGGCCATGGTGATATGGAGAAGGGAGAAATGCCTGTAGTTTTTTTTTTTTTAATGTTTTTATTTATTTCTGAGAGAGAGACAGTGTGAGCAGGGGAGGGTCAGAGAGGGAGATACAGAATCTGAACCAGGCTCCAGGCTCTGAGGTGTCAGCACAGAGCCTGACGCAGGGCTCAAACCCATGAGCTGTGAGATCATGATCTGAGCCAAAGTCGGACACTTTACCGACTGAGCCACCCAGGTGCCCCGAAATGTCTGTAGTTTAAGAGAATCCATTGGGACACTCTTCAAGTTCTCTAGTCAGTGAAATCTGACTTTTCAGAAGACTCATCATATACTTTAGGGGCCTATATTGTCACAAAGTCATGCCCAGTGGGATGACCTGCTCTGTGTGATTGGAGGAGAATGAGCACTGGCTTCAGAGTGAGCTGGATGACGTGGAGTAGGACCACCTTCCTGAGCTTCCGTTTCCTGGACAGAAGAAACCAGTTTCACCAAGGGTTTGAGATTGCCATGGCATTAATTTTGGTTAATATCTGAAGGGTTTTGAGGCATTTTTTTCAGTTGATACCAATCTGCATATTAATCTCTTCTAGGGAGTCGACAGAGTTTCACTTCCAAGTTTCTCCTAATTTCTAGACTGTTCACAGTCGAGGTACTTTTAGTTAACTCAGGACATTTTTATGTATTTTCATAGCGCGGCTTCAGGCCCAGATAGAGGATGAAGTGATTCTTGTAAAGGAAGTGATGGGATGGCTGGGGAATTTACAGAGGGTTTGAAGAATGAAGCTCTGGGCCTGAAATGAAGAAACATGTTTTGATATTTCGCCTTTAATTCTAGTTAAAACAATTGCTACATTTGTGACTTCTAATCAAGATGTCATTGTGTGGGTTTTCTTTTTTCTTTATTTTTTTTTTAAGCCTGTTCCTCCCAGAGCCCCTTCTCCCATCATTCCTGTGTTGACCTGTTTGTATCCTTGACAACTTGACATTGTGCCTGAGCAGGACAAAATAATACAAGCTATGAAATGTTAGCATGGGCTCCTTGCTAGAACCTTAATCAGGCTCAAGAACTTTCCTTCCATCAGGCTGAGACCTCCACATAGACTACCCTGAGCAGCAGCTGTTAACTGGGCCCTGAATCCTGGTAGAATTCTCCGTCCATTCCAAATGCTCAAGAGGACTAACACAAGAGTAGAAAACCATGCGGCATTCTGAGATCAGGTGACTCCATTCTGCTGGTCCCTCATCAAATTCCTCAATATTTAACCATGTGTGCTCTATAAAAGTGGAAACGTTGTAACATTCAAACCAGTACATTCTCACCACCCATTCTGACTGAACCAGGGTCTGAGAGTTGCAAAGCAGAAGCCACAGAAAGACCAAGGAGAGAGGTTCTGACCTGATCAAGGTCAAGAGGTTCATCCTGACCAAGGATGTTGGCTACTAAGCATTACAAGGGACTGAATGTGGAGAGCAGATTGGCTACAGAAAGAAGGGAGTGAAGTTTAGGTGCTCACACAACAAAAGAGAATGGGGGCTGGGGCAGAAATAGGATCATCTCTGCTCACACACTTGCTAACCTGGCTGAAAATGCTGCTTAGCTGTGCAGAAATGGACAGATAATTGGTTTCCTTGGTTGCAGCTGGATCTTTGCACTGGTTAGCTCTCTTCATTTGATCTTTTTTTTTTTTTTAAGTTTATTTACTTGAGAGAGAGAGAGAGAGAGAACGCATGCACGTGGGGGAGAAGGAGAGAAAGTGGGAGAGAACCCCAAACAGGCTTTGCGCATCTGCAAAGAGCCCAACACAAGACACGATCTTAGAATCATGAGTCGAAATCAGGAGTCGGATGTTTAACCAACTGAGCCACCCAGGCACCCCTCCATGACTCTCCTAGCAGGAGAAAAGGAGGACTAAATTATTCATAATAGTAGAGTTGACCCTTGTTTTTCATGGAGTCTGTATTTGTAAATTACCGTATTCATTACAATATAGTTGTAACCCCAAATCAGTGCTTGACCACGCTTTGGTGATCGTTTGCAGACATGCAGACCAGCAAGAAATTGGATTCACCTGATGTTCATGTTCCCAACTGAGGTCAGAGAAGACTGTGTTCAGCCTTCTTTTTCAGCTTTTATACTGTACACAAGTAACTTCTTCATAATGTATTTAGTATCGTGTTTTTCACATTGTTATGCTTTTTGTTGATGTAGCTGTTTAATATGCCCCCAAGTGTCGTGCTGAAGTGTGTCTCGTGTTCCTGAGCACAAAACTATGGTGCCTCATGGAGTGACTATATTTCTTAGGTGGGCTTTGTTCAGGCAGGCATCAGGTACAATGCTGTTGGCCCTAAATTCGCTGTTAATGATTCAAATACATATAATAAGATGTATTTAAATGGAAACACAAATAACACAGGGTTAGGTATTGATCAGTAGACAAAGATGTGACCAGGGGCTCAGAGAAACCTAACTTTATATTTCTGCTAGAAATATTTTGTGTGTGTGTGTGTGTGTGTGTATGTGTGTGTGTGTGTGTTCTCTAAGTCAGTGTTCACGGAAACTTCATGGAACATAACTACTGTGAATCATGAGAATTGACTGTACGTAGTATTTGCTTGGTTCCTGTACTGTATGGGAAGCCTGAATTATTCTGAAGGCCAAGGTGAGAATGTTCTGTCTTTTTGTGTCTTTCATTTTAGAGGATAAGATTGGAGCACAGTGAAATAAGAATGGGACATCTGAATTCCAGACTTGACTTTGTTGTTGTCTTGCTTTCAGCCTCAGCTGGTAGAACAGATGATCTCCGAGATCATTCCCAGCTCAGGACTCTCAGTACACTTGTTTTTGTCTTTTGTTTTTTGTTTGTTTGTTTTTTTTCCAGTAGCTTTAATTTCTTTGACATTTTTAACAGTTACTATCGTCTTTTTCACTTTCATTTTTATTTCTATTTGGTTTTCATTTTTTGAGATTTTATTTTTAAGTAATCTCTACAGGCAGCATTGGGCTCGAACTCACAACCCCAAGATCAAGAGTCACACACTCCACTGACGGAGCCAGCCAGGTGTCCCTCACTTTCATTTTTAATCCTTTCCCCCAAATATGGGTTCTTGAATGTAAGCCTTGAGTTAAGTTCTCCCATTATGGGATTTCCTGATTCCCTTCTTTAGAATGAGAATTCCAACCATTTGGAATAAGGGTGTTTCTTGGTTTAAGCCTTAGAGGTGACAACATTTGGTTTCCCACGTTCACAGCTGGCTTGTCACCTTTGCCTTGCACCTCCTATGATTTTCACTCATGTCGAAGCCTTCCTAAAAAGAAAACAGAATGACCAAATGACCTCCTTTTTAACTTCATGTTTTCAAGAGATTCTAGGTTGACCAAAGTCAATAAGTATTTTACAACAATTCGAGTAATTCATTCTACCAAGGAAGGTGTATATCTTCCTAATTCTTTTTAAAAAGAGCAACAGAGAAGGGTCAAGTTGCTTAGATGTCTATGATATGGAGGCTTTCCATTGGCTAGATTCGAGATCCTTTGTCAAAACTCAATTGGTGTAGGAGAGGATAATCTTCTTTTTCCTGCCTCCTTCTCCCAAAAGAATGATTATTTATTCATTGAGAGTATTTTTTTCTGGAATGGTTTTACTGATTAATTTCAAAGTGTGCTTTTAAGTCTAAAGTTCTTGGATTTTATGATTTTGTATTTGCCACTGAATCTGAGGCTGGTAAATTTAGCTATAGGCTTACTTGTAATATTCTGTCTAAGGTGAAGGTTATTTTCCACCTTAATTTTTTGGTTTCCCCTATCTCCTGCCTGTACGTGGTTCCACCCAAATTATGTACTCCTTTTCAGCAGATAATTCAGTTTTCAAATCTAGATTTAAAAACTAAAATTCTGTCTTCTACATTTATGTACTTACAAGACCAAATAATATGTTCCCATTTTAAGTAGTATCATATGCAGCAAGTTCAATGTCAATGAGATATGAAGTCAAGATGTAACAAACATTTTTGTAAGTTTTACTGGGTCCAGGGTCTACCCTTTCCTATAGGATGAACTTTCACACATTGTACCCAAAAGGTACATTTGAGGCTATAAATGAATCATAATCGGCTGCAAACTGCTCTCTACTTTTTAAAATTTTCTCCAGTAAACAACCCAATGTAAGGACTTTGACGTTGTCTGCTCAGAATTCAGTTTGCTTAACTGAAGTTTATTGGGTATTGGACCAGTTAGGGATTGGTTTCCTGCTCTCCCGGTGAGTCATCACTTATTTACAGTGACAGTAAGAAGGATCCCTTCTTTCATTGGATTAGTGTCCTTAGTCAGTGGCTCTGTTTTTGATTTGTTACCTCTGGTTTTGGTTTATCACTTTATGTCTTCCTTTCATTGAGCATTTACTACGAGCTAGCCATTATTAAGCACTTTACCTATGTTATCGAGTTAAATTACCAGTATAACAAACTTTAGGTGGCTATGATTATACCTATTTTTCACCTGAGGGGTGGAGGCTTAGGAAGGTGAGGTAAGGATACCACGGTCAACAAGTGAGTCCAAGTTTATATAAACTTGGTGAATGGCAGATTGAGACAGATCTGTTTGGTTCTGGTATTTGCATAGCGCTCTCTCTTCCTTTCAAAAGTGTGTTTACTCTGGTATTATGCTGTTAAGAGTTCAAGGAAGCTGGCATCATCTTGAGTTTGCTAGTAAATAACTATTTGTGATTTTCGTTGTTGTTCTGGCTTACCCCTTTTCACTAGAGAAATATCCCCAGGGAAAGGAGGGGTGAGGGAGACTTTCCATTTACTTTGTGCTAAAGTTTTGTCAGGAAAGCTGGTAGAGGGGTCATGACCAAGAGTAAATTCCACACACTATAGAAAAAAATAGTCTCACAGGTCAAGGTTAAGATGAAGGGTCAAGTCTTGCGAGCAAGCAAAGGATAAAAGCAGTAGCAACAGAAGGGGTCCTGATTTATTTTCAACCCATTTCCTCATTGAAGGCAGACAGAGTAATTAAGATTTCCTCTTAATCTGTGTAGCTCTCAGTGCCCTTTGAAGTGGTATGGGGGCTCGGGGTGGGGGTGGGGAGATCTACCAGGCAGTCTGAAAGGAAACATGTTCAAAAAAGTGAAACATGGAGACCTGAGTCTTAGAATTTGAACAGCATTTGGTAGTGTAGGTAACAATATTTCTTTTTCTGTTTAACTTCTATTTATTTTGAAAGAGAGAGAGAGAGCATGAGCAAGGGAGGGGCAGGAAGGAAGGAAGGAAGGAAGGAAGGAAGGAAGGAAGGAAGGAAGAAAGAAAGAAAGGAAGAAAGAAAGAAAGAAAGAAAAGAGAGAGAGAATCTTAGGCAGGCTCTGTACTGATAGCATGGAGTCCAATGTGGGGCTCAAACCCACCAACCTTGAGATCATGACTGGAGCCGAAATCAGGAGTCAGAGGCTGAACCGACTGGGCCACCCAGGTGCCCCAGTAACAATATTTCTAAAGGAGATTTTTGTTTAAATTATATTGAGGTAGAGGGGCACCTGGGTGGCTCAGTCGGTTACGTGTCTGACTTTGGTTCAGATCATGTCATGATCTCACAGTTCACAAGTTCAAGCCCCACATTGGGCTCTGTGCTGTGAGCTCAGGGCCTGGAGCTGCTTCTGATTCTGTGTGTGTCTCTCTCTATGCCCCTCCCCCACTCATACACTGTCTCTCTCTCTCAAAAATAAATTTAAAAAAACATTTAAAAAATTAAAAAATTATAGTGAGGTGGAGTAAGATCACTGATACAAGTTGGAATGAATTTAATCTAATAACTTATGTAATAGACTATGCACTAATGGTCTGTAACTGGATTATTGATAGTTGCAGACACATTTGAATTTGTTCATTGGGATGAAAGGTCCTCATATGTTATCAGTTCCCATGGTCATTTTAGAGATTCTTTACTGGGTCATCTCTTTGTGTTAAGGATTGTCAAAATCCCTTAGGTTATGGGCTTACTTAGGGAGTATAAAAGGGTAAAGCTTATTACCTAAACTAATGACACACTTCTCTACAGTCCTTTGTAATTTACAAGGTACTTTGATATGCAGCGTCTCAGTCCAATACCACACGGTGACGGTAAGTGACTTGTTAAAGGTCACAGAAGTAGTAAGATACAGGACCCAAGACTTAACTGAGGCTTCTTGATTCCGAGGGCATTTATCCTTATAATAGGCACAACTTGACCACAGGGAAAAACAAAAACTACTTTATTAATGTTTTACACTTTTTATGCAGGTACTGTTCTTTGTAACACATGAAGGTGGAGGCAGTAGAAGATTTTTTGAAATCCACTAGAATTAAAATTGGGCTTAGAACATACTTAATCTCAACTTAAAAAAAATTTATGAAAGAGAACCCTCCCCCTGCAACCAATTATTTTAGTTCCAGGGTTGGCAAACTTTGCTTGTAAAAGGTCTGACAGTAAATATTAGGTTTTGCAGGCCATATGGTCCTTATTACAACTATTCAACTTTGCTGTTTTAGTGTGAAAACAGCCGTAGAATGATATGAAAATGAATGAATATGCTTGAGTTCCAACACAACTTTATTTATGGACACTGGAATTTGAATTTCATATAATTTCCATATGCCAGAAAATATTTTTTTTTCAATTTTTCAATTATTTTAAAAGGTAACCCTTTTTAGCTCACAGGCCCTATCAAAACAGGTGGCAGGCCGGACTTGGCTTGAAGAGCTAAGTTTGTCAACCCCTGGTTTATTTATTTATTTTTTTCATTCTTTAAAGTGTTTTATTTATTTTTGAGAGAGAGAGCGAGAGAGCAAGAGAGCGAGAGAGAGTGAGAGAGAGAGAGAGAGAGAGAGCAGGGGAGGGACAGAAAGAGAGGAGACACGGAATCCAAAGCAGGCTCCAGTCTCTGAGCTGTCAGCATAGAGCCCAATGCAGGGCTTGAACTCATGAGTCAGTCATGAGATTATGACCTGAGTGCGAGTAGGAAGTAGGATTCTTAACCAACTGAACCACCTAGGTGCCCCATCAACCCCTGGTTTAGATAGGGAGGAACCGGAAGGGCGATACCTCTTGACTGCAGTGAGGAAGGAGCAGGAAGGAGGGACAATGGCCTTATGCACTGTTGGATTCTGTGGTTAAGACTGAGATGGCTGGTTCCTCCCCAAAATGTCTTTTTGCCTTGACACTTTCCCACTCATTTTAGTGAAAACTTGGCTTTATCCCCATAACTCCTAGTGAGAAATCTTATGACTGGTGATGATGTGGTATAAACAAATTACAGTTGAGACATTCAGTGTGGACAGAGACATTTTGATTTGTCCTCTAATTGTTTCCTGTGTGCAAATCATGGCCTGTAGTTTGTCCCCAGGTGAGGTCAAGCTCTGTGTCAACTGGTGTATGTCCCCCACGGTCTCTAGCCTAGAGCTAAATAGCCAATGTTTATGAAATCACACACTTGTTATTAGTTGCTGGGGAGACAACTAGAAAGCCTATTCCCATACGGATTTTCAGAGGAGCTAAAGTGACACTCTTGATATATTTATAAATACATACCATTAGGTGATGGACATACTTGCTGACTGTCATAAGTGATGGCTTTCTAGCCGGCATTCTGTCCCCAAATAGCATCCGGAAATTGGACTTCTTCTTTTCCTTCCTCTTCTTTTTATTATGGAATGCTTCACAACTTTGCATGTCCTCCCTGCACCGGGGCCATGCTCGTCCCCTCCTTCCCAAGTTCCTATATGCGCTGCCAAAGCAAGTAACGAGATCGAACGTATTCAAAGCCCTTTAATCCTGCCACTGCACACCCCTTCCCAGGAGACTTCTGGGAGTGTTCCCTTCCGACACAGTTAAACCCACCAGGAGAACAGTCTCTCTCAGAGAACTGCTGGCTCTCCGCTGTTGGAACCTGGGAGGGGCAGGGCCGATTTAAATATTCAGAGCCTCAGAAGTTTCGTTCAAGGTTAGTCCTTTCAAAGGGGCAATTCCCTTGGCTAGCTTGTGCTCACAAGCAGGCGGAGTGACTTGAACAGTAATTCTAGATTGGCCTTTCCTGTTGTTTTTAGTCTTATTTTAGCTTTCTGGTTTTACCTTTCCCAGCCTGAGTCAATAGAGGTGGGTGTGGCCATAAACTCAGGATGCTGGATCTAGAAGTGGGTTGAGCTCTTGACTCCACCTTTCTACCCTGATTATAGGCGGGACAGGCTTGGAGCCATCCTTATAGAAGCCAGTGGTAGACGAGGCACTCAAGAGGCAAAAACATCACTTTGGGCAAAATTTGTTTAGGCTCCCGAGGCTTGTGTCCAAACCCAAGTATTAGTAAAATCCTATTTTCTACAGTGAAAAACTAATGCCTAGCACTTGCCTAAACAAGTGAGATCATGCTGGAACCAAAATAGAATACTAAAAAACAAAACAAAACAAAATAAATGGTTTTACTGAGAAAATAAACGGTCCTAAATAATTAAAATAAAGTAAAAAATTCAGATGTTAACCCTAAAATTACTATTAGTTAAATTCAGAGAGGTTATAGCTGAATACTCTATATATGTCTTTTTTTAAAATACCTTATATATGTCTTGATTTATAAGGTTTTTCATGTTTACTTTTTGAGAGAGAGAGAGAGAGCGCGAGCGAGCACGGGTGCATGAGTGGGGGAGGGGCAGAGAGTGAAAGTGAGAGGGCGACACAGAATCTGAAGCAAGTTCCAGGCTCTGAGCTGTCAGCACAGAGCCCAATGTGGGGCTCAATCTCACGAACTGTGAGACTTAAGTTTCTAATTTCCCTTATTCTTCGGATTCATTTCCCAGTTGGCTCAGAAATTAGGCTGGAAAGAAAAGTATTTGTAATCCTGGCCTCCAACAGAAATGTTCTTCAGACGTTCACTGGTATAGACTAATCCCAAGAATTTTCTTGAAGTCATAGTTTGGTTTGGTTTCAGAATTGCTATTTTAGACCCATATAAAGATTTGTTATTTTTTTTTAAGTCTTTATTTGTTTTTGAGAGAGAGAAAGACAGAGTACAAGTGGGGGAAGAACAGAGATTGGGAGACACAGAATCCGGAGGCTCCAAGCTCTGAGCTGTCAGTGTAGAGTCTGATGCAGTACTCGAAATCTCGAACTGCGAGATCATGACCTGAGCTGAGGCTGACGCTTAATCAGCTGAGCCACCTGGGCAACCCTAAAGATTGCTTTTTTAAGAACAACTATTAGCATGTCTAGAACAGCTTCAGATAATCTACATTTGCTTTTCTGTACAAAGGGCTGATTGAATACTTAATGCTGTAGGATAAAAAGGTGGTCTGCAGATATGCTAGCTCCCTTTCTGATGCTATCTCAGCTGCTAAGTCCAGCTCAGCTGGACAACTAGCTTCAGAACTATACAACCAAATGGAGGAGATTGGCTTTTCTGTCTGCTAATTACCCTATTAAAATAGGGAGGAAAGTCATTGTTAAACATGCCTACCTTTCAATACTCTCATAGGTTTTGCTGACCATCATTCAGACCTGAGGGATAAGTTGCCTAAAGCATAAAACAAACAAAAAAAGACATCTATGGTGACCAACCCAAGATGTCTACTAGGTCCTGGAAAACTGGGATGTTAACTGGGACATAAGACTTTCACCACCATGATGAGCCAGTTGGTGTCCGAGACCCACCAAGCACACACTTCAGCTGTTCTATCCAGCAGTGCCATTTACTTCAATATTGAACTTGCGCTTTGTATCGATTGAGACATAACAAACTGTCTTTCATTGCAATACTTGCTTATTGAGGCCCCATGACGATCACACTGAAGGCATAATATATATGCCCAATCTTGATTGTATTGACCACACTCCTACTTCATCCTTTAACCATTTTCTACTTTTTCCTTCATAGGTTTGTGATTCAGACACCATGCTTGACCCTGCGTCATCTGTGGAAATGGTAAAAGTTTTAGAAGAAGACCCTATGGTTGGAGGTGTCGGGGGAGATGTGCAGGTGCATAAGGCTTTACTTTTGGCATGAGTTCTTTTAGTTATACTCTTACTCATTGATTCATTGAACATATATTTATTACACACCAAACTTTCTGCCAGATGTTGCTTTTGGTGCTAGAGACACATTAGTATGTGCCTTGACCCACTCTATTGTCTCTTTTCTTGCCTAAATTGAAAAGATTTACGATTTCTATGTTTAACTCTGGGGCATAACCCTTGTTTGTTGTGGCTGATAAATGATATGTTTAATTTAACGGTGTAATGACTTCTTTTTTTTTTTTTTAGTGTTTTACTTATTTCTAGGAGAGAGAGAGAGAGACAACAGGGGAGGGACAGAGAGAGAGGGAGTCACAGACTGAAACAGGCTCCAGGCTCTGAGCTGGCAGTCAGCACAGAGCCCGACGTGGGGCTTGAATCCACGAACCGCGAGATCATGACCTAAGCGAAAGTCAGACGCTTAACCGACTAAGCCACCCAGGCGCCCCTAACGGTGTAATGACTTCTACCATATCTTCTTGAACCATAACTTAATGTTCTGATGTTGGGGTTCATTAACTGTGAAGGAAAAAAAAAGGAAGAAGGGCAGACCTTATACCTATGTATTTAAAAGCTGATCCATATCTGGTCAATTAAAAATCCAGATTGGAATACGAAGGAAGAAAAGAGAAGTAGCAAGTTAAATTTATACTGGTAAGAAAGGCAAAGGAATAATTAATAAGTGGATTTCCTGATTATGATTTATTTCCCACTAATTTTTTTGAGAGGGAGGAGAGGCAGAGGGAGAGAGAGAGACAGAGAGACAGAGAGAGAGAGAATCTTAAGTAGACTCCAGCCACAAACCGGAATCAAGAGTCAGCTGCTCAATCACCTGAGCTACCCATTTACCCCCCACCCTCACCCCCACTAATTATCTTTATTTCCCAGTATTTGTTGTCAGTGGAGAAACAATGAAACAAATATTAATGAAGGCTACTTGGCACATGTGGGATGGGAAATGAATATATATGTGAATATGTGAAAATATGTGAAGATTAAAATGACTGCTTTGCAGGGGCTCCTGAGTGGCTCAGTTAAGTGTCTGATTCTTGGTTTCAGCTCAGGTTGTGATCTCACAGTTTTGTGAGTTCAAGCCCCACTTCCGGCTCTGTGCTGACAGTGGGAAGCCTGCTTGGGATTCTCTTTCTCACCTCTTTCTCTGCCCCTCCTTCACATGCACTGTCTCTGTCTCTCTCAAAATAAATACAAAAACTTAAAAAAAAAATGAGTGCTTTGCAAATGCGTGATCAGATTTTGACAAAAGGTGAGAAACATGTAGAAACTTGACTTTAAAATTTAGGTTCTGTGTTGCTGTATAACCCATTTTATACATGCCTGGTGATACTGAAGGCGAAGACCATGCCTGCAACAGACAAAGAAACAGTCTGGTGATAAAAGAGGAAGCATGCAACATCTAGATGAGAATTGAACAAAATTGAGATGAAAGAAAGAATTTAGAAATATTGCCAAGAAAAAGCTGCTAATTTTCAGTAGCTTTTGCACAGAGCATTATTTCAGGATTTAAGTTTTGGGGAGAGGCCAGAACAAGCAATTTATCACTGGCATTGCATAAAAGAGAGAAAGGAGAAGGAAAATGAATGGAATTGGATGAGTTGGAAATTAACCAGGACAGGAGAGAATGGAACTTAAAAACCTTCACATCTGAGGTGATAGGAAAGAGTGGGAAATTTAGGATCTGAGAATTAAAGCTGAAAACTATTAGAGCATAACAACAAGAAGAACAAAAAGTGAAAAGAGGGCAGAGCCATGCAGTAGAAAAACTATTACTCATCAAGGAGTCCCAGTGCACGGACACAATTGATCAGATTAATCTGGTAACGAAGAATCTGAGAAAGTGAAAGATAACTGTGTCAAAATGAAGAAGAATGCTAACGTAGGAGGATCAAATAACACACCTCGCTCTAGGTAGTAACCTTACAATAGCACAGCTTTTGTTCGTATTTTAGCTAAGGCTCACCTTTTATTTAATCCCTTTTTTTCTTCTTGCAGATTTTAAACAAGTATGATTCCTGGATCTCCTTCCTCAGCAGTGTGAGATACTGGATGGCTTTTAATATAGAACGGGCCTGCCAGTCTTATTTCGGGTGCGTCCAATGCATCAGTGGGCCTCTGGGAATGTACAGAAACTCCTTGCTGCATGAATTTGTGGAAGACTGGTACAATCAGGAGTTTATGGGCAGCCAATGTAGTTTTGGTGATGATCGGCATCTAACGAACCGAGTGCTGAGTCTGGGCTATGCAACAAAATACACAGCTCGATCCAAGTGCCTTACGGAGACACCTATAGAATATCTCAGATGGTTAAACCAGCAGACCCGCTGGAGCAAGTCATACTTCCGAGAGTGGCTGTACAACGCGATGTGGTTTCATAAACATCACTTGTGGATGACCTATGAGGCAGTGATCACTGGATTCTTCCCTTTCTTTCTCATTGCCACAGTAATCCAGCTCTTCTACAGGGGAAAAATCTGGAACATCCTCCTCTTCTTGTTGACTGTCCAGTTAGTGGGTCTCATAAAATCATCCTTTGCCAGCTGCCTTAGAGGAAATATTGTCATGGTCTTCATGTCCCTCTACTCAGTGTTATACATGTCAAGTTTACTTCCCGCCAAGATGTTTGCAATTGCCACAATAAACAAAGCCGGGTGGGGCACATCTGGAAGGAAAACCATTGTTGTTAACTTCATAGGACTCATTCCAGTATCAGTTTGGTTTACAATCCTCCTGGGCGGTGTGATTTTCACCATTTATAAGGAATCTAAAAAGCCATTCTCAGAATCCAAACAGACCGTTCTAATTGTTGGAACGTTGCTCTATGCATGCTATTGGGTCATGCTTTTGACGCTGTATGTGGTTCTCATCAATAAATGTGGCAGGAGGAAGAAGGGACAACAGTATGACATGGTGCTCGATGTATGATCTTACCTGGTTTGATGTTTGCAGTCACACACGCAGACACACACAAAACCTTAGTTCCTCTTGGGACTGTACCGTATCGTGGCATCAGATATTGCCACCTAAGGAGACATATCACTGCTGCTGGGACTTGAACAAAGACATTTCTATGGGTTTATTTTGATTCTGCCAAAGTAAAACAAGACATCAATAAGAAGAAACTCAGATTTTAACCTGTTATTTCTATGAAAATGGGAAACATTCTTGGTTTATGCACTTTTTCCTTTTACTGTACATCGCCTAACAGTGTTTGCCCTATATACCTCACTAGCCATGCTTTATGTGGGTTATCATGGAAGAAAAGAATTTTGGAAACTCAAGGAAAAGTTCTTTCAACGTATACAACCTAACTTATGGACTGCGTTGATAGCTAATTTTTTTTTTTTTAGAAAGGATTTTCTGTTTAACTCTACCAAATGAAATGCCAAAGGAAATTCTAAAGGCCGTTGGCTGTGCTGTATTTTTATATAACTGTACTGTGTTTTAAAAATTTTGTATGCCAATTTTTAAAGCAAATTTTGCATATTCTATATTTTACTTCTCTGCCAAAATACACCTGTTCTTTTTTTATTATTAAAATAGGTTCTGAAAAACTTCATACTTAAAAAAAAATCTACCCAAAATGTGAAGCTTGGTTGACTGATGTTGTTCATGATAGAAAGAATAAAATACTTCTGTCTCTCTCTACTTTTTAACATGGAATAGTTTCTTTCTGTGAAAAATATTTTAACTTCTTCTCATTTCTTTTAGAAAAGGCCAATAAACCTGTCACACTTTGGGAGTAGAAATACACACTTATGTGTACAAAAAAGCAAAATCATTGGAAAATCAAGGCCAAAGGGGTAGAAAAGTGCAATTTTTCATAAGATTCAAAGAAAGGGAATGCTAGTCCTTGAAAGAAAACAGTAGGCATCCGGCACTGGACAAAACATGGGTATCAGAGATTAATAATCTTTGGGGATTGTGGTAGTGTTTTCTCAGGCTGAGTACAATGGAAAGTGGAAAAAAATTATCAGTATTATTTGAACAAATACAATACAGTTCATCATTTTGTTTTGTGGCCTGAATTTATCAGATCCCTGTCTATATATTGAACATAATTTACTGGTCTTTTTTTATTTTTTCAGCTTGCCAGTTCACTTTACATGTTACTATGAGGTTTACATGGATGAGTTGGGTACATTTTAATAAGTGTAAAGCCTATAGATACGAAAATTGACACATTTCAGCTCCCCTTCTACTTTCTAGAGAGGATTTTTTTTTCTGAATTTATGCAGATAATTACTTCATCTGTCTTGTTCTTGGCCTACATAGATATGTTTACATAGTAAAAATAATATCAAGGTTTAATAAATGTATCAAGAATTGGCACATAAGAGAAATGGATGGACCAGATACCCCTAACCCGGCTAATTTAGCTACTTCAAGGGCCTCAGTTATCCAGTTTGACTTTTGACATGACCCATCTTGCCTTGTAGCTGGTGCTGTGTAGACTTGTGTTAAAAACAATCAAACACATGAGTCGTTGCATAAAAAATGTTGTGATGAAGCGGAGTGTGAATGTGGCGAAGGGTTTGACCATGTGCCTCTGTCATTCTGCTTCCTTTCCATGCAGACGCCTATGTTCCATCTCCTGCCTAAGAAAAAGATGCACATTCTACCTTCGGAGTACAAAAGGTACAAACCATTCTGCAACTCAGACTCAGTGATGGGAGAGTTTGTGGGGAAAAAACACAGCATGCCAATAAATGAAACTAAAACTTGAGTTTGCCTTTTTTAACTATTTATGTTCTAAGTTAAGCTTTGGTAACTTTCAAATGTCAAATTCTCTCATTCTTATAAAAGATTGAATTAATTGCCTGTATTTATTGTAGCAATTATTCAATGTATTTCCAGTATAGGATGTATAGTATAATTGATTTTTTGTAAATAAAATATTTTTGATAAGAGTATTGCCTTTTTTTCTAAGGGAAGGGGGAATTTCAAATGAAACAAAAACTCTGTTTTCCTGATAATGTAATAGATTTAAGAATGGGGTATATAGAAAATAAACAAACGTAGTTGGTCAAAAATAATAGAAATCGTTTCATGTTACTAATTATGAAACAGAAGTCCCTTAAATTCATGTGGTTTGTAAATCTGGAAAACAGGAGGGAGAGAGATTCAACTAATATAATCTTGCCTTGCCTTTAATCTTATCTTATATTTCCCTTGGAAGGGAATATAAATTTCCCAAATTTAGAGAAAAATTATTTTATTATAGTAATTTATCCTGGTGGGGAAAATTACAGGTTTTCAGAAAAGTCATAAAAAACTTTAATTATTATTATAATTAATAACAAAATCTTAAAAATAACTTGAACTCCAATAGAGAGCAATATTAAATGAATTACAGCATTTCTAAACAATATAACATTATTGCCCACTAAAATATTTTTGGAGAACATGAGGATATTGGAAAATGATTACATTAAAAATATATAACCACTTTGTACAGTAACATCTCAAATTTGTAAAAATAAACATGTTTTAATGTCATTATCTCTACTACTGGGAATATCACAGGTTTTCTATGCTGTATACATTTTTGTATTTTCGAAATACCATGATCCTGTATTGTTTTTATAATCAGAAAAAGGACAATAAATATTGCTTTTTTAAAAAAAAAAAAGTGGGTTGGGGCATCTAATAGCATTAGCTCCTGGTTCGAGGAGCTAATGGTACATACATTTACTATACACAGACACACGCATAATATAAAAGTGTTACACACATAATATAAAAGTGTTAAGCCACTGACTATTATTGCTACTCCAGTGATGGTTCTAATCTCAGTGATTCACTGAGAAAGTCCCTGGTGCTCTGTTAGAAGCTGGCACACTTAACAATAAAGAGCCGGTGTACACTGTAGCCTTTTCTGGCTGCGTGGTCTGCTATGTGACCGCTCTTCTCTTGGACCACAAAAGCATCCATAGGCAATATGCCGACAAAAGTGTGTGGTCGGCTTCCAATAACACATTACGGACACTGATATTTGAATTTATAATTTACATGCATTTTGAAATATTCTTTTGAATATGTTTTAGTCATTTAAATATCTTAAAACGATTCAGAGTTCACCGGCATTACTAAAACAGGCAGCGAGCCAGATCTGGCCTGCTGGCTGTGGTTTAGTGACTTAGCGCTCTACAGGAAGCGCTGACTTGTCTGTGCCGTTAAATACTCACCCGAACACCTAATTTTTGAGCACATACCATGCGTCAGTTGCTGCCAGAGCACATTGTGCAGATTGGCTATTTTAGCTCTATCATTTGGAAGGGGTTCCACTATTTTTGCCGCTTACAGGTGAGGAATTTGAAGCTTAGGGTGGTATCTCGAGACCATAAAGCTGTTAAATTGTGAGGGTGGAATTTAGGTCCAGGCGCTCTGATGTCAGAATTACCTTTGAAACAGTACTCAATGTGCTGTCCATGGTCCAGCACCAACAGCCGACCTGGTGTTGGATGTGAAAATGCATGGACGTGCCTGGGGGCTCCGTCTGTTAAGTGCCGGACTCTTGACTTTGGCTCAGGTCATGATCTCATGGTCTGTGAGATGGAGCTCTGTATTGGTCTCTGTGCCGGGCATGGAGACCATTTAAGATTCTCTCTCTCCTCGCTCTGCCCCTTCCCCTGCTTGTGCACACCCGCTCTCTCTCTCCCTAAAAATAGATAAATAAACTTTAGAAAAAAGAAAAGAAAAGAAATGCAAATGCATGGCCCTGCCCCAGACCCACTGAATCAAAGTCTTGGGCTGGGCCCCAGAACCTGTTTAATAAGATTCCTAGAGGGGCACCCGGGTGGCTCAGTCGGTTAAGCATCTGACTTCGGCTCAGGTCATGATCTCCTGGTTGGTGGGTTCGAGCCCCGCGTCGGGCTCTGTGCTGACTGCCAGCTCAGAGCCTGGAGTCTGCTTCAGATTCTGTGTCTCCCTCTCTCTCTGACCCTCCCCTGCTCACGCCATCTCTCTGTCTCTCTGTCTCTCTCTCTCTCTCTCTTTCAGAAATAAATAAAACATTAAACAATTCTTTTAAAAAGAAAAAAAAATAAGATTCCTAGATGCGGGCACCTGGGTGGCTAAGTTGGTTAAGTGTCCCAATCTTGGTTTCGGCTCATGTTATTATCTCATGGCTTAGTGTGTTCAAGCCCCGCATTGATTTCTTTCCCTCTCTCTGCCCTCCCCTCCTCGTACTGTCTTTGCTTTTTTTTTCAAAACAAATAAACTTAAAAAAATTTTAAATGTTTATTTACTCTTGAGAGAGAGACACAGAGAGAGAGAGAGAGACAGAGGGAGACAGAGAAAGCATGAGTGGGGGAGGAGCAGAGAGCGACCAAGACACAATCCAAAGCAGGCTCAAAGTTCTGAGCTGTTAGTACAGAGCCCAACACAGGGCTCGAACCCAGGAACGTGAGATCAGGACATGAGCCAAAGTCCGACGCTTAACTTACTGAGCCACCTCGGTGCCCAGTAAATAAATAAACTTTAAAAAAACATCCCTGGATCATTTTACTCACATTAGAGTTTGAGAATCATTGTTCTAATCTAATATATTGTTTTCTTCAGACTAAGTATGGTTTCTATGATAACTATCATTTCAAATATTTGTATTTTCCTACTGAGCTTTAGTATCAAATATGGATGTTGGCAGATACCTGGTTTTAATGAAGCTTTTTGAATACCTGTTATGAGCAAGAAGTCAAAAGGTATACTCAAAGAGGTTATAACTGAGTAAGAAGGATATTGACAATTACACAAACATTTGGTGCAAAATAGAATAATAAAGGTACAAAGAATGGCATGGGAATATAAAAAGAAGGAAAGAAGTGGACAAATAGCTCTGTAAAGATAGATGTCAAGATAGTGTGGCACTGGGGTGATTCTTTAAGGATGTGCAGATTTTTGGAAACTAAGGTCTTTCCAGATGAAAAGAATATGGGTAAAGCAATTGAGGTGCAATTTTGATATGTGTTCCTTTCCACAGAATTAATAAGTTTAATTAAGGTTCGGGCTGTATTTAACCAAGAGTTTAGACTTAGCTGTAGAAAGAACATCTGAAGGTAGATCATAGAAGACCATAATCCAATGGAGAGAAATACTAGAATGAAGTGTTTCAATTTGATAGATCACGGTACCTGCAGATAATTCTGAATGGGGTGCTAACGTTGCAAACTGAGCTACATGATGGAGGTTTCGATTTGAATGTCCCGCATAAACAAGTATGACTTGGTTCAAGTGTGCTTATAATAAACAAGTGTCGTTCTTCCAGGGACTGGGCTACTGTCATCCTGTTCCCTCCAGGTATCCAAATACCATCTTCAGCTTCTTTTTATGCCATGTAACCAGCTGGTCACAACAACCCTTTGATTCCCCACTTGCAGTCACTCAAATTCATCTCTCACCCTACTTAAGACATTCTGTATATCTTACCTGAGCTGTTAAAAACGTCTTCTAACTACTTCTTTTCCTCATTTCTGTTTCATCCAATAGATTCTCTACATTTCTGTCAAAGTTCTCTTTCTAAGACCTAACTCTGAATAAAAAGGTGTAATTTTATCTCATTGTCACCAAGATAAAAGCATTACATTATGGATGCATTCAAGACTAATAACAGTCTTTTTCTATCCTCTCTTGCAGTCCATAATCTTACTATTTTTTTGTGGTCCCGCCAAAGTAGTTTCGCTCCCTCACACACTGCCCTTTACCTTAGTCAAGTTTCTTTATTGCAAATATTCTCAGAAACCTCAGTGTGCTGATGAGTTTTATGAATGTGCAAGAGAGGCCTGTCACATAGAGAAATTCCTACACTTAGATACTACGGCATCCATTCCATGGCGATGTTGGCTAACATCTGGATTAACATTGATATTCTGCAGTATGTAGTTTACGTACTGCTAGTATATAATTCCTAACACCACAAGTTGGATTTGTGTTCACTCAAGATCTAGAAAGAAAACATGCAAAGCTTAAGATTCTTATTTCTTGAGTAATCAGCTCCAGGTGTGGAGACGTCAGGGGGGGTGGGGGTAAAGGGGGAGGAGCCTTCAGGTTCATTATGGCTCAGCCTCTGGGCTACATAAACAGGGTCTTCTCAAAAGAGTTCAATTTACCCATTTGCTGTCAGAAAGCTCTCCCCACTCTGGCTTCAGCAAACCCAGGTGGCTTGTTTTTGCTCTATTATTTAGGGCAAGAAGGAGTTCAATCCTGATATATTGGGGAAATGTGCAATGAGTAGGTGAGCCTATTTTCTGAAAGAACTTGGTCTTGTGTAGAGCACTGATTGAAAAGAAGCATGATTGTTTTATAAACCAAAGGAAAGGCCTCATTTTACCTTGGATCGAGCTGGTTGTTGAGTGGAGTGGCAAAATCAAACGCAATCATCTCTTGACCAGGTCAGGATAGAATCACAGTTATATGTGTTCACTCAGAAGGAACAGAGACATGAGAATGTCACATAAAGACACATCCACTTTTCTAGACAACATGTGATGTGACTCTTCAAGTAAGATACACACACACACACACACACACACACACGAGGAAAGTTTTAAGGAAATAAAAATCTTCGGAAAAGGATCTCTGGGATCAAAGTTGAATGGCTGTTTAAATGAAGCTCTCGGTATAATCACAAAAGGAAACTTGAAGTTCATTCAGTCCAACTCAGCTGCCTCAAATCTTTGTTGGAATGAGGCAAGGACCTAAAGAAAGAGAGGGAGAGTGAAGGCTCCTTATCTCCAAGGAATCAAACTGCAGTTCAGTTATTTTAGCACCTTGCTCAAGGTTGCACAGCTGGCTCCAAATCCTGAGGCTAGCATCTGGGTTTCTTTTATCCAGATGTTTTGGCCTGCTTTATAATGCAGAAAACCTCAAATTAGCAATTTCTGGGCAGCTACTCTACTCTTAAATCTGACATATTGAGGCCGTGCTTAAATCCATTCCCCTCAAAAGGGGTTGTAAATTATAAGCTTTGATATTTGGATTTTAAATAAAAAGTCATCCTGGCCAGTCTACAACAATGCCTGAAATTTTCAGCACCATTAAGAAATATCATAACATGTCAAAAATGAATATTCTAAAGCTCTTGCCCTAAAACAAATTGTTGCCATATTACCCACTTCGGAAGCGCATAAGGCCAGAACAAGTGTGGAGGTCTGACTTATTTTGTATTTGGGCTTTGGTTGCAGATTGACTTAAACTTGAGAAAATTACCCCACTTCTTGGAGGCTTACTTTCCTTACCTGAATAATGAGGGTGTCACATCTCAGAGTTACTGTGTCAGCAAGACAGCCTATCAAGACCCTAGGAAAGATATTTGCCACATGATAGAAGTTTAATAAAATTTTCTTTTCTTTTCCCGCTCCCTTCTAAGCAGCTGTATCAGTACTCCTTCTCCCGGCCTTCATTTATTCCTTACTTTCTTCTTTTTATAAAATTTAATTAAATTTAATTTTTTTAATTTTTATTTATTTTTATTTTTATTTTTTATTTTTTTCTTACAAATAGTTTATTGTCAAATTAGTTTCCACATAACACCCAGTGCTCATCCCCACAAGTGTCCCCCTCCATGCACATCCCCCCTCCCCCCACATCCATCAGTCCTCAGTTTTTGTCAGCATTCAAGAGTCTCATGGTTTGCCTCTCTCCCTTTCCCCCACCATTTCCCCCCTCCTTCTCCTCCTTGTTCCTCAGTTAAGTTCCTCTTAATCCTCCTATACGTGCACACATATGATATTTGTCCTTCTCTGCCTGACTTATTTTGCTCAGCATAACACCCCCAAGGTCCATCCATGTTGCTACACAAGGCCAGATTTCATTGCTTCTCATTGCCATGTAGTATTCCACGGTATAGATAAACCACATCTTTTTGATCCATTTGTCCGATGATGGACACTTAGTCTCTTTCCATGTTTTAGCTATTACTTACTTTCTTCTTAAAATTTCTTTATGCAGCAAACCCAAGAGCTGGGACATTTAGCTTACATACCAAGGAAATTTACTTCTCAGAAATGCATTTTATTTTATTTTCCAGGTTCATAGTTTATGATGGTACAAATTGACTATCGCACGACGGGGTGGCATTAGCTTCCCCTGGCCTGGGAACATAACAGAAAAATGGCACACTTTAAAACACAGGTGTTTATGTCTCTTTCACAGGTGTTTTTTTTTAATTTTTAATTTTATTATTATTTTTAAAATATTTTTATTAAAGTTATTTTTCATATTTATTTATCCATTGTTTATTTATTTTGAGAGATGCAGGCACAAGGAGGGGAGGGGCAGAGGGAGAGGGAGAGAGAGGATCTCAAGCTGTCAGTGCAGAGCCCGATGCCGGGTTCTTTTTTTAGACCTTAACTTGGAGTGTAAGACCATCACAGCAATGCCTCCATGTGTGGCCAGTACACAATTCATTCTCCTTGTGAGAGGGTAAAGGTTGAAATTTTTTTGATACCAGTGAAATGGGAGTTGGATATCCATTTCTGCATCTGCCATGATTTCAGTCTTGCGAAAGTCACCAATTCCACTGGTCATGCCCTTCAACGCACCTCAAAAAGGCCTTTTAAATCACCCATTTGTTGGCTTCTATGCAGCCTTAAGATTTCTTCCAGGAATAGGTGGCCTTCTTTTCCTTTAGACACCAAGCAGGTAAACTGTTATAATTGCCTAGTATGTTCTGACTTCTAGAAGAGCCCTTGACTCAACACAATTTTGTGTCAGACCAAATAAATATTTTGGAAGGGCCTAGAACACGGTGGATGGGCCGGTAGGAGGACATGCCATTGGCACTGGATGGATTTGGGTCCTGGTTCCACCATGTTGTGGTTGACTCTTAGTGGAAACCCCAATTTCTTCATCGGTAAAAGTATAACGGCCCTCCTGCTGCAAACCCCAAGGGGCTGCTGTTGAGGTCAATAAAAATAATGGAAGGGAAAGGCCATTAGAAATTCAGAAAAGTCCTTCAGATTTGAGTTCCTGTTGTTAGTTCTGAGCACCAGGAGGCACTCGGATTTTTACCATGGCTGAAGTAGGGCGCTTAGTCCTAATGGACAGTTTTTATCATCCTTATTGCTACCGTCTGAGTCGTGTTGCCATCACTTTGCGCCTGTTGTCACGGATATCCATCTTTCCGCCACTCTTGCTCTGTGTTATTTTTCCACGGAACAGTCAGTGTGAGGTCCTGTCTTATGCCTGCTTAGGAGCCTTCAAATCTTTCAAAGGTCTTTTTATCTTGGGATGCCATGCTCCACAGGGCCTACATGATTTGCTTTCTGTTTCCATGACCTCTTGTTGAATTCCTATCTTTCTTCCTTATTATACGACGCACTGGAACTCTTTCTGTTCCTCAGCCAAGACAAACTTGTTTCCACCTCAAGAGCATTACCTGTTGCTATTTATTTTGCCTAAGAACTTAGCATGCTTGGTTTCTTCTTGTCATTTAGGTCACATCTCCAGACAGGTCTTATCTGACTCTACTCCCTAAAGTGACAACTTCATTCCTAGTCACTTTCTAACACATCATCCTGTGATTTTCCTCAACACTTTTATCATTAATGGAAATTAAAATATTTATTTATTTGTTTACTTGACTGTTGTCTCTCAGCTCCTAGAATAAAACCCAGGGAGTAGGCGTATAGTCTGTATTTCAGAGCCTAGAACAGTGCTGGATAGATCGAAAGTGCCCAGTGAATACTGCTAACTACATACAGGTATAAAATAATGGTGCTAAGTGCAACTTCTGTAAATCATATACCTGCTTGCCCCAAATCGAAGCATAGAACATGCAACAGAAGACATCAAGGACAAATGGCTTATTTGTTATTCAAATTTTAAAAAGGGATTTTCCACAAAGCAAGAACTTACTTCTCAAGTAAGACCCAAAGAAATACTTAAAACTGTGTGGCTTGGTTATACATAGACTGTGGATCTAAAATTTTTTTCCATGTTTTAGTCAATATTGCATGGATGTGTATTTAAGCACGCAAACCAGGGTTTTATGTTTTTTACTCTCTTTGTTAGCTGACAACATTCTTTTTATGTCTGAGTATCTGGAAAAGACAACTTTAAAACAGGAAATATGCTACTTCTGTGTGCATTGATGACCACAGCTATTGCTTGCCTAATTTTTGGCTCCACCCAGGAGAAGTCTCACCCAGTCTTGCCAAGAAACTAGGAACTGGATGGTAATTTGGAACCAGTAATAGTTTTCCCCAAGTATATTTTTGGCAGAAGAAACAGCTCGAGATTTAGGAGAGTAAAGAGGGCTGAAAGCTTCCATTGACCTTCTGGGCCCTGACTAAGGCTGCTTATGTTGCCATGACCCCATCAGATGGCCACCTTCCAAATTGTTCAAAACATTACTTCTGGGCATATAGAGCTGATATCTCAGCACAGGGATAGAAGCCCAGCCTGGACAAGGTCCAATTAAGAAAGCATCTCCATTGGAATGATAGTATCTGGCAAGGAACAAATCCAATGATGCCACAGGTATTATCTGCCTTTCCTTTCCATGTTTAAATCATTTCCTTCATAGACCAGATAATGACCAGTTTACAGAAATACAACTGGGTGAGAATCTGTATATAAACACTGAAATATTTCTTCAGAGTTGATCTTCTCCAGCTGAACTTCTAGAGTCAGATGAATATGGGTCCCAGCTATAACCTCATTCTTTCTTTCTACCCTCATGAATGAGAACATGTATGGACCAGTTTCATTGTGTTGTTTTGTTTAGTAAAGCACTGATAAATTCTTTTTCTTTTCCCTGTTTAAACTAAGTTGACAGATGTAAATGGTACAGTGGATGCAGGCTCCGATTTGGGGTAAAAATTAGTAGACAATCACTTTAATTCAACTGATTCCTAGTCACAACTAGTTTGCCAGTTCCTGATTCCTTCACTCAACTTGTCACGTCATTCCTGTGAAGTGATGATCTCTTCTGTGAAGCCTTTGGGGAGTCGCTAGACTCCACCTGGGAGTCAGTGACTCCATCTTTTATTTCCAAATGGCAATTGTGTTTTCTAGGAACAATGTCCTTAATATAAAAAATACTATATTTAATGGTTTAAAAGTTTCTCTATACTCTCTAACAGGCTGTGATATGCACAAGGAGAAGGGCTGTATCTTACTCATCTTTAAAAAAATTTTTTTAATGCTTATTTATTTTTGAGAGAGAGAGAGAGAGAACAAGTGAGGAAGGGGCAGAATGAGAGGGAGACACAGAATTTGAAGCAGACTCCAGACTCTGAGTTGTCGGCACAGAGCCTGACACAGGGCTTGAACTCCTGACAGGCAAGATCATGACCTGCGCTGCAGTCAGATGCTCATCCAGCTGAGCCACCCAGGCACCCCTCTTACTCATCTTTATAAACGTATCTTACCAACATGAAATGCTTATGGAATGAAGACTTTGTATTTATTGATATGTGAGTAAGTGATCAAGTGAGTAAATAAGAGTTATTTATCTTAGTTTAGCAAAAAATACAGAACCCTTAAGTCAATGACAAGTAAATATTGGTTGAGTGCCTGCCAAATGACAAGCAGTTTTGAATATATGATTTCATTAGCACTAAACAAGTCTATAAATTAAATATTATTCCCCCCTCCCTTTTTTTAATAAAGAAGGTGTCATTCACATAAGGTTGAGGAAGTGAGTGCCAAATTCAAGATCTCAAAAGCAGAAAAGTATTTCACTTAAAATGAATTTGTTCACCAAGTGGCCAAACTTGTGTTTTCCTGAACTTAATTAATAGAAATCAAGTTAAGTGGCATCAGCAAAGATATCCCTCAGAATAATGACATTTGCTATTCATCTTCCATAGTAACCTCATTGCATAGATGAAGAAATCCGTTTTTTTAAGCCTATAATGAAGCCGCATTAATTCAAAACAGATTTATTTCCTTCAAGTCTGATACTCTTTCCAATTTCTCATAACCTCCTTACAATTGTTTTCTTCTATAAATTCTAATAGTATTGCATTAAATCATATCTCAATAAACACATTGAGGGTGTTAAAATAGTGGGGTCCATGTATGTTATTCTGATTACCAAAAAAACAAGGATATGTGTTTATCTAATAATATGCAACTTAGCGAATCTAATTGATGGATCTACAATTGGAGTCATTAAAAGCATAGATTTTGGACCAATTTTGGACTAAAGGTGTGAATTAGAATCCCTGCTCTGCCATTCATAAGATGAGTGACCTTGAGTAGGTCACAAAGACACAATGAAGTTAAATTTCCTCATTTTTAAATAATCCTTTCCTTGATTGCAATGGAACAAGACTGGCTAGTCAAGGCAGAGAAGGAATGTGCTGGAGTTGCTAATGAGAGAAGACCAGAGAGCCAGGTAAAGAAGAGGGGAGTTCTGGATAATTAAAGAAGAATTCTCATCCTGATTCTTACTCTTTTCCATGCCCACCTCCCACGAGGAGCTTCAGTCCAATTTCTTTAAATTATCACAAGGGAGATTCCGATTGGACCATGAGTCCACCCTGATCGGTATCATGACTACTTTTTGGCTGAAATTGTGCAGGGCTCTTCAATAGCCATTGTTGTCAATTCTGTACACAGTGTAAAGGAGGTAATTCTCCAAAAGGCAGTAGAAATCCTCTTACCAAAAAACAAAACAAAATAAAACAAAAACACAAACAAACTCAGGAGTCCCCAAAACAGTAGATCTATGGAAGGAGCTCCTTCATAGGGTTACTGGGAAGGTGGCAATCCAAGGGCAGGAAATCAAAGGAGGGTAAGAGAAAGGAAGAGACCTTTGGTCTTCGAGCCACAGATTACTTGATTAATACCCATATTAATGATCAGGATTTTATGATTTTATAATTCATTTGAGATATTTTAGAATTTTAAAAAGGTCCTATGAAATTGGTCATTAGTTGAGGAATCAGGAAGAATTGTAAGAGCTTTGATTTATAATACTCCCTCCATGAGGTTAAAGAGACTCCTTTGTAGAAGGGAGATACTAAAATATCAATCAGAAACATAATTTCAGGTCAAAAGAAACATTGGATATAATTGCGTCTATCTACATCAGAGAGAAAAGTTAAAAGCTCAGAAGAGAAAAGGAGCTTGCAAAGCATATTTTGTAATCCTAGGTCTTTATCAGTTATACAGAGAACTAGAAATAAAGGCCAAATGAATGAGGTAACCTATAAAATCCTTTTTTTATACGTGTGATTCTTGAAGTCCATCTGTGCCTGGCTGTTTAGTGGGCCCGACTCATGATTTGCACACCATGAAGACAAGTTGTCTGTCGGGGATCAGAACTTCAGAAGCAGTGGACATACATTAACACTAAGCCAGGTGTCTGAATAAAAAGACAAATGGTCTGGTCTACAAGTTGTGGAAAGGAAGTCAGTGAAGGTAGTGGAGATCTGGTCTGAGGGAGGGACTAACGCTGTCTGACTTACCCTCTGCAGACAGTGGTTTCATTTGTTCAGAGCTTGTTGCCTAGACAAAGGTTTCTTGAAGACGCCTAATCTTCTGTCTTCATTCTCGAAATATATATATATATTAAAAAGAAGGATCCATTTGCCACGCACATAGCTTTTTGGAGGTTTAGCAGAGGACACAGCATTCTGGAACACTGAAGTACCCGGAGCTCCCTGTAACAAAGAGGAAGGTCCCTGGCAACCTGCCCCCATGACAAAGCGTGCGCTCGATTTAGGCTCCCCTAGGGTTGGCAATGATGGTTTTCATTTAGGCCTGGTTGGGCCCCCCAAGTAGAAGACTTGGAGACTGGTTCTGAATCAACTCTGTCATGCAGTTATTTAGGGGTGCCAGATTTGAGAAGAAAAAAAAAAAAAAAAGGCAAAACAAAAAACACTCTCAAAGTCCAGAAAAGTTTGGCTCAAGCCTGTGCATATAACAAAAATAACAAAGAGGAAAAAAGTGTGTTTGTTCTTATGAAGTACGGAGCCAGTGCTTTTATGTTATCATCAAAAGGCAGTGCCAACCCTCAGTCACGGCTGCTGCTAAATGCATCTGAGAAAGACCCTGAAGGTGAGTGCGTAGGGTGGGATTATGGGAATCCCTGCCTGACAAATCTGTGGATTTCAACAGCCCAGCTAATTACAGGGCAGGGCAGCCCTAACAGTGGCTCTGACTGAGAGACTGGGTTCCACATTTAGGGTAGTAACTTAAGCCACCCTGGGTGTCCAACCTCTGCTCTCAATCTACCCTCAGAACAGGCTGTCCTCAGGCTGGGTCTACAGAACCCAAGAGGACCGAGAAGGCAAAGAGGAATTTTTGCGTGCCCTTTAAAACTCCAGCTGAGTTCAGGCTTCAAACAGCAAATGAGAGATTCCCATATCCCTGCTCTTGACTTTTCCTGTAATCCAATCTCCAGGATTTGAAGGGTTTTAAATCAGGGCGTCTCCACCCTGTTTGGAGGGTGTCATGGGAATCTCCAAACAAAGTTGTGTTTCGCTTTTACTCCCGCCTGTGGGAACGTGGTGTGAGCCTCTATGAGCTGTGCTGGTCCCCAGCCTTTAGGTTCTGATGGCATGGCGCCAGCCTTCTAATGGTCGCCCGCTTTAGTGATTAAACTCAATTTAGATGCAGAGTGCCGGGGTTTTGCACGCAAGCTGCAGAATTGGATTGCCTATGGTCAGATTTCAGCGCCACTATTTAAAAATGGCATAAGCTCTGTCTAGTCAGTTAAACCCTGGGTCTGTTTCTCCTTCTAAAAGAAAGAGATAAGGAGAATAGTAAGCATTGGTTGAATTCTTACTCTATGAAATATGTTCAGAACACTATATGCTTTCAACTGGTGTAATTGTCAGAATATTCCTATAAAGCAGGTACCCTTATTATAATTGTTTTATTGAGAACACAGGGCACAGAGTGATTAAATATCATGCCCTGGATGGCAGGCTCAGCACATAGCAGACAAAGATTTGAACTCAGCAAGTTTAGCCCCAGTGACTCAGTGCCTACTTACTATGCTGTGGCGCCTCTCCAGTGGTGATGGGAAGGGACAGTACCGAACTCAAAGTGTTCTGGTGATACTGAATAAGCTCTACATAAGCATGTTGTAGCACAGTGCCCGGACCATAGTAAACACTTAATAAATACTAATTATTATTGATAATGGTGATGGCAGTGTGGTGGTGATGAGAAGGCAATGATACTAATAGTGGTGCAGTTTGAGAAAATGTGCGTCCATCCTTCTCAACCATGTGTCACCTTCTTGAGGACACACAGGAATCCGGGACAGTGGAGTGTCTTATCACCTTGAACTGATGGAAAGGGAATGATGCTCCTACCTCTTTAGAAAGAAAGCCCTACCATCTTTATTTTATTAAAGTTTATTTATTTATTGACAGAGAGAGACAGAGAGGGGGAGGAAGGGCAGAAAGAGAAGGTGGGAGAATCCCAAACAGCTTCCATGTGCTGTCAGCCCAGGGCCAAATGCAGGCTCTTGAGCCAAGATCAAGAGTTGGGTGCGTAGCTGACTGAGCAGCCTGGGAGCCCCAAAGCCCTACTCTCTTTAAAAAAAAAATAAAAAAGTAAAGGACCCCAGTGTCCCTGGGTTACTGTGAAAGGGAAGGAAAGAAGAACAAAAGGAAAAGCGTCAAAGCAAGATTTTCCCTTCCCTCCTTCCTCAATCCGACTTACCTCTCAGGCCCTGCTCTAGGTGACTCCCACGACAAATTGGTTGAGTGCGTATTATTTAACAATTCTACTGAGTAAGATGTTTGAGCATGAAACCTGAAAGAGGCTAAGAAACCTGTTGAGATACCACAGCTGGAAACTCCGAGACAGGGTTTCATCCCGGCCCTTGCGCCGGCTGCTGTCACGGTCTTCACTCATCATTGTTCATGGAAACGAATTGAAATAAACCTTATAGCCCACCCAAGGGAACGCTCATCTCTGACTCTTCCCAGCATTTTCCCGTGTGACAAACATGTACAGAGCGTCTCGTAGATGCGAAGCCTGAGCTGCCTGATGGCTTCCACCAGCCCCACCACAGCCCGTTCGGCAAGTGCCTGGTCCAGTTGAAAGCAGGGCTCGGGACCATGATAGCAGGAGACAGCTGTCCAGGAAGATATTCAACAAGGACACAGACTCATAATTCCAAACAGTTGGGAATCTGTTGTTTTAAATACTCTGCAGCTCCTCTTTGGTTCTCTGGCAGCAAAAATAGCCCGGTTGCCAGGAACCGCTATGTGTAGTGACAACTTCTCACTAAACAGACGTACAAATCTGAACTCTAAAAGATTGCCCTTTAAAGCTTCTACTTATGTTTGCACAATATAAGATGGATTCATCATTAATACCCTAAAAGTGTGCTGTCATGTCAAAATACTATAAATTAAGAGAAGAACACACTGATCACAAAAAGTTAAGGACTAGCTACTGTCCCTGTCAAGCTCATCGCAGAGTTGTGGCCTCCCATGGCCTCCAGACACTGTAGTTCAACAGAGGTTGAGAAAGTGGCTTCTGAGAATTGCAAAGTAAATAAATCAGGTAAATCAGTATGGCGAATAGGATGTGGTCTAGTAAGTATAATATCTAGCCCAGGGAAGATTTTTTTCTTCTATCTTAAACTGAGTCTTTATTCTTAGAATGATGTAGGTATTCATTTCCTAAGGCTGCTGTGCTAAGGTAGCCAAAGCTGAGCAGCTCAGAAGAACAAGAGTGTATTGTCTCATGGTTCAGAGGGCTAGAAGGCTGAATCAAGGTGATGGCAGGACCATGGTCTCCCTAATGCCTGGGGAAAAGAATGCTTCTTGCCTCTTTCTAGCTTCTCATGGTTGCTGGGAATTCTCAGCATTCATTGGCTTGTGCATGGTAATCTCTGTCTCTGTTGTCACATGGCCCTCTTCCTCCCGTGTCCCTCTTCTCTTCTTTTTTAAAAAGTTTATTTATGTATTTTGAGACAGAGAGAGAGAGGGAGAGAGAGAGCATACACGGGTGAGCTTAGTGAGATGAGGAGGGGCAGTGCTTACCCAGCATTCAGTGAATGGATGAATGAAGGCATGGACTCTATCTGGATGCCCTCCCTTCCTGACTTCTCCATTTCCCCTGCCTGAGAGAACTTTCCTGATCCTTCCTACCGCAATTTGTAACTTTTTCAAGGCATCACTTTGTTTCCTGGAAAGGAGAACTTTGTTCCCATTCTTCCAATTCTCCAAAGTGCTGAACAGGGCTTTGTATGGAATAAGCACTCAATTGCTTGGTAAATATCCATTAGAGTGAATCAAATTAGTCAAAAGTCCATGGCTACCTCTGTTATCACTTTCTCAGTCAAGTCTGTCCCAAACTCTGCTTCATACTTTACCTGGTTACTGTCCCTTTGTCCCACACTCCAAAGACGAAGATGTTAAGACAGCTGTCACAGTCCCTTTAGCGAGCTGATGAAGGATTGGTCACATTTTGCCATACTCACTTCATCATTTTTTGCTCAAGATTTAAAAAGAAATATCAGATATCATGAAAGTATACCACTTAATACCTCAGTAGGCATTTCTAAAAGGCAATAACATGTTCTTATTTAATGACAAGGTTATTATCACACCCAATAAAACTCACTATAATTGTATCAATATTATCTAATACCATCCTGGTTCATATTTAGCTTCCTTAAGTATCTCCAAATGTGTTTCATGGTTGTTATAGTCAAACTATGATTTAATCAGTTTCTATTCATTCCTTTTGACTGTTTTGTCTTTTAAGTAACTTTCACTTTACACAATTGCCCTGATGCCCTCTCTTCTTTTTTCATAACATGATGTTAAATTTAGTTGATGGGTTTAGAGAGTTTATATTTCTGTTCATATGTATGCTCAAAATTCATTCATAGTCAAATGTTAAAAAAAAATCAAGTTCAAAAATGGATCATAGATTTAAATATCAAATATAAAACTATATTTTTATAAGATGACATAAAAAAAATCTTTGGGGCCTAGGGCTTGGTGGAAATTTGTAGATCTGATAGTAAAGTATCCATTCTTAACAAAAAACTGGTGAATTGGATTTCATCAAAAGCAAAAAAAAATTGATCTGAGAAAGATTCTATTAAGAGAATGACAAGACAAGCTACTGACAGGAAGAAAATATTTGCAAACCTCTCATCAGACAAAGGGCTAGTATTTAGCATATATAAAGAATACACAACACTCAACAGTAAGAAAGCAAACAATCCAACTAGAAAATGGGTGCAAGACATGAATAGAAGAGGCTATGTTTTACCAAAAATGAGATTCAGATGACAAATAAGCCATAAAGATTTGTTCAATATCACTTGCCATTAAGGAAATGCATACTAAAACCATGATGAAATATCACTACACACACTTAAGAAGAACTATCACCCAATCGTGACAATACCAAATGCCTGAGAGGATGCACAGAAACTAAATATTTCACACACCTTTGGTGAGAACATGAAATTGTAGAGTTACTTTGGAAAACCATTTGGCAGTTTCCTAAAAATCAAAAACTAAAACTAAATATATACTTGCCGTACAACCAAGCGATCCTAGCCTTGCACATTTATTTCAAAGGAATGAAAAATGATGCCTACCCAAAAGCTGGTACACGAATGTTCATAGCAGCTCTAGTCATGGTAGCCAAAAACTATAAACAACCCAAATATCTTTCAGTGGGTAAATGATGAAACGAAGTGGTACATTTATAATAAGTAATATTCAGCACTGAAAGAATAAACTTGGTATACATAACAATTTGGATGTATCTCAAGGTAATTATGCTGAGTAAAAAAAATCCATTTTTAAAGGGTCGTATGCTATGTTATTCCATTTATTTAACATTTTTAAATGACAAAATTATAGTAACAGAGCCCAAAGTAGTGGATGACAAGTGTATGGGAGGGTAGAGGGGTGTAACCAGAGGAGATCTTCGTGGTGATGGAATAGTTCAGTATCTTGGTTACATTTATCTACACAGGTATTAAATATAGGATAGAACGATATATACACTGTACCAAAATCTACTTCATGGTTATCATAATTCACTATAGCTATCTAAAATATAACCGTTGGGAAAACTGGACCAAGAGTTCATGGGACTTGGCTGTACTATCCTTCAACATCCTGTGAATCTATACTTCTTTCAAAACAAAAAGTTCAAATTAATCCAAGAATAACAGGTTGTATTCCAGGCAGTCTGGATGCATCATCATCCCTCCTTCTTACACTCGATTTAGTACCTCTTTTTCCTGACCTGTACCTTTCGGACTGGCTTATCTCTTGGGTCCCCTTCTCTATAGCATTTAACACATGGCAATGTCTATGCCACATCACAATGACCCTGTGCTTCTGAGATCAGAACTACACAGGGGGCTTGTTAAAACACAGACTTCAGGCTCCAGCCCCAAATATTCTGATTCAAAAAGTTTGGGAGATGCCAATAATTTTCATTTCTAACATACTCTCGGATGATGCTGATGGGACTATGCTTAATACTATGGGCATAGTGTTTTGTATAAAGCTGATAGTCAAGAACCCTGCAACCTAATCTCTACCCTGTGTGACGTTCATCAAGGAAGTCTCTCAGAGCCTTGGTTTCTGAAAACATGAGATACTCAGCTTATGGGGTTCTTGTGAAAGAGATGAGGTATAGCAAGCTACCAAAATAAGGGAAGTGAGGGCCAAGGTCACAGAGGTAGCCAGGAGCACTCAAGTTTAAAGATTCAGAGCTCTTGGGGTGCCTGGGTGGCTCAGTCGGTTAAGGGACTGATTCTTGGTTTCAGCTCAGGCCTTTATCTCGGGTTCGTGGGTTTGAGCCCCATGTCGGGCTCTGCTCCTGGCAGCACGGGACCTGCTTGGGATTCTCTCTCTCCCTCTCTCTCTCTGTCTCTCCCCTACTCACACTGTCTCTATCTTTCTCAAAATAAATAAATAAATAAACTTAAAAAAAAAGTGTCAGATCTCTGAACTTTCACCTCAAGTTCCTTTCCTCTATGCCAGGCAATTGCTTCTATAACTCACCTGAGAAGCCTGAACATCTTATACAACTGGCACTTCTTGTAATATCAGCCTACTCAGTGCCCGTGATTGAGTAAAAGCTAGTTCAGATGCTACGCACTGATTCAGCTTCTATTTTAGGGTATAATTCTGCCACAAATACCCACAGGGGGAAACACAATTCTGGGGACATTTCTAGATATATGTTGCTGTGCCTTTTGTGTGTGACTTTACAGCAACACATGCTGCTTTAAGAAACAAATCCCTAAGAGCATATGGGTGGCTAAGTCAGTTAAGCACGTGACTCTTGATCTCAACTCAGGTCATGATCTCAAAGTCCATGAGTTAAAGCTCCGCATCGGGCAGTGCAGAGCCTGCTTAGGATTCTCTCTCTCTCTCTGTCCCTCCCCAACTCTCTCTCTCAAAACAAATAAACAAATAAACTTAGAAACCCCCACAATTTCCTAGTTGAAACTTTTGTAGTGGACCATAGATTGAGGGACCTGGGTTTTTTATGTCTGGCTTCACTATTAAAGGTCTTTGACCCTTAACAAGACACAGCTCCTCCCTTGTCTTCAACTTTCTCACCTGGAGGATAAGACACTGGACCAGCTAGTCTCTAATGGCCCTGCAAGCTCTGGAATTTTGAGTCTGATTTTGCCAAAGAGATTTCTTTTTCTTTCTTTTCTTTTCTTTCTTTCTTTCTTTTTTTTTTAGGACTATTCTTTCTGGGAGAGCCTGATTGTTTCAGTTGATGGAGCATGTGACTTCTGATCTTGGGACTGTGACTTCAAGCCCCACAATGGGCCTACAGCTTACTTAAAAATATTTTTTTAAAGATTATTTCTTCAATCTTTCCTCTACCTTTCCAATTAATAGCAGTACTGAGGATCAGGGAGAAAAAGCATCAATTTGGAATATGATTCAGATTCAAGATAGTGCTGTCAATTATCAGCAATGCAAACGTGTTCAACTGACATAGTTTTTTATGGACTTTTATTTACTTTTCTACAAAATGAATATAATAATACATCCCTTTTAATTAGTTACCATTATTAAATACTGTAACATATGCAAAAGTTACATACAGGTATAAAGCAAGGTGGCATTCTCTGAACCTTGTATATTTCCTCTTCCTGTTTTTTTTCTGTCTCTCATCCTTCTTTTCTTTTGTCTTACATCTTCACTCACAAAATTCTCTTTTCTCTGTAAGACCTTGATGTATATTTCTTGGTACTAAGAAAATAAGGACCTATTCATCAAGTCAATAAATATTTAGCTAGTAGCTAACGTGTCGTTGGCAAATTCTTGGATTCATGGGAAGTAGTCTTAAAGGGATAATTTCCTATTTTTTCCCAGTTGAGACTCCTTGCTAGATTGATGCTTGAATGAATTACTGTATTCTCCATCTTCTTTTGTTAAGATGATATAACATCAACTTAATTCTTTTTTTTTAATTTGAGAGAGAGAGACAGAATGCAAGCAGGGGAGAGTGGCAAAGAGATGGCGAGAGAATCTCAAGCAGACTCCGGCTCAGTGTGGAGCCTGACATGAGGCTTGATCCCAAGACCCTGGGAGAGTGACCTGAGCTGAAATCAAGAGTTGGTGAGCTGCTAAACTGACTGAGCCATCCAGGCGCCCCTCTCCATCTTCTTTATGTAGTGTAATAGCATAACAATCTGCTGGCATCTGAGAAGTGAAGTCAACCTAAAATCGGGAAATATTTTAAGTTTTCAATGCAATCCTATATTCATTATCTCATTTTGCCCCTTTATTTATTTATTTTTAAAAATATTTTATTTATTTTTTTGAGAGAGCACACAAGTGGGGAGGGGCAGAAAGAGGTGGGATCTGTGGATCCAAAGCAGACTGTGCTGACAGGCTGACAGCAGTGAGCCCCATGCCGGGCTTGAAACCCACGAACTGTGAGATCATGACCTGAGCCGAAGTCACACTCAGCTGCCTGAGCCACCCAGGCGTTCCACATTTTGCCCTTCTAAAAAACAACGCTATGAGTGTTCTATCAAGGGTTTTAGTTGCATTTTACAATTGAGAAAAATTCAAGCACCAAGAGATCATTTCTCAAGCTTGAGCTCTATGTGTTTTGTTTTGTTTTGCCAAATTAGTTGCATTTCTTTGCAGAGACTGGCTAGCTATTCACCAAAACAACTTCCTCCTCTTTGTGCTGGCACAGATAGACAACACTCTTCACTCTGTCTTGCTGCTCCATGTGATCACACATTAAAGTTCTGGTCAATGGAATGGTGTGGAAATGTGTCGAATACCACTTCTGGATCTGGTCTCAAAAGCTTCCAGTAAGATCCTCTATGCATTATACATTCCTGTTTGTTACAGCAGGTAACATGGCCTTAACTTCTCATTTCCTATCACCCCTATGTCTCTGTTTCTCCTTTTCCCCAAACATTCTGAACGTATGCCCCCCTTCCTCACAATGTTTTCCTTTCATGAAATGCACTAATCTTTTATCTATCCTTCAAGGCTCACATCACGTGAGCACTATCACATCATGTGAGCACTATATCATGTGAGCTGCATGATACCATCCCCAAATCCTTTCAAGTACTCTCTGGCTGTAAATACTTGTAGCATGAACAAATCAAACATTATACCTTTTGTTGTTTGATTAAATTGGAGAATATTGGTCATGCATATTGGACTTCACTCAAATCAGATTGTCTTAGATCACCACATACCTGTGATAACCTATGAGGTATTGAACATATGGTAAAAACTTGATAGGTTTCTGCTAATTAGTTGAAAGGTACTGTTTGATAAGCAAAATTGAAAATACCTGACTGTTTCCTGGCTTTCTATTAATTTTCAGTGATTTATTGAGTATCTATTATGGGTTTGGCATTGCTCTAGAAACGAAGACCAAAGTAAGCACACTACCTCATTTATCTACCCTCCACATTAAGTGTCTTTTCACTTTTTCCACCCTGGAGCCTTTCTCTTGGAGTTGGCTGCCTTTTATGCATTGGCAAGGGCTATCTATATAGTCTGTTGAATAGACTAAGCCTTAAATCCAGACAACTTGATGGTCATATCCTGGTTCCTTTATATCCTTTCTGTGCAACCTGGGACCACATCCTTCTTTTCCCTGCGCTTCTCCCTCTCCCACTATAAAACAGGGAGGATCATATATAACTCACAAGGTTGTCATGACAACGAAATAAATAGTATATTTAAAGAAAGTACCTACACCTAAATACACACAGCAGATGCTGGGCTAGTTGCTGCATAGTGTGGCCCAGTCATTTTGAAGGAAGAGGGCATCTTTCTTAGGGTCCACGGAGACATTTAGAATCACACCTGAGGTGGAGAAGGGGACCCGCCGAGAAGGCCTACGGTACCTCTCTCCCTTGTGTTTAAGAATTTCCCCAAAGGTCCTTAACTGGCCCTTGACAGAGAAAATAGGTCAACAGAGAATTTTATTTTTATTCAGGAGGAGGACAGAAGAGAACTGTTGATTTATTAGACATGCGAGGTTGGGGGGAAACTGACATTCTTCCTAATATTTTGTATCTTTTTCTGATTTACCTGGTCTCTTACCCTTAAGGGGCAAATTAATGACAGCTTCAGCTTGTTTCATCCTTTGTCGCGATGATTATGCAGTGTGTGAGATTTCCACCCTTGTGAATGAGATGGTTTTAGGGAGTATGACAATGCAGCATTCAGGCTCCGAGAAGCAGCCCACCAGGCCGGGTGGAGGGGCGGGAGGGCGTGGCCAAGCAGCTGCACGTGTGAGAGGGATTAGCAATTGCAGCTGACTTCCAGCCCGGCGTGACTCACCAGCCTGCTGGGATTGCCAAGAGGGGAATTTGATCTGGCGCTGAATTAAGAGGACCACAGCGTCCAGACCAAAGGGAGTGAGTGATACTCTAGCTGTCTCGGTATGAATCAGACCACACCTAATGTCCTGCAGCTCTTTTTTACCGCAAATACCCACTCTTTCTAGCTGATTATAGTTTATTATAGTATAAGCGTGGATTGTCCAATAATGGCATGAAAAATGTAATTCTTTTACCTTATCCTTTACCTTATTTACCTTTACCTATTCTAGAATTTACCACGCAAGTTGTGTTATTTTATATGTAGATGTTTGCATCTTTGAGGGCCTGGCACATGTCTTTTTGTGTGTCTGGAGGTATAAAGGGGAGAGAGATGTGTTTGGTTCTTCTTTCTTATGAAAATGGATCAGCTTCTAGAAGCAGTGCTACTGTATGGAGCTTGAACGCTGTAGCCAAAGAGGCCTGGATTCAAATCCTGTTTCAACTATTATGAACAAGAAAAGTTAGGCAGTGGCTCCTCTAATTTCCAGTTCTACACTTTGGGGTGAGAGTGTTTTTCTTCATACTCCTGTGTACCCCCAACCTACCGGACATAAACCCATAGACATATACCACCCTTATTTTCCTTTTATACAAAGCAAGAAGCATTGAGCCCTGGGAGCTATGTCTCCATAATGAAGGAGTTTTGGAAGTTAGGTAAGTAGGGAAATGCAGGCAATGCAGAAATGGAGTCTGGTAAGATGACGTACCCGGGATTTTAGGCAGAGTGATACAGAATCAGGCACTAGGCATTAGACAGAATCCCATTTCAAATTACCAGAGTTATTTTTTAAATGTTTATTTATTTATTTTTTGAAAGAGAGCGAGCGAGAGAGAGATAATCCCAAGCAGGTTTTGTGCTGTCAGCCCCTGCCCCCGACGTGAGGCTTCAACTCACAAACTGTGAGATCATGACCTGAGCCAAAATCCAGAGTCAGAAACTTAACCGACTGAGCCACCCAGGTGCCCCATCAAGTTACCAAAATTAAAGCAGATGAATTTGTGCCTGGAAATGGAGTCAAAATAAAACTTATCACACTACCCTACTTTACCCTCTATCTCCTCTTCAGCAATTAATCTGAACACAGGATTGGAAAAACAGCAGTGAGAGAAGCTAAGGGCAACTCACACAGAGATTTGTTGGCAAATCTGTCTGGATAGATGTCTCTTTCTTTCAAAATTAATTAAAACAAAGCAAAGCAAAAAACAAAGCAAAAAGACACAAGTCTCACCATTAGAACCCATAGGGCCGATAAATACATGGAAAGAGGAGAAGTGTATTTTTCTGAAAACTCAGAAGGAGGACCTACCACTAAAATATGTTACATAAAGGAAGCAAAGAAATGTAAAACACAGTCTTGAAAAGGAGTGTGACAGATTCTTTATGAAACAGAGAAAAAACATAGAATTTAGTATTTTGGAGTAGAGTGCTTTGCAAGAAATACGAATAAAAAGGAATGAACTAGGGGTGCCTGGGTGGCTCAGTCGGTTAAGCGTCCGACTTTGGCTCAGGTGATGATCTCATGGTTTGTGGGTTTGAGCCCCATGTCGGGCTCTGTGCTGACAGCTCAGAGTCTGGAGGCTGCTTCCAATTCTGTATCTCCCTCTCTCTCTGACCCTCCCCTGCTCACACTGTGTCACTGTCTCTCCCTCTCTCTCTCTCTCAGAAATAAATAAAACATTAAAAAAAAAGGAATGAACTATTGATAACATCCATATCATGGATGACACATAACAGCATTAAACTGAGCCAAAGAAGACAGAAACAAAGGACCACCTATAGCGTATTATTCCATTTATGTGACATTCTAGAAAAGACAAGATCAATCTTGAGCGACAGAAAGCAAACCAGTGGCTTCTAGGCCTGAGAGTAGGGAGGGACCACCTGCAAAGGGATGCGGAGAACAATTTTGCAAGGATAGAATGAATCTCTGCCTTAATTAGGGTGGTGATTAGGGGCGCCTGGGTGGCTTAGTCTGTTAAGCGTCCGACTTTCGCTTAGGTCATGATCTCGCGGTTCGTGGGTTCGGGCCCCGCGTCGGGCTCTGTGCTGACTGTCAGCTCAGAGCCTGGAGCCTGTTTCAGTCTGTGACTCCCTCTCTCTCTGACCCTCCCCTGCTCACGCTGTCTCTCTCTAGAAATAAATAAAAACCTTTAAAAAAAAAACATTAGGGTGGTGATTACATGCGTTTGTGCATTTGCCAAAACTGACCAATCTGTGCATTTCTGATGGGTGCATTTTGTGTGTGTGTGTGTATAAATTACATATCTTCTATATTATGACATATCCTAAATACAATTGACACACAAAAGAATGGTGGGGCATGTTTATTCAAACTAACATAAGTAAAGACTTAATGTCTTTGCTATATTGGAAAAGTACTTACATTTTTACAGAAACGTAGCTAAAGCTGCTGGAGAAGTAATTCGCAGAAGTGCGTATGGTTAGTACACTTTCGAATATATTTGCCACCATTATCGATCAAATCATGAAAATAAAAACAATAATTTTCTCATTTTCTTTTTCAATCCCTGTATGTATTTCACCGCATCTCCACCACCACCCTCACTCCGCCCATGCCATCTCGCCTCTGACAATCATCAGCTTGTCCTCTGTATTTAAGACTGCTTTTTGAGGAGTACGTAGGTGGCTCAGTCAGTTAAATGCCCGGCTTTGGCTCAGGTCATGATCTCATGGTTTATGAGTTTGAGCCTCACAGCAGGCTCTGTGCTGTCAGCGTGGAGCCCACCTCGGATTCTCTGTCTCTCCCCTGCTTGTGCACTCTCTCTCTCTCAAAAAAAAATAAAAATTAAAAATAAAGATAAAAACAAAGACTTTTTTGTCTCCTTTTTTTGTTGCTGTTTTGTTTCTTAGATTTCACATATGAGTGAAATCATGTGGCACTTGTCTCTCTGTGTCTGACTTATTTCACTCAACATTATACCTTCTAGGTCCATCCATGTTGCTGCAAATGGCAAGATCTCATTCTTTTTTTTTTTTTGTTACAACTGAGTAATATTCCATTGTATATACACACCACCTCTTCCTTATCCATTCATCTATCAACAGCTGCTTGGCCTGCTTCTACTTCTTGCCTATTGTAAACAGTGCTGCAATAAACATAGCAGTGCATATATCTTTTCCAATTAGTATTTTCGTTTTCTTTGGGTGAATACCCAGGAGTGGAAGTACTGGATCCTATGGTAATTCTATTTCTAATAAACTTTTCATTTTCAACTATCAATTTTGAAACAATTAAAAAAATACTTAATGAGGGGTGCCTGGGGGGCTCAGTCTGTTAAGCGTCCGACCGTTGGTGTCAGCTCAGGTCATGATCTCATGGTTCATGAGTTTGAGCGCTGCATGGAGCTGTCGGTACAGTCTGCTTGGGATTCTGTCTCCCTCTCTGTCTGCCCTTCCCCGACTTGTTCTCTCTCTCTCTCTCTCAAAATAAATAAAAATAGACAAAAAAATAATGGTCTGAGAAGTGTGACTAGCGTATTGTGGTAGGAAAAGCTCTGTGGCAATCTGGAAATAACAATGTTTGTCAAGTGTCTTGAGTACAAATATTCAGAACTTGAACCCAGTAATTTTATTTCTCAGAATGTGTGTTGAGGAAATGTTGAAATTTTGACGAACATGCTTGTTCAAAGTCTTACTCTTCATAACATTCTATATATTAGGAAAGACAGAAAAACCCTAAGTATTGAATAAAAGGGAAGTGATGGAAGTATTATAACCTATTGAGTAGAACTCACATATTTTATAAGAACATGATAACCTATATGGCTATGTAAAAGTGTGGTACCGTATATGACTATATAACCTGTAATTACATTGGTAATATTCACAAGCAGAGTAAAAACAAATTGGGTTTTTGACATCTTATTTTCTTCTTTATACAGTTTTGTGTTTTCCAAAATGCCCTCAATTAGATCTTTTGAAGAGTATCCCCAGGTAGGGCATGATGCTTAGGGCTGAACAGGTGATAGTGACATCAGGGACCTGAGAACATAGCAGCTTTTGGGGACACCAAATTATCCCAGCAGCGAGATAGGCACTCAAAAGCTGTAGTCGCTTATCCACAGGTCAGACAATGTATGATACTCACATTTTCTGGGTTTATTCCTATTGTTTACATTTTCATCTTTACTGTAATCTTTTGGAAAGTCCTCCCCCACTAATTTCCTGATCTCATATATTTTCATATATTCTGCCAAAGACAAAGTTGGTACTAAAAATAAAAACCTAGATTTGCAAAAACTCAATCTTTCTGTGTTAGGTGACTTAGAAGAAATAAATATTATCTCCAATGATGTTACAGTCCGCTGGGTTAAAAAAAAAAAAAGACAGATATATAAGAAAGAGAGAAAACACCCATTAAAAAATAACACATGTGGTCTGATTCTGGGCCCTTAATTCTGTTGTTTCTTTGGTCTATCAATAATTGCACAAATAGTATTCTGATTGCTTATATTTTGTATCCCTAATTTTTTTGCTGGTTATATTCATGTACTTGATCTCATATCCAGCCATCCCTAAACTTTCATGAATTATATTTTGTAGATTACTTTGTGATTTCTAAAGAGATAATTATGTTATCTGTGACAATTGCAATCTTATATCCTTCTAATTCTTCTCATTTTAGTTATTTTTATTCTTTTGGTCTTTTTATTTAAAAAGAATTTTTTAAATGTTTATTTATTTTTCAGAGAGAGACAGAGCATTGGCAGGGGAGGGGCAGAGAAGAGGGAGACACAGAATGTGAAGCAGGCTGCAGGCTTTGAGCTGTCAGCACAGAGCCCGACGTGGGGCTCAAACTCATCGACAGTGAGATCATGGCCTGAGCCGAAGTCAGACACTTAACCTACTGAGTCATTTAAGTGCCCCTATTTTTATTCTTTTGTTGAACAGTACAAGGTTAAAAGAAAGTAATAGCATGCTTCTGATACAGTTTATCATTTAATAAAACATTGGCTCCCAAATTTGCTACATAAATATAAAAAGTAACATCCAGAAATCAGTGATGCAGCCAGAAAGTACTCGGAAAGATCAGTCAGGGGAGCTGAAGATGGGTTTGGGATTTGGGCAGGTGTGCCTTACTGGAAGTGATGTCAATCTGACCAGGCAATGGTGGAGGTGTTCAGGCCAGCCTGCAAGGACTAAGAGATAAAGTGATGCAGATAAAGTGGGGCCCAGGTCTGTGTGGGTCCCTATGGTCCCTGGTCAGCAAGCCCTTGTTCCTGGGGAAAGATCTGGAGACTAATGCTAACACCAAGCCTTTATCCTTCACAAAGACATTTCAAAATGTTATCTCATTCTACACTAATGACTAAAAAATAGCAAGAAGATACCGACGATGGCTAAAAGAAGAAATCCACTCAGAAGGTCAAGAAAAACCCAGTATGACAGCTAACGTTTATTGGGGGTTTACTGTGTGCCCGGCACTGTTCTGTGGACATTGCACGTATTGACTCGTTTCACCTTTGCAACAATTTCACATGCTTACTCTCGTCATTCCTACGGTAGGGATGAGAAAGCTAAAGTAAAGAAAATGCCTGCACGTCCCAGCTTTTACCTATCAGATCTGAGATTGTGCCTCCCGCTGCTCTGGGGAGGGAGGTGTGCACCTGCACAGGAAAGAAGAGAGAACTGTAAGAGGATCATTCTGTAAGAGCCTCCATCCAGGTTGCATTTAAGCTACTATTTTTAAATGTATTTTGAGAGCGAGAGAGACAGAAGCATGAGGGAGGGAGGGGCAGAGAGATGGAGAGACAGAATCTCAAGTAGGTTCCCCACACTCTCAGTGCAGAGTATGATGTGGGGCTCCTACTCACGAACCCCGAGGCCACTACCCTAGCTAAGATCAAGAGTCAGGTGCTTAATCAACTGAGCCTCCCTGGCGCCCCTACACTACCATCTTTGAGGGCAGTGATGCCCAGCCTGAGGGAGACTGCTTGAGGGAATAGGTAGGAGGTGATGCCTAATCTGCGGCTGGGGAAACCCAGAGACTTGGGACCATGGACACAGCAAGAACGGATTTCTTGGGAAGGAGTACCTGATTCAAGACTGGCTGGATCTGGAGAAACAGGAAATGGAGAAAGTTATTCTTGATAATTTTTCAAGGTCTATTTGCATGATTGAATTCTTGCTTTGTTCAGTTTTCCACAAAAAATTTATAAATGGTTATATGGGAGTCACAGAGGGATGGCTGATATTTAGGCACCCTTAGTGTTTTCTGTAGTCTCCAAAATACTACAATGACAATGTGTGGTTTTTGGAATGAGAAGGAAATATTATCAGAATAAGGAAGTTCAACTATGTAAAGCAAATAAGAAAAAACGTTATGCACATAAAAAAGTGTAAAAAATATGTATTTTAATACTTTTTTCCTTTTCTTATATCATTTTTTCTATAAATAGTATATATTACATTTATAATAGAAAAAAGGAAACTTTTTTCTGTTTTAAAGAGAGAGAGAGAGAGAGCAGAGCAAGGGGAGGGGCAGAGGCAGATGGAGAGAGAAATATCTTAGATACCGTAAGCAGGTTCTACATCCAGCACGGAGCCTGAGATCATGACTGGAGCCAGATACAGAGAGTCAGATGGTTAACTAGCTGAGCCACCCAGGAGCTCTGATTTTTTTTTTTTACATCGAATATTTTTATTTAAACTTCCGATGAATTACTCTTTTCAAAATGTGTCCCCTACCCAATGAGGACAAGAACTTCCTTACCAGCCACAGACGAGGCAGGCTACAAGTGATCTGAGTGTATTTTAGTCTGATATACCAATATATGTCTTTTGAACCTAGTCAGTACTAGTTGGTTTTATTAACAAATGGAATTTTTCAGATTCACAGCTCATTTATGTGCACACACACGTGTGCATGGACTTTAATGACAGATCACTATTTGCTTATAGATTAATCAGTGAGTAAAATGAGTGAACATCTATTTTTGTTGCCTTTTACATCATAACTAGATTTTTGTCTCAATATTGATCATAAATATTTTTTAAAATACTGAAAAGCTGAGATTTTTACAGGGAACATTCATACGCCCACCTCTTGATGTCAAGAATTAGCATTTCTGGGGCATCTGGGTGGCTCAGTTGGTTAAGCGTCTGACTTCGGCTTAGGTCATGATCTCACGGTTCGTGGGGTTGAGCCCCACGTCAGGCTTTACATCACCAGTGAGATGATCCCGATGATCCCAGAGCCCGACGATCTTATGAACCATGAGGTCATGACCTGAGCCGAAGTCAGATCCTTAACTGATGGAGCCACCCAGGTGCCCCTATTTACTGTCTCTTTACTTTGATGTTGTCAGTGTTCCTGAGTTTGGTCATTGTAATAGTTGAACTTTTAAAAAAAAATGTTTATTTATTTTTGAGAGGAGGGGGGAGGGAGAGAGAGAGAGAGTGAGGGAGAGAATGGGTGGGGGAGGGGTAGAGAGAGAAGGAGAGAGAGAATTCCAAGCAGGCTCTGTGCTGTCAAGCCAGAGCCCAATTTCAGGCTCCATTTCATGAACCATGAGATTGTGACCTGAGCCAAAATCAAGAGTTGGATGCTTAACTGAATGAGCCACCAAGCCACTCCTGAATTTCTTTTTTTTCTTTTTCTTTTTTTTTTTAAATTTTTTAAATTTCTTTAAATGTTTCATTTATTTCTGAGAGAGAGAGAGACAGCATGAGCAGGGGAGGGTCAGAGAGAGAGGGAGACACAGAATCTGAAGCCGGCTCCAGCACAGAGCCTGATGTGAGGCTTGAACCCACGAACCGTTAGATCATGACCCGAGCCGAAGTTGGATGCTTAACCGACTGAGCCACCCAGGTGCCCTTGAATTTCTTTTTTTTCCCTTAAAGAAAATGCATTCTTACTTTAAAACATAAATTTAAAAATTAGGGAAAAAAATCCATTCTCTGGCTCTGTATTCCAATTTCAGATTCATGAAGTACTATAATTTTCAATAATTTAGTGCTCCTGACTTTTGATTGACATCCATATACCTGAATGTGTAGTAAGTCTTTGTCCTTGTGGTAGTATAAGCCCCTGGGTTATTCCAGAATTTCAGGCAGAGCACTCATAGTCATGGATAACTTTCTACATGGAGGAGTGAGGCGTGCAAGGAGAGACCAGGCTACGAACACAGTTCCAGCACTTCTGAGACAAACCCAAAATGCTCCACACCCCTCACTGTAACTCCCATGTAACCTTCCTCCCTGACCCTGGAGTAAATTCATTATCAGGATCGTATTGGGTTGTATTAAGATGTTTGGGGAAAAAAAAAAACCCAGATAATTGGAAGGCATAGGGGTTCTAGTCAATTGGGTAAAAGAAGACATAAAATATACATATTTTTAAGATTTTTAGTTTTCAGTAATCTCTATACCTACAGAGAAACTTTGAATCTATAGCCCTGAGGTCAAGAGTTACTCCTTCTACCAACTGAGCCACACAGGCACCCCCTAGAATATTTCTTTGAAAAAAAAAAAAAGATTTTTACAGAGCCAAAGCACAGACTAAAGTTTCAGAGTAAAAAGAAAACATTGTGGGGCAAGACTTAGAGAAAGTTTCATGGGGCAAAAATATAATCTTGAAGGAAAGATAGGACTTGGACAATAGAAAGGGAAGGGTATTTTGGACAATAGCCACCATGTAAGCAATGATGTTATTTATGGGGAGGCAGGTGTACTTTGTGGCTGGTGAGGATTTTTAAAAAGACATCATAGATGCTTAAGCTCTCATTAAGCTCTTTCCCCAGAAATTCTCAGGTCACTGCTGTTCTAGTATTTCCTTGGGCCTCTGATCAATGCCATATTTGTTTTATGGTTTACCTGAGACTGCATCATTTCTATGATTCCCTTCTAATCGCCTCTGGCCACAGCTTCTGCTATTTGACTTGGCACCATTTTATTTCATTGAGTAACATGGTGGACATTTGTCACACTAGAGGCATCACTGTACAGTGTGATTATTGTTGTTAATAGGGTTTTTTTTTCCCTATGAGAATGTTAGGTCTCCCGGATGGAAGACGTAAGTTGGGTGTAATGAAAAGTGCACTGACCTGGGAGTCAGGAAACCTGGATCCTCATTTTGTTTCTGCACCTAATTTATAGGAGACCTTGGCCAAAACTTTTAACTTCTCTCTGAGGTTGTAATATAAAAGTGGTCTGAAAGGGCCTTCCTTAAAATAGCTCCAGGCATAAGACTGAAATGTCATCACAAAAGACATGTAGGGAAAGAAGATGAAGAGACCCGAAATTTTTGAAGCTTTAAAAAATGTTTTATTTATTTTTGAGAGAGAGGGAGATAGGAGGAGGGCTAGAGGGGGACAGAGGATCTGAAGTGGGCTCTGTGCTGAAAGCAGTGAGCTCGATGTGGGGCTTGAACTTATGAACTATGAGATCATGAGCTGAGCGCATTGAATGCTCAACTGACTGAGTCACCCAGGTGCCCCTGGAGCTTTTAAGAGTTGCCTTAAGAAGCAAATTTTCCTTATTGGGGAATGGGGAAGGTGATAGAAGCAAGTGATTGAATTTCTGAGGATTCCTGAGGTCCTGAAAAAAGTCCCTCATAGGAGTCCTCAATCTGTGTGTGTGTGTGTGTGTGTGTGTGTGTGTGTGTGTGTGTGTGTGTATGAGAGAGAGAGCATGTGTGAATGTACATAGTGTGTGTGTGTGAGTGAGAGAGTGTGAATGAGAGAGTGTAAGTGTGTGTGTGTGTGTGTGAGTGTTGGCAATAGGGGAGAGTGATATTAGGATGTAGCAGTTAAGAAAAGACATCTAATATGCTTTCTCATGCTAGTCTTTTGGAGAAAGAAACTGATAACACAAAGCAGCATAAAGAGACAGAACAACCACCATAACAACTACAACAAAAGACAAGTAGCAGGGATTTGGCAAAGAAAAAATCAAAAGTCAGACACTCAATACCTCTTTCCCTCAGTACCACAAAATACCCTTGCATGGTAAACATTTGAATAATGAGGACCATTATTGGAAACAAAAGCTAGGAGGATCTGAAAAAAAGCCATTGGTATCAATCAACTAACATCAATCAAGCATTTAAGTGTCAGGCAATTTGCTAGGTGTTGAGGATGTACCCATTAAAAAAGATACTGACTCTTGAATGCTGACAAAAACTGAGGACTGGTGGATGTGGGGGGGGAGGAGGGGTGGGCATGGAGGAGGGCACTTGTGGGGATGAGCACTGGGTGTTATGTGGAAACTAATTTGACAATAAACTATTTGTAAAAAAAAAAAAGATACTGACTTTGAAGCTTCCACAAATTGCTTTGGGCTCTAAAATTCCATGAAAACAGAGACCCTTCCTTAGAATTGCATTTCTGGATCAAGTTTCCTCAAATATTAAATTGAATACAAGTAGGCCACCACCTGAAGGCCTCCTCCAGAGAATCCAAGCTGACTATTTCCCTGGTGGTGAGGAGACTACGAGGCTGGCTGTGGAGCGTGTGCTGGAAGTTAGTAATGGAAAAGTAAATGCACTCAAGCATTCAAGGCCTTGGGAGGCTTTGTGAGGCAGTTACCAACTGCTTGTGGAAAAAACTGGAGGCCACTCAGTCATTCTACATGACACACAAATAATAAGGACCAGGCTTTATTAACAGGAGCAGTGCTTTTCATCATTAAGGGCTAATATAGCACAATGTGATGTGTGTGAGGGAGGTTTGTTTTAGCTTTTTAGTTTCTTTTTATTTGTCATTGCTTTTTTAAAAAAATTTTTTCAATGTTTTTTTTTATTATTTTTATTTTTGAGAAAGACAGACTGTGAGCAGAGTAGGACAGAGGGAGAGGAAGACAGAATCCAAAACAGGCTCCAGGCTCTGAGTTGTCAGCATGGAGCCTGATGAAGGCTCAAACTCACTAACCACGAGATCATGACCTGAGCCGAAGTCGCATGTTTAACTGACTGAGACACCCAGGTGCTCTTGTCATTGCTCTTTTTTTTTTTTTTTTAAATGTTTATTCATATTTGACAGAGGAAATATGTCAATTTTTTGGCAGAAAGAGAGAGGGAGACACAGAATCCGAAGCAGGTTCGAACTCACAGACTGTGATATCATGACCTAAGAGGAAGTCAGATGCTTTCCTGACTGAGCCACCAAGGTGCCCCTGCTATTGCTCTTTTTGAAGCAACTTAAGTTCTAACTTTGAGTATAGTCTTCCCTTTTTCTTATCACACGATTGTGTTTTATGGGTGAAAGGCAAAGTGTGCTGACAAAAAAAATCTCTGCAAGGAAACGCAGCTAAGCCTTCTTTGTAGATGTGTATTTCCATTGACAAGGAAACTGACGCAGTATGAGGGCTCTATAAGAGACCTAGGACAACAATGTACCTTGGGTTTAAAATAATCTCCTATGGCATGCTGTATCTCGTAGCTCACCATAGAAATAGCTCACACCAGCTGTTTCTTTCCACTCCCATCAGCCCTAAATGAGTAAATATGAGACAAACGGCTGTTTAGTCATCTTGTTGGCATCTAAATTCTACACTGGTCTCCCTCAGTTAGAAAAATATTTGGTGTATCCTGGTTCAACCTGCCGCGCTCATATTTACAGTCAGAAAACACAGTCCCCTTTCTTAAAATATCCTGAAGTGAGTAATGTAAAAAGGCCAGGAAGACCACGGCCAAGGGTTCCTACAAACTCCAGCCTTTGTTCACTGTGCACTTGGTTTTCTTCTTTGGCAGGTCTTAACCCTGGCAAGAAGCGGCGGCCTTCTTAACGACACCTACCTCCCCGCAGAATCGCAATATGCAGTGTGTGTGTTTCATTTCACAGACACTGGAGAAGTTCCGCTTAGCGTGGTGGGGCTTTGCTTAATGGTGGTGAGATGGTTCCAGACTCTTCTCCGCAGACCTCCGCTTTGAAGTTGACAGCCTGTCCAGAATAAAGTGCATGGCATTTACAGTCTTCCCCTGACAGTTGCAGCCTCTGATAAAATAAATAAAGCTCATATGGGCACTCTCTTGTCTCCTTATCTTCTGCCAGGGATGGTTATTTAGTGTGGTGCTCACATTTGTGGCTGCACGAAGCTGTGGAAAATGGTGTTGGTGTCGGCTGGCCAGCAAAGGGGATGGCTGTTTACATTATGACGGAAGGCAGGAGAGGATCGTTAAAATAAACTCTCTGATTTCCTGTCACTTCCTGACTTTATCTAAGGAGGCTAACGGGCTCCCCCACAAAGGCCTCTGCGTGCTGGCTGCTCTGTCTCGTAGATTGTTCTGTCATCTGGTTCAGTTCTTCCCTCTAAAACAAATAATTAGAGTGCAGTGAGTCTTTTCTTATTCTAACCTTCTTTGGTGGACTCCGCGTATTCACATGCATCAGGAAGAAATGGTCCCTTGTACTGAGGCTGTGGAAATCATTTAGGGACCTGGGTCCTATCTGCACTTGGAGCGGCTTTTTGAATTTTTAAAAACAAGAGTATAAATTCCAGGGATAGCTTTAAACCTAATGAATCCCAAATATTTTATGGCAAAGGGTAGAATAGTTTTAATGACAAAACAAAATATAATTTTTCAAGTAGAGAAATAACACCTTCTCCCCCGAGTCCAATCTGTGAGTCACAATTAGTCTATTACAGGTTAAGTGTGTGCGCATGGGTGTGTGTTCGCGAGTATCTGCGTATGTGCTTGTGTGTGTGTGATGACAATTGACTAGGTCAGGGGAAGCTGGATAAGAGGAGAGGGATACCTCTAAGATTTTTTGAAAGGAATTTTAAGGAATCTGCTGGCTGATATTGGGGGAGAGTGAGAAGTCTTCACTTATTAGGACAGTGACCCGGGCCTATGTTTTGCTAATTTGTTCAATTGTTCTGAAGAAGTCTTTTTTCTTATGTGCCTAATGCTGGCTTTTTCCCCCCACTTTATATATTTGTCTGGTTTGCTGAGGTGTATTTAACCAATAAAATGGTATTTATTTAAAGTGTAAAATGATGATCTGAAATGCACGTAACGTTGTAAACTGTGTGCTACAATCTGACCGCTGGTCAACTGCTTCCCAGTCATCTGGGTTCTTGGCAAGCCTTGTCCTCAGGCACAGGCTCTGGAGTGACTGCTTCCTTGCTTTAAGGAACTGAGAATACTTCTAGAAAGTAGCTGGAGTTCTTTCCCCAGCTCTCAGCACTCTATAAAGATAGGGGCTTCAGTGAATAGTTACTTTTAGCAAATCTATCCAGTTGAATATGGAAAATCAGAGAATAGTTGATTTGTGGACTCAGGCCAATGTTCAATAGATGTTTATCAAGCACTTCCTATGTACCTAGAACTATACTAAAGATATGTATTCTATATTATATATGTAATATATATGTGTGTTATATATAATAGATTTATTACAGATGACACAAATAATTCTCTATTCTCTATATACACACTTGTAAATACTTCATTATGTGCTGGTGAAACACACATGAAACAATTGGAAAATGAGGCAAAACAGAGCATTAGCTCCTACCCTTTTTGCTCTGTTGAATAATCTTCAGTAAGACTTTTCACAGCAGCCCTAACCTCCCAGCAAGTGTAAATCAAAATGAGTTTTGTGGGTTTAATCTAGTTTCTAAGTGGCCTGGTCCTTGAGAACCCATCAAGGAATTCCCTGCCCACATCAATACAACTGGGTTTCTGCCCCAGGCCCGTCTCCTATGCACATGCCTCCACCCCCCACACAAACACACACACACAAACACACACACACACACACACACATTTTCTCTTTTTCCTATTTAAACATGGGACTTCAGCTGTCCCTGAGAACAGTCCAGTTAACCATGTCTCAGTCTCTCACCAGTGCCCTTCCCTGTGGAGCTCAATGCTGTTCTCAGTCTATCCCCTTCTCTCTCATGATCTAGCTATGATTGGAATAATAACTGGAACCGTAGTAGATAGGCACTTGTAGGAAAGCTCTCTCCTCTGGATGTGCTCCACCCTTCCTAATGACCTCTCTGGACAGTGACAGCCTTTCTAAGCAAGGCTGAGATCACCATACTCACCAAGAGAGTCCACTTTGGACAGTTGGTCGCACCTTCTGTTGATTTTTATAGTTCTCCAGTCTGACTTATTCTAGCATCTTTTTCATTCTCAACAGCTCTTACCTTGAGAGCCTCGTTTGCTCTTACCCGAGTCTGATGGGCGTCAGAGCATAACTGGTAGAGGTGCTTAGAGAAGGCAATGATGGGGAGGAGGTGGCGGTATCAGGGAGACATGAGACTTCAGTCGAGCCCTGAAGAATGAACGGGATTTGTTCTACTCTTTTTCTAACTCCCTAAGTTTTCCCTAAAACTGTAACTACTACAGAGCTAGTTACTCCTATAGAATGTTAGAGCTAAAGGAAACTATTTGGTCCTGATAAAAATTATCTCACATGTTAGATGACAAGATTTTAAAAGTTATCTAGATTAGGGGCGCCTGTGTGGCTCAGTTGGTTAAGTGTCTGACCCTAGATTTTGGCTCAGAGATGATCTCATGGTTTCATAAGTTCAAGCCCCACGTCCGGCTCTGTGCTGGCAGCATGGAGTCCGCTTGGTAATTCTCTGTCTCCCTCCCTCTCTGCCCCCCTCCCCCAACTCATGCTGCTTCTGTCTCTCTTAAAATAAATAAATAAACTTAAAAAAATAAAAATGAAAATGAAAATAATCTAGATGAGAATAAATATATGAAAGTAGACTCTCCCAATGCTGGGGGTAGTGAGCTCTTTGAACATGGCCGGGAGCCGAGCTGCCACATGGCATAAGTAAAGGTACCATTGTCACCTGACTAGGCACATAGAGCCGCCTGGAGTTGGGCCAGGCCCAGTATGCATGACCACACATGGAGGTCCTCCTTCAGCGATACCTGGTGTCTCTTAAGTTTTTGACAAGTCAGCCTGTGTATCAGAGAATTCCAGCTTGTCCAGGACAATGCACAGCTATAAAACTGTGACAAATGTACACAGATTGATTTGGCTCCAGTTGCCCTCTATCCCTAATGTGTCCCGTTTTTTAACCCTTTACCTTCACCCCTACTCCCCAAATCCTAGCTGGTACCTCTCCAGCTGGTACCTGAGACAAATATTGCCTTATTTTCACATGTTTTTATCTCTGGCTTCATCTTGAGTATTCTTTCTAAATATTCTTAATCATGCAGAGATTTTTGTTTTGTTCAACATTGTAATCCCAGAACCTAGAATTGAGTGCTACATAGTATATATTTAATATATATTTAGTGAATAGATAAAGGATGTTAACTTCCTTTCTTTCTGGTTCTCTACTTCCCAACTAGAGATAAATGTGACAATGGTGGACTGAGTTGTATTTTTCTATAAACTCCTGGATTGAAGATTATTATTATCTCCATTTTCATAAGAATGCCCACATTTGTAGCTTCTGGTAAATAGTTCCACCACCTCAAGCAAGATCTCTGAGAATGAAATCTTGAAATCTGAATATTTGAGTGCATTTAGCAACTATCCCAGGTGAATTTCATATAACAATTTATTAAAAATTTGTAACATTTGAAACAAAAGATGGCAGAAAATAAAAACTGGTTCAAAGCATAGTAATTAAAATAGAATACATAGTAAACTATTGTATTTAAACCAAAAATGCATTGAAAAAATATGCAGAGAGGTGTCTTTAGAGTTTAGTAGAACTTCCTTTAACTTATTCATAGAGGTATAGTGAAGATAAAAGACATTAAAACGTGAATGCTTTGAAAAGGTAAAAAAAGTCATATCTCTTCAAGATGCAAATAATGTATTATCAGAATGGTAACCAATCCATTTCCAATCTGAGGCGGAATGATTGTAATATTCAGGAGAGGGTGGGAAAGAGCCCTATAAAACATAAATTTTCCTTTTTAAATTTTCAGTGCTTATGGTCCTTCATGTTTAAAATAAAAATTTCCATAAAATAAAATAAAATAAAATAAAATAAAATAAAATAAAAATTTCCATTAAATAAATTTGAATTTGAAATAAAAGTTAGTACAAATTCTTAAGTTTTTTTGAAAAGTTGGAATTATTTTAGAAAATGTTGACGTGCAGTATTTGTGTTTTATTTTTAAACCTCTTCTATTTAGGAAAATTTCTTTTAAAAATTATTATATTATATTATATTATGTTATGTTATATTTTATTTTATAATTTTATTTTATAGAGAGACAGAGAAAGTGCACAAGCAGAGAAAGAGAGAGAGAGAGAGAGAGTATCTTAAGCAAGCTCCCTGCTCAGGGCAGAGCCCAACATGGCACTCCATCCCATGATCCTGGGATCAAAACCTAAGCCAAAATCAAGTCAGGTGCTCAACAACCTGAGCCACATAGGCACGCCCTAATTAGGAAAGTTTCTAATATCAGTCAAGGCTGACTCATGTTGAATGTGAAATTAGGATATTAGACCTCTTGTAATACAGGTGCTTCTAAATGATTCATTTGAATTGGAATGAGTGGTATGCTTATAAATATATCACAACTCATTTTGTAGCATTTGCTCATTTCTGTTTGTAAATACTCTCACTATGGCCGATTTCAAGCTACCAAAGTTTTACTAAATGTGGAGGGGGTAGAGGTGTCCAGGGGCATGCCATCATGTAGTATATTTACCACAAAGACAAGATAAATGTGAATAACCTCAGAGCACAGGTGATAGTACAATGTAGTAAGATAACTAGAAAGTGATGAATTTTGAGCACATCAACTTTGTTTTTAATATGATTTTTTAAACTGTAAGTTAATATAATTCAGATTTTAAAAACAGTTATGCTAAACAACAGATATACAAAATTCCTGAAAGTGTATCAGTTGATTGGGAAGAGGCAGCTAAAGCATACCGGAAGAAACTCTCCGAAGGTTCCTTATTAAGAGAGTATTGAGGACAGGGTCCAAGTGGTTCACACCGACTAATTGTTCTATATCCCACAGCAAGTCAATTTTTACAGCTGTGTATTGCTATTAATACTATGACAATAATGAACAGAAATTTAAAGATTCTTGGTCAGTCAGAAGTGTTGGCAGAAGTGTTACATGGCCACAGATGATGTATTCAATAAACATAAAAAGAAACAGAAAATTCCTTATTTTTCCAAATTTTAGTTAACTGGTAGCATTCACATGAGTATTCTTCCTTCATGTTAATTTAGACAGACTTAAGTACAAACAGAATATGTGGAGAAAATGAGAACTCTTTCTTGGGAAACTGTTAAAATTTGATGCATTCTGTGTCTGTGGTAAAGTCATGATATAAAAATTTCCTTCTGTGGCTGCTTTGAGGCCTCTGGGACATCTGTCCTTAGCTTTTTCCTTTATTTCCCAAATTATTCCTAGGCCAATTCCCAAAATAACTCACTGAGGAGATTTCTGTTGCTCAGAAGGAAAAATAGGTACACTGCACTTGTATGAGAAATCATTGGCAACCAAACATGCAATGCTGTTCAGACTATAGTCTACAGCAGCGCAACTTACCCAGAGAGCTCAGTGTGGTCAATACTATGTCGAATCTCATGATTTCTGAAATATGCCTTGTCTTGGTCATTCTGGGCTGCTATAACACAATGTCATGGACTGAGCACCTCATAAACAACAGAAATGTAGTTCTCACAGTTAAAGGCAAGGTGGGGTCCAAGATCAAAGTGCCAGCAGGCTGGTGGGAGCCTGCTTCCTGGGTCACAGGTAACCATCTTCTTGCTGTGTCCTCACATGGCAGAAGGGATGGGGATGCTCTCTGGGGCCTCTTTTATAAAAGTACTAATTTCATTCATGAGGGAGCCACCTTCATGACTTAATCACCTCTCCAAAGCCCCACCTTCTAATACCATCACATTAGGGTTAGGATTTCAACATAGGAATGGGTTGGGGGTGGGATTGAGGATGAGGATGTCCCAAGCATTTAGTCTACAGCATACTCGATGCTTATTATTACTTCCATATAGCTGTAAACCTTAGAAACAACTGAATGTTTATTTTAAAAGACATAAATGTGTAGGTATATAAAATAAGTTATAAATAACACACATGAGTAACTACGGAAGGGTTTGACGATTATCTACCAACCCAGTCCCATTATGGTACTAGAGCTCTGTCTTCTAGCTAATGGTTTTAGCAGACGTTGATGATCATTGCTCTAGTAGTTTTCTTTCACTGCTGTTAACAATTGGCCCCAAACTTAACAGCTTAAACAAGAAAAAATTATCGTACAGTTCTGTAGGTTAAAAGTCCAGCAAGTCTCACTGGATTAAAATCCAGGTGTCACCAGGGCTGCCTTCATTTTTGGAGGCTCCGAGGGACCATTTGTTCCCTGGCCTTTTCCAGCTGCTAGAGGCCACCCACATTCCTTGGCTCATAGCCTTCTTCCTCCATCTTCAAAGCAGCAATGTTGCATCTCTCTGTACCCTCTTTCCATGTCATGTCGCCCTCTGAATGACTCTTTTAAGGACGCTTCTGATTACTTGGGTCCCACCTGGATAATACCGGATACTCTCTCTATTCTAAGATTAGGTGATTCGCAACTAAAATTTCCTCTGCGATCTTAATTCCCCTTTGCGATGTAACCTCATCTATTCACAGGATCTGGAGATTAGGACATAGATATCTTTGGAGGAAGATTATTCTGCCTACTACAACTTGCAGACCTGAGTCACCTGAAAAGATCATTAAGGCACAGATGTTGCGGCCCTACCCCCAGCATTTCGGATTTAGTAGGTACGGGGTGGATCCCTGAAATGTGCATTTTAACAGGTTCCCAAATGATGGTGATGTCTCTTCTCAGGGAACTGTACTCAAAAATCACTGTTCTAGATCCATCGTTTCACGAGAGGCTTGCAAAATGGTAATGCTTAAATTCTATTCGTATTCATAAGCATATTTTGAATTGAATTTCTGATCTCAGTGGAGTTGCTAGATTAAGTATGGGACACCCAGTTCAATTTGAATCTCTTTTTTAAAAAAATTTTTACATGTTTATTTTTAGAGAGAGAGGGAGTGTAAGCTGGGAGGGACAGAGAGAGAGGGAGACAGAATTCAAAGCAGGCTCCAGGGTCTGAGCTGTCAGCACAGAGCCCCATGCGGGGCTCCGACTCACGGACTGTGAGATCATGACTTGAGCCGAAGTAGGCTGCTTAACTGACTGAGCCACCCAGGTGCCTCTCAAGTTGAATTTTAGATAAATAAGTAGTTTTTTAGTATATGTGTGCCTTATGCAATATTTGGGACATACTTATGCTGGAAAGTATTTTTTTGTTTATCTGAAATTCAAATTGAACTGAAAACTCTGAATTTTTATTTGGTAAATTGGGCAACCCTAGTTTCCATCTAAAAGGGGGAAACAGGGATGCTTCTGTCTGAATATTCCATGAAGGACAAATTTTAGATAAGCCTTTCCCCAGTCTCTTTTGCCCCCAAGTACACTGGCAATTCTCTACTAACCATTTATAATGAAATTATAATGAAATTATAAATCCATATAGTTTCTTTGCCTCATTAATAGGGATTGAATAACCAATAGGAGATATATTTGATATGACTATCCAGAGAATTTAGCAAGAAATGGCATGGTAGCTTTCTTTTCATATAATTTCTCCATATTCCTTAATAGGAGTTTTTAGTTACCTGTTTAGTAAGCATCTATATAATTATCCCAAAGTTGAAGGCAATGTAACTTATGGATGTGTGCTAACAAACATGTGCAAAGGAGACATGTTCCTTTAAAGGAGGTAAACAAGAGAATGTATTACAGAGGCCAGGACCCACTGCATGCTTCCTTGACTCCTCCATATTAATTAAGACAATATGAGTTGGATAATCTGTTTCTTGTAGCAAAAAAGCTTTCCAACCCTCACAAAGGAGAGACAGACCAGAAGGAGAGGATTGCTTCTGCTGTCTACTTCCACTAGTTTGATTTTACCCTGCCTTCAAGAAAATCACCATCTGGTAGGTGAGACAAATATCTAAGCCAGAAGTTCACCAACTTTCTCTATTAGTGTCTCAGCAATTTTTTTCACAGCATCCCTGGACCAAAAGAAATACCTCAAGGTTCCCTTTATTAACTAGTTAGGTCCAACAAACCTAATAAGTACTTATATCTTAATTTATAAGCCGTTTGGGAAAAAACACACGTACATTGAGAGAAAAAAACAATTATTTTTATTTCATTCTTAAATAGCCACCATTACTTACTGATGAGATGAAGACACAGGCACGGCACAACTTCTCAAAACTGGAAATCAGATTGGATTTCCTGTTCCACATCAATTTCTTTCTTTTCTTTTCTTTTCTTTTCTTTCTTTTCTTTTCTTTTCTTTTCTTTTCTTTTTTTCTCTTCTCTTCTCTTCTTTTCTTTTCTTGCAGTGTTTCTCTTTATCACAGCAACCATGGGAAACCCAGCTTTGTAAATTCATGAGGCCATTGAAAAGAATGTAGTGTCATCTAATGTAACAGTGAATCACCTGGAGGTAGAGTTTCCTGCAGTGCCTGATAGACATAAAGGACCGTCATATTTCCCTTAAAAATCTAAACTATACGGCAGCGCTCCTGTAAGCTTGTTGAAGAACCTCAGGACACCCCAATGTGTACAATAGAAACCCTCTATCTAAATAATGGCTCCAATTCAAGTAACAGAAAGCTAGATGAGATTCACATTGTATTTTTCCTGCAGCTCCATAGCTCCAGGACCTTATATAAGTTACTAGGCAGCTCTTAGTTTCAGGTTTCATATTTGTGCAGGACAAAAATAATGTAATATGCCATGTGTTTTTAGTATAAAATAAATGCTCATAGCGTTACATAGAGACTTGTCCAATCACAATGCTGTACACCTGAAACCAACTGTGTGTCAATCATCCTTCAATTAAAAAACTGAAAAGAATGAAAACTAAAGTTAAAAAGAGGCACCTTGGTGGCTCAATTGATTAAGCGCCTGACTCTTGATTTCAGCTCAGGTCATGATCTCACTGTTCGTGGCTTCAAGCCTGCATCAGGCTTTGCGTTGACAGGTAGGAGCCTCTTTGGGATTCTCTCTCCCTCTTTCTGTTCCTCCCCTGCTTGTGTGCTCTCTCAAAATAAATAAATAAAATTTTTAAAAAATTGAAAAATATAAAGTTAAAATGTTCAAGTGTTAGCTAGTTTGCTTATGATCTGTAATGGTGGAATTACAAAACAAGCATAGGCAGTGTGTAATTCTCTCTGCGGTAATATGGGGAAAGCATAAAAGTGATGCCTGAATAGAATTTCAAAGAATGAAAAACTTATTTACCTGGATACATTTTGGAAGGACCTTGAAAGCAGAGATGATCTACTGAGGGAAGTAGCCTGAAAGTGAGTAGAAGAATGGGGTGTGGAGAGAAGGGAGGTAGCCTCCTGGTTAAAATGTTTCACATAGCACTTAGGGTTATGCCCAATGAGATTTTTTTCCTCCTCTGAAGGGTTTTAGTTCTTTGATGAAAACCAAAAAAGATCAAAATGGCCTTATGCAATCAAAGATCTTTAGCAGAACACCTGGATGGGGAGTTTACCTCAATAATTAGAATGACAAAAAATGTGCACATAAGTTAATATTCATGGTCCTATAAAACTTAAATAATTCAGCTGCTAATGTTATGATATAACAGGGCTGCTAAAATAATGGCTGGTAGGATATTAATTTTTTTTCTCTTAGATTTCATGCAAAATGGCCACATGGTTATATTTCTACCTGATAGCCAAGTGACTCATTTCTGTCGGTCTTGTGGAAAATCATTAATTCTATGAAATAGAATCAATATTAACACTACGAAAACCAGCATTCTGTGAGCATGTGGTCTCCATAGTAACGATCTGCAACAACATTCACAGAGTGATCTTTTGTTTGTTTGTTTGTTTTTAATGTTTTTATTTATTTTTTTTAGGAGAGAGAGAGAGACAGCGCGAGCAGGGGAGGGTCAGAGAGAGAGGGAGACACAGACTGAAACAGGCTCCAGGCTCTGAGCTGGCAGTCAGTACAGAGCCCGACGCGGGGCTCGAACCCACGAACCGCGAGATCATGACCCAAGCGAAAGTCGGACGCTTAACCGACTAAGCCACCCAGGCGCCCCCCACAGAGTGATCTTTTGATACATGAATCACATCAAGCCACTTCCCTGACAGAAATCGGCAAATGCTTCTCATCAGTCTTAAAATAAAATCCAAAGTATTTTTCATAGCCTAAAAATCACACACCCCATGTTTACATCTCCAATTCATTTATTATGTCTCTCATTCTCACTCCCTTCCAGCGACACTGGCCCTCTTGCTAGTACACAAACACACAAAACTCATTTTCTCCAGGACTTCTACGCATGCTGTTTCTTCTGCATTGATATTCTTTGTCCTGATTCAGCGGGGCACTTACAAAAATAGTAGCTATTCAAAGAGGACTTTCTTGATCATATTGATCATACCATCTAAAATAGCTTGCCCTCACCTCATGATTCTTTTCCTCCTACTTTATTATTTTTCTTTATAAGACTTAACAATATATGAATTATTATGTATCTCTTTATTTATTATCTCCCTTACTGGAATGTCAACTTGACAATGGCAGAGAATCTGTCTTATCTATATTCCAGACTCCTAGAACAATATTTGACACATACTAGTAACAACAGAAATATTTGTAGCTCTGAAATTTTATTTATTTGAGTCCTTATCATTTTAGTTCAAAACTGCACTTAATTTTGCTTAAATATTAAATAAATTTACTTAATATTGTCCTTCACAAAGATATCTTTCACACAAGGCTGGAAGTTCACGGAGAGAAGAGGACCCTAACATATAATGTAAGTAGTGCATTTAGGGCAAAAATGTCTACTTGTTGACTTGATTTTGGAGATTTTTAAGATGTTAAAACGTTGTGATAAACAAAAATGTCCACTCTCACTACTCTTTAACAACATAGTAATGGAAAAATAGTCATCACAGTAAAGCAATAAAAAGAAATGAAAGGGATAGGAATTAGAAAGCAAGAAATAAAACTGTCCTTTTGCAGATGATACAATTATGTATATAGAAAATTTCAAGACCAACCCTCTTCCAAATCCACCCCCCAAACTCCTATAACTGAGTTCAGCAAGCATGTAGAAAATAAGATCAACACAAAAATTAATCATTTTTAGTTCTATATACTAATAGCAAACACATGAACATACGTATTAAGAACACAATATCATTTGCAATTTCCCCAAGGAAGTTAAGATATTGAGGTATAAAGCTAACAAAGCATCTGCAATATATGAAAATTACAAAATGCCAATGAAAGAAATGTTTAAATTTTTTAAATGTTTGTTCATTTTTGAGAGATAGAGAAAGACAGAGAGCAAGCAGGGAGGGGCAGCAAGTGAGGGAGGCACAGACTCTGAAGCAGGCTCCGGGCTCTGAGCTGTCAGCACAGAGCCCGACGCGGGGCTTGAACCCATGAACTGCAAGATCGTGATCTGAGCAGAAGGTGGATGCTTAACCGACTGAGCCACCCAGGTGCTCCAATGAAAGAAATATTTTTAAAAGCTGAAACAAATGAAGGGATTTACCATGTTCACAGACCGAAGTTCCATCATAGTTATCTGTTCTTCTGAAATTGATCTGTAGGTGTAATACCAATTTTATGAAAATCCTAGCAAGGTTATTGATAGACACAGAAGATTATTCTAAAATTCATATGGAAAGACATAAAGACAAAAATAGCTAAAACAGTTTAAAACAAAAGAATGGCATAAGAGTGGGTCCTATGTTAAGGCTACAGTAATCAAGGCCATGTGATAATGGCACATGGTGGACACATAGGTCAATGGAACAGAATAGAAAACCCATTTCCAATATGTAGGTGAATAAATTAAGGTCCTAAGAAGCTAAATATGGTGACCAAGATTACATATTCTATTCTATTCTAATTTATTTATTTATTTACTCATTTTTTTGGGGGGGGGGGAAACAGAGGGTAAGAAAGAGTGAGAATCCCAAGTAGGCTCTTCAGTGTCAACATGGAGCATTACCTGAAACTCGATCCCATGACCCTGGGATCATGACCTGAGCTGAAATCAAAAGTCGACATTCAACCAACTAAATCACTCAGGTGCCCAAGCCAAGGTTATTGTATTTTAAAGAACAGAGCCAAAATTTGAACTCAGATTTGAGTCTTTTGTCTGTACTATTTCCATCATATAAGACTTCCTTTATTTTATTAATAAAAAAAAGTTAAAATAAAAAGTCTTTGGCAGAAGTGTGCTTGTGTGCTATGGGTTTCTTAGGCATCTAAAAACAAATCCTGAATCAAATCATATGTTATACATTTGACTGTGTAATGCTAAGAAAGATTGTGAAAGCTGATTAACTGCAAATGTGAATTACTCAATTAAGTTAATTAACACACTCATCACTTCACACAGTCCCTCTCCACCTTTAGTGAAGTGAGAATGCTTAAGATATACTTTGTTAACAAATTTCTAGTATTTAAGAGTCGAATGTACAGCATGGATTCTATTTCTTTGTCTCTCTCTTTAGTGTTTTCATAAGCTAAACAAGTTTTTCAACATTCTGAACCTCAGTTTCTCCATATGAAACCAAGAGGGTATATACTGTAGAGAAAATTGCTGATAGTTCTCTAATCAAGGACATTAAGAGTCCAAAGTTCTCTCCTGCGTCGATTAATTTCATTGCTTTGGCCAGGATGGGTGCATGACAGTAGTTTGTCCTATCAGTTTCTTGAAGCATGGACACATCACATCTTCAATATCTGGCCTTTTTTCTTAAATTTTTTAAAATGTTTATTTTTGAGAGACAGAGAGACAGAGTGTGAGCAGGGGAGGAGCAGAGAGAGAGGGAGACACAGAGTCTGAAGCAGGCTCCAGGCTCCGAGCTGTCAGCACAGAGCCCGGAGTGGGAAACTCATGAACCATGAGATCACGACCTGAGCTGAAGTCAGCAGCATAACGGACTGAGCCACCCAGGCGCCTCACATCTGGCCTTTTAATAGACTGCACTGATTCAGAACATGCATACATATTCCCTGATTTACAAAATAGCTGAAGACACACTGTTCTGTTCCATACACTGTGGTAAGAGCTAGGAGTACAAAGAAATATCATCGGTTTTGCGCTTAAGGACCTCCCAGCCTCGGGGGACCAGATAATTATAATGTAAGTGAAGTACTGGAAGAGGTCAATATGAAAAATGCCCTTTGAAGCAGAGTACATATAACTAGCCTCTGAGAGAGACAGGGTAGGTCTCACAAAGGAAGTCATTAGTGTTTTTTTTTTTTAATAAGATAAATGAAATAAAGAAAATACAGAAATAAAGAACACAAAATTTGGGCATTATCTCATCACCTTCCCACCCCAAATCCACTATAAATGTGTTGGTTCAGACTTTAACATTTTTTTTAATGTTTACTTAATTTTGAGAGAGAGAGAGAGAGAGAGAGAGAGAATGAGTGGGGAAGGGTCAGAGAGAGAGGGAAACACAGAATCCGAAGCAGGTTCCAGGCTCTGAGCTGTCAGCACAGAGCCTGATGCGGGGCTCAAATTCACATACTGTGAGATCATGACCTAAGTCAGGGTCAGACACTCAACCAACTGAGCCACTGAGGCGTCCCTGGTTCAGGCTTTTCTATGCTCATAGTTTTCTTCTTTACTCAGTCCATGCAATTGAAGTCATATGGTATACTGGGTTTTCTCCCCAACAGTAGAATGATATACTTCCCTCCCCAAGGTTTTGAAAACTTTTTCCCAAGAAAAAATTTTTAGCAACTGCATTAATATTCCACCAAGTGGAAGGTTTTTAAAATCCTTCAACCATTCCTATTATAGAAGATGTACATTGTTTCTATTTCTCAAGTTATAAATAAGGCTCTGATGAATATATCCTGAGGATGTCTTGGCACATGCATGTGTATGCTATATATATACATATATAACACATATATAACTATATATATATGACAGTATATATATATATATATATGTATATATACACCAGGATATTATAAAATAAATTATACTGTATAATATATATGTATAGTATGTATGTTTTGTATATGTGTGTGTATGCCAGTGTTATTGTGTTCTGGATTATTTTTATTTTTTTAAATTAATTAATTAATTTTATTTAAAAAATTTAAAAAAATTTTTTGAGAGAGACAGAGAGAAAGCACAAGTGGGGCATGGGCAGACAGAAGGGGACAGAGGATCCAAAGTGGACTCTGTGCTGACAGCAACGAGCCTGATATGGGCCTCAAACCCATGAGCTGCAAGATCACAATCTGAGCCAAAGTCTGATGCTCAGCCGACTGAGCCACCCAGGTGCCCCAGGATTATTTTTAAACTATGGATATATAGTCAAAGGTTAAGGGTACAAGCTTTGAATTTGCTTAGACTTTTTTTCTTCATTTTAAACATGTTTTAAAATAGATTATATTTCATACATATAGGGAAGCAAAACACATTTGTAAGTATACCATTGGATAAACACACTTGGGTAACCAATCCTAAGATCAAGAATAGAAAACATCAGCACTCCAGAAGCTTCCATTACAGTTACTACCATCCTCCAAGGGAAACTGCTGCCCTAACTTTCAGCACTGTAGGCCCGTCTCACTTTGTTTTTGAACTTTATGTAAATCAAATCATGATATATGTACTGTTCTGTGTTAGGCTTCATTCTTTCCCTTTACTTTTGTGAGCTTTTCTTTTTATTTATTTATTTTTTTTTACAGTTTTTTTTTTTTTTTAAATTTCTAGGAGATAGAGAGACAGGATGAGCAGGGGAGGGTCAGAGAGAGAGGGAGTCACAGACTGAAACAGGCTCCAGGCTCTGAGCCGGCAGTCAGCACAGAGCCCGACGCGGGGCTCGAACCCACGAACCGTGAGATCATGACCTAAGCGAAAGTCGGACGCTTCACCAACTAAGCCACCCAGGCGCCCCTACTTTTGTGAGCTTTTCTATATTGTTTTCTATATTGTTACACCTAGTTGTAAGTTGTTTACTTTCATGCTGTCTTTTATTATGCAATTGTGCAATTATACCCAATCTTACTCATTTTACTGTTGATGACATTTGAATAGTTCAAATTTGGGACTATAAATAGTGCGTTATTATATGGATCTCTTAGTGAACATACACTTGAATTTCAGTGGGGTCTCCATAGCCTGGAATGGAATTAGCATTATAATACATATTTTCCTTTTTAATTTTTATTTATTATTAAATTTTTTTAATGTTTTATTGATTTCTAAGAGAGAAAGAGAGACAGCGTGAGCAGGGGAGGGTCAGAAAGAGAGGGAGATACAGAATCTGAAGCAGGCTCTGGGCTCTGAGCTAGCTGTCAGCACAGAGCCCAACGCGGGGCTCGAACCCACAAACCTTGAAATCATGACCTGAGCTAAAGTTGGACGCTTAACTGACTGAGCCACCCAGGCGCCCCCATATTTTCCTTTAAAAAAAAAGTTTATTTTTGAGAGAGAGAGAGACAGAGCATGAGCAAGCGAGGGGCAGAGAGAGAGGGAGACACAGAATCAGAAGCAGGCTCCAGGCTCTGAGCTGTCAGCACAGAGCCAGGCATGGGGCTCGAACCTACGAACCCTAAGAGCCTGATCTGAGCTGGCCAGACACTTAACCTGTTGAGCCACCCAGATGGCCCCATATTTTCATCTTTAGGAGATGAACATATATTTGACTTTTGATGGGGGCAGTGTATTTGTATACCTTCAAGTAGAATTATTTATATGCTCGTTGTCAACTTTGGTAAGTACTACAAAGCAATTTTCCAATGTGGTTCCACCAATTTGCACTCCCACCAGCAATGCATGAGAGCTTCTGCACCCACATCTGCTGTGCTCTGCATTTTTCAACTTTTTAGTTGTTGTGGAGTGCACTGTTTTTGCACTTACTCGCTATTTGCCTTGAAGAAGACACCCTTCTCTGCCTGAGTAAAATGAGGGTATTAAGACCATTTTACTTTTGAGAAATAAATGAATCAAGTCATGAAAATTTGGGGGTGCAACGTCAGGCACAGATACTATACTCCAATCATAGTCATAGTCACCACCACCACGACCATTGCTATCTGGAAGGATTACTAAGCATTAACCAGAGAGAAAGCAGTTTTCTAGACAAAGGCAGAAAGGCAGAAAAGAGCCTTCTGTGTTGGAGGAACACTGAAAAGTTTCCTCTTTCACTCCACGGATGTTTGTTCAGGGTGAGAGACAGAAATGTGTGACTAGCAACTAACTCAATTGTTCCTTTTCAAAAAGAGGGTTATTAAGTGCCCATTTCATTGAGTAGATTATGCATCTCAAATGAGAAGCAAATAGTCAGTTATTTAAAACAGTGTGTGTCATGGGTGTCTCCTCCATGAGAATGAAGTCAGAACAGTGCCTTCACTGTGCAGGCCACAGAACTTGCTTTCTGTCTGACCGCCGGGGCTTTTTCTTACTTTCCTTTTCAGATAAATGCGTATTATTGGGAAATCCATGGAAAGCCCCTTTCTTTGTAGGTTAGAAGATTTCCATGTTCCCCAGCAGAGAGTGTATCCCGGGTTGCTTCCGATGGAATGCAGAATCATCTGCTTGTCCCACTGGATGTCACCTCTCAGCAGTGTGCCCGGTGGCCTGCAGGGAGCAGAGGCTCCCCAGACCAGAGCCCAATTAGGTCCAGCTGTGCCCAGCAGCTTACCCAAAAGTCTCCCATGCCCCAGAGCTGTTTCTCCAAGTCGTAGCTGGGTGAGCTTTCCGTTTTGAAATGTACTTGTTTGTTTTTATGCCTTGGCACTGTGCTTTTAAGACTAATGGGCTCTCTAGCTCACTTTTCCTGCTTCCCTTCCTGGGGATGAAACTAGAGTCACCGGCTTGTGAGCATGAAGAATGAATGGTGACTTTGGCTGAGAAGTTTGGGGGCCAATGTGACAGGAAAACATCTGCACAGATCTGGCTTTCAGGATGTTGTGACCAATAATATGGCCTCCTACCAACTGGCTGGCCTCTTATTCCTGAGCGTTGTATGACACAGCTGTTTAAAGTTAACTTCCACTGAAGCCAGAAAGAAATCCCCCTCATCTGTAGGAAGATAGGGGAAAAATGATGACACTGGGGAGGGGACTTCTCTTTTCACAAGACTGGGACCCTGGTGTCCCCACTGTGGCCATGAAGAGAGAAGTGAGAGCATTTTGGTGCCCTGGCCTAGAGTTCAAGGAATGGGGTCCAACCACAGCTCTTCTGCCCGTCAACTGCATGGCCTTGGGCAAACCTCTCTCAGTCTGCTTCTCATCTGCAAATTGGGATGGTTCTGGCTTCATGTGGCTAATGTCAGGACCTTGGTGAGATAATTACAAGTAAAGCTCACAGCAGCAGGTGGCACAGAATGAGTTCAATAATCAGTACCTATTACTTTTGGTGTTTTTTTCTCCACCCGTTCCCCTCTGTCTGGCCAACTCTTTTTCACTTCTGGCCATGGCTGTTTCTTTCCTACCTTTCACATCTGTAGCTGTCTGCTCACCTCATCTTTATTAGCCAAACTGACAGTTTGACTCTTGCCCGTTAAGTGAAGAGCTACTGAACCATCAATTCTCCGGTCAAGTGTAACCTCTTCTGTGAAGTCTTCCTCTACTTTCTTCACCTCTCCCAAGCCCCAAAGTGGAATTAATACTTCCCTCTCTGTCAATAGATATGATTCATAAAGGTTTGTTAGGTTGCTAAATGGGTATGGCCCCATTATACAGACAGATAGGCCAGGTCTCTACTGACTTGTTTCCTTAGTTTTTACCAGCAGGTGTATAGAGCTTGGTGGCAGCTTGGAAAATGGTAATAAGACTGCTTTTAATAGCTTAGTTGTCATAAGCTACTGGTCTTTCACAGCTAATACCCCTGAGAGATTTTCATAGGCTCTCTCACCCCAAGGGTTCACTTGGAAAAAAAAAAAAAAAACAGCTCATGTTCAACTAAGCTGCCAGTGCCTGAGTAAAATCAATTAAAAGGCATTTGCATGTATGTTAAAAGAAACCCTCTCATAATTATTGATTTCCCCATAAGAATGACTTTTCTATTAAAGGTTTGGATTTCCTATTAAAACTTGGATCTCCCTAGAAACAGCGAAGAAATTATACTTAACATCAGCAATGTTATCCTTCATTGTATTGACCTTGTTATATTTTTCAAGTGGAGAGTTTCAGATTCCTTGGAACTTCAGTTATACAAAGTGGCTCCCGATGGAAAGCCAGGTCATGATATTGCAAATATGTACACGTAGACATTAGTTTGGACTCCCATCCTTCTGCCTGAGATTAGGGTTATTTGTAAGTTTGCCTTATCTCCCTATCCTAGATGGTATGATTCTGGAAGACAGAATTTCTGTGTCTCACACTGATCACTAGTGCTTAGTGGTTATGTGTTATTGAGAAGAAAATAAATGTTTACTGAAATGAATGAATGAATGATACTTGGAATGTGTTTATCAAGCTAGACTTCCCACTAAACAGTGACTACTTCATAGATATCAAATAAGGTGACTATGTTTTCCTGGTTTTCCTAACCTTTCAATGATTTTAGCACTAAAAATTCCATGTTCTGAGAATTCCCTTCCTCTGAGTCCTGGGCAAAATGAGATAGCCAGTCACCCTAGTTTGTAAGTATTCTGCCAGTACAAATTTAACCTCAAATGTTTCCAGAGACCATTGGATTATGACAATGAGAGGTAGCCTAGTTTAGGTAAACTGGAAACCAGCCAGAAGGCATTCAGATATGAACAAAACCAGTCAGTGAGGTGAATTGGCTTGATGGCTAGCATTGCAGCCTGTGACACAGCAGTGGTTGGCCAAAGTTAACAGAAAAAGCAGGGATAATTCCCTTTTATATTCAACTGTGATTGTTTTAACAAAAGTCAAAATCATTAATTTTGAGTACTAAGAATTTGCTTAACAAATTCTGGGCCTCCATTTTCTCAAATATGAAAATAATATTTAAAAAGTTATCTACTGGAAACAAGGAATTCTGGGAATTAAATTTGACCTAACACAGGGGCGCCTGGGTGGCTTAGTCGGTTAAGCTTCCGACTTTCGCTTAGGTCATGATCTCGCGGTTGTGGGTTCGAGCCCCGCGTCGGGCTCTGTGCTGACTGCCAGCTCAGGGCCTGGAGCCTCTTTCGGTCTGTGACTCCCTCTCTCTCTGACCCTCCCCTGCTCACACTGTCTCTCTCTCTCTCCTAGAAATAAATAAAAAACATAAAAAAAAATTTTAAATTTGACCTAACACAGAGAATGTTAATAGTTTTCCTATTAAATAATAATGTATGTAGTAGAAGTTACCAGGAATTTGACACCGGTTTTACCCTTAGTTGTATAACCTTGAGAAATTCATTTAATATCTCTGGGTCTCAGGTGTGTCATCAATTCTACTAGAAGCAGGTATGACAGCTAATTGCTAAGGTGCATTATATTATGAAGATTTGATTACCTGGGGAGTGCTCTTTGGAACAAAAATTGATGATAGGGATTAAGAACTCCAGTTTAGGGATTGTGGAGACCTAGACTCGAATCTTGCTTCTGTCATCTGATAGATGTGTAACCTTGAGCAAGTTCTTTAACCTCTTCATGGCTAAATTTCCTTACCTATAAAAATGGGTACTTTAATTGTGCCCACTTCATGTGGTGTTGACACCTAGAGGACTAAACAAAATAATCTATGTAAAGAAATTAGTATAGAAATAAATATTTCTATATTGCAAGTAAATATTAACAAAGAAATTAGCACAGGAAATACAAATCAATACGAGTTTATTGCTATTATTAAAAGTGCTATGACTGTTTCATATACACACGTGATCAAAACCTGCTTAAATGATATTTTCAGTTTTGAAAACAAAAGACTTATCAATTTGAATTCTTTTTCCCTCAATTTCTTTAAAGTCTTTTTTTTTTTTAATTTTTAATGTTTTATTTATTTCTGAGAGAGAGAGAGGCAGCATGAGCAGGGGAGGATCAGAGAGAGGGAGACACAGAATCCGAAGCAGGCTCCAGGCGCTGAGCTGGCTGTCAGCACAGAGCCCGATGCGGGGCTTGAACCCATGAACAGTGAGATCATGACCTGAGCCGAAGTCGGACGCTTAACTGACTGAGCCACCCAGGCGCCCCTTCCCTCAATTTCTTACAGTTGCAACAAAATGGAAGGTTTTTCTTTCTAACAACAGGGTTTTCAGTCCTCCCGGATTGTATACAAAGCTCCCTGGTCCCAGGAGTGTAATCACCCCATAGCTGACTCCGCTCTGGAGCCTATGTGGTGGCCACAGAAATTCATGCTCAGAGGATGACGTTAGCTCCGTTTCTCTTGGGCAGTCTGTTCTCTTCCTTGTAACATAGTAAAAAGAAAAAAAATGACTTCCTTGACTGACCTCCAGGCATTCAGTTTACTTACTTACCTATGGAACGGCTTCTAATTTTTTAAAACATATTTCCCTTCTTGCAGAGCCCATGTTTTTTTTTTTTTTAATTTTTATTTTTATTTATTTCTAGGAGAGAGAGAGAGAGCGTGAGCAGGGGAGGGTCAGAGAGAGAGGGAGTCACAGACTGAAACAGGCTCCAGGCTCTGAGCTGGCAGTCAGCACAGAGCCCGACGCGGGGCTCGAACCCACGAACCGCGAGATCATGACCTAAGCGAAAGTCGGACGCTTAACCGACTATGCCACCCAGGCGCCCCAGAGCCCATGTTTTAACATGTGACTGAACATTTAACATTAAACCTGAATTTAATTTGGCACTTAAAACGACATAAGGAGTAGTTGTGTGTGTGTGTGTGTGTGTTTGTGTGTACACACACATGTGCGCATTAATGTATATTGGGTATTTCCTACAGGTCTACTTTGAGATAGCATTTTAAGTTTTTGTTTTCTTGTTTTCTAAAGGCTCTTAAGTGCTTCCAGCTGTGTAAGACTCCGAGCTGCAGGGAGACCTTTCCACTTTAGGCGACCTTCCAATGATGTTTGTTAATGGATCAAATTTGTCTTCACTCTCCACAGGAGTTTGTTAAGGGAATAACTGGATGTAATGGACAAATCAATACCAAGTTAAGCTATTTTCATTACTGTGGCCAAATTATGTAGGAACAGATATGAACTTCTTATGCAAATGTCTTTGTGCATGTGAAGACTGAATGGCATTGTATGGACCAAAGGTCTTTAGTACTTGGAATAAAGGCAATGGGTGGGAGATTGCATTTTCACAAGGTATCTGACTTGGGAGTGCTGCGCTCAAACGACCATTCCATAAGCAATCATCGTGACAGTCACATCACAAGTGTCATTTCAGGACCCAGTTACCATCGAAACCTTGTACTGAAATGACACTTGGTGTTACTCATATTCATTGAAATTATACTAAGCTTTTAGTTTTTTTCTTATTTGATTTGTAGATTACTTTTGGTTTTGCCATCAAAAAGGAACCAAAGCATAGAAAGGCCATATCTAGTTTCACATTTGTGCATATTTATAAAACATAATAAAATAATTTAAACCAACATTGAAGTTCAAAACGCTTTTTCTCTTCTTATATGTCTCATGATATCAGACATCACTTAAGTTGGAGAAACATGGCATCAAGTATCACCAAAAGAACTAAAGAGGGAAATGTTTGTGTCTGAACATAGAGCAGAACAGTGATTAAGGACATGGGCTTCTGAATCAGTTATACTTGAATTTTGGTTGCACTTCCACAATAAATAAATTATGGGATTTTACTTTTCTGAATTGTTAAAAGATTTTTTTAAGGTTTCTTCATTTTTGAGGCACACAGAGAGACAGAGAGTGAGCAGAGGAGGGGCAGAGAGAGAGGGAGACACACAATCCAAAGCAGGCTCCAGGCTCTGAGTTGTCAGTGCAGAGCCTGATGTGGGGCTCAAACTCAGAAACCACGAGATTGTGTCCCGAGCCAAAGTCAGTTGCTTAACCAATTCAGTCACCCAGGCATGCCTACTTTTCTGAATCTTTATTTTTCCAAATTAAAATGAGAGTGACATAGATAACTATCTCATAGTGCTGCTCTGATGATTCATTGAGATAACCCTCATACAACACATCACTCTTGAAGAGGCAGTAAGGGGACATAGTGAAGAATGTGGACTCCGGAAGGAGATTGTCTGGGCTCAGATCCTGGCAATGCTGCCTGCTAACTGTATGGGAAGTTACCTGACCTTTTTGCACCTCAGCTTTCTCATCTGCAAAATGGGGATAGTAGTAGTGCCAACCTCGTGGAATTTCTATACAGAAAACTGAGTTAACTAATGCAAAGCACACATAGCATGGCAGGAGTAATCACACTGTAAATGTTTCCTATTACTATTAGTGCTGGGTTGGATGCCTAGATCTCAATAAAGTTCTGCTCAACTTTTATAAGTTTACTTATTTTGAGAGAGAGAGAGAGAGGATGAGCTGAGAAGGGGCAGACAGGGAGAGAGAGAGAGGGAGAAAGAGAATCCCAAGCAGGCTCCATGCTGTCAATGCAAAGTCCAACATGGAGCTTGATCCCACAAACCATGAGATCATGACCTGAGTCAAAACTAAGAGTCAGTTGCTTAACCGACAGAACCACTTAGGTACCCTACCTTTGTTTTTAGAAAGAGTGCACATGAACTGGGGAAGGGGGGGGGGGAGAGAGAGAGAGAGAGAGAGAGAGAGAAACTTAAGCAGGCTCCATGCTTAGGACAGAGCCTGATGCGGGGCTCAATCCCACAACCCCAGGATCATAACCTGAGTTGAAATCAAGAGTCAGGCACTCAACCGACTGAGTCACCAAGATGCCCTAAAGCTTAGCTGATATTAAGGCAGGCTTTATCTTAGTTTTGGAACTAAGTGGACCCCAATCGGTTCCATTTGGAGGGATTATGACTATGACCCTGTGAAATGACCATCCAGGCTGGTAAATTATACATTGGAGGGAATCAAGCTTGAATTCCTGGGCAATGGAAATATAGATATAGTTGACAAGTAGAGGATTGGTCCACAGACGATGAAAAGACAAAAGCTGGGGTTCAGGGCTAAGGCAGCAAGTATAATTTGAAACGGAAAAGGGTGTTCAAGCATGATCTTCAGATTTGTCCATAGTGGAGTGTCCTGAACGAGAAGTCACCTCAAGAAAAGACAGTCAAGAAGGTCAGATTTTAGAAAAACGGCTCCCAATGTTTGCCCTTCTGATGGTATACTCCAGTTCATATAGAGATGTGCCAGTATTTTCCAGAGAGAGTCCTAGAAGGAACAAATGCAAAATATTATTTTTCAGAGAACTTTGGAAACCCTTGGGCCATGCTTTGGTATCCATGTAGAAAAGAAACAGTCACTGAAAACAAGAACAATGGGCACTTTGGTACCTTGGGGACTTTGGGAGAAGAGGACGATGACCATGTCTGGAGGAAAGGTAACAGATCCATTAGAGAAGGACCAGAGTAAAAGGGGAAATGTCAAATACCACATCCTACCCGGTTGAATTTGTTCATGAGTGTATACTACTCTGGTACTCTCAGAACTACCACACGTGGATGTTTCTGGTGCCTGCCCTTCGGCATCACAAAGGATTCTGCAGATTAGATCATGGGGATTCCTCCCAGTAACTAGACAAGAAGAGCTGAATGAATGAATGAAAGAACAAATGGATCTGGTTTGAAAGAGAATGGTGCAAATCCCCATGGTCCTTCTAGGTGAAAAACAAAAGAAGTGCAAGCTCTCTAGGTTTCTAGTAACTAGAAAAGATTTTTTTCTAGCCATTTAAAGTCTCTTTTAGTGACCTCTGACCCTCCAAACCCTTCAGAGACAGTGGTGGGTGAAGAGTTATTCCTCTACATTTTCTTTCCTTTTCTTTTTTAACTTTTTAATATTTATTTTTGAGAGAGAGAGAGAGAGAGAGAGAGAGAGAGAGAGAGACATAGAAGACAGCAAAAGCAGGGGAGGGGCGAGAGGGAGACACAGAATAGGAAGCAGGCTCCAGGCTCTGATCTGTCAGCACAGAGCCCGTTGTGGGGCTGGAACCCATGGACTGTGAGATCATGAGCTGAGCCGAAGTTGGAGGCTCGACCAGCTGAGCCACCCAGGCGCCCTCCCCTACATTTTCTAAGCGGACTATGCACTCAATTACCAGATTTTGTTTCTCAGGGGCTTGCTGGTTTTATTTCCTTTCAAAGCTGTGAGCTCATCCTCATTCTATTCCTTCCCCTGTACCTAGTCTCCTGGGGGGAAAAAAAGGTGAGTTTCTGAAAACGATGCAATTAACATAAAATTAACAGAATTATATTAAACTGAAAGGTACAGTTGACTCGGGAATAAATGTTTCTGTTTATAACATTAGGGACAGTTAGTTGTGCCTTGAGCTTAAAGTCAAAACAGTGATGTATTGTACTTAAGTTAATTCTTTTCCTTCTAGGACCATTAAAAGATAATCAAAACATTAGTCCCAAAAGATCTAAGTTGTAGATCTTACTTCCCTGTAAGTTAAATGAATAGACATTAAGGTAAGAAAAAAAGTGTTTTACTGGTAGATTCACTTCCATTAATTGAAGCCTCCTCTTACTGAGGGCCTCCTGTGTGCTGGGCATTGTTCAATAGCTCACTGGCCATTGACAGCAGCCCTCAGGGCTATCTATACCTTCTTAGTTCTGCTTAACTTTGAGGGAACTGAGGCGTGGAGAGTTTTAGTGAATATGTATTTATTGAGCAGCTATGTTGGTCACTGATCTGTCACTGTGGATACAGCTCTGAAAAAGACAGAGGTCATCTTTGCCTCCACAGAGTTTTTAAACTATCAGAGTCAGGAAGTAGGTCTCCAATGACATACAATCAAACCAGTGTCTGAACCAGGAATTGAAACTTCAAGAGCTAGGTTCTTTCTACTGTCATGAGAAACTTTACCCAAAACTGATAGAGATCCTAAGGGGAACTTTGTTTCACTGTTATTTGCACTTTTCTCTCTCTTTCCCAGACTGTTTGTTTCAGTTTTACCGAGGGAGTTTTCCAGATGATTTCCTTCCCTTCCTTCTGGCAAGTTGCTGTCATGAGTCACAAGCAAATCTCTGAGGAGTAACTGCCAATGGCTGACGGTTCCACCCTAGTTCATTTCTGATCGACAGATTTCCTTTGGTCCCTGTAGACCGGCAAAGAGGAACAATGCTGTGGGCCAAACATCCAGAACATTCTGAAAGCATTTCCTTCATATAGAGTTTGGTCACGCCTGAGAAAGGTGTGGGAATATTGTGTAGAGATGTGTTTCATACAGCTTCTTGCTGCAGTCATCCCACGACTGTGGAGAGGAAAGAAGGTCTGTTCAGCTTCCCAGGAGGAGGCGGGTCGCAAGTAGATGGTTGAATGTCCAGGCTAAGAAGGCACCTTTCCCAAATAACAACAGAAGCACTCATAAGCTTTTACTCATCTGGAGCATTTTCCATTTGTAAGATTCTTCCACATCCTCTATGTAATTTAATCTTCAAAACAACTCTTTGAGGTAAGCAGATCAGTTTTCATTACCCACTTTACATAGCACCAGCCTCAAGCCCAGAAAGGCCTACCAGTTTTTTCCAAGACTATAGAAATTATAAAACACCAGAAGGAATTCTCAGGCTGACGTCTTCTTGTTCTAAAGCAGTTGTCTTTTCATTAGTGCAGTGTTTTTCAAAATGTGGTCCCTGGACCAGCCATCTAAGCATCATTTGGGAATGTGTTAGAAATGCAAATTCTCCAGCGCATCAGAGATCCACTGAATGGGAAATTCTGCAGGTGTGCCCAGCAATGTGCATTTCAACAAGCTCTCCTGGTGTGTTGAATATCCTCTGGAGTATGAGAGCTAGTGTACTGATGCCTGGTTCCCAAATGACGTTTGAGATTTGACTCATTGGATTTGTGGATTACACCTGACTTGCTTGTCACAGTACCTGAAAAAACACCAATGTAATAATATTTTATGTAAAAGATAAGGTATAAAGTGGCTGATCCCTGAAGGATTCAGAACCAAGGGGCAGTATTGCCGAATGGAGAAATAACTGATAGATTTGGTTGCAAGTTCAAAATCTGACCTTTAGTTCAGAGCTTTCTGGAGTGTGCTGCTGAGCTCAGGGGTAACACTAGGAAGCAGATCTGTGATTAATTAGCAGAATGTGCACAGTCAGGGGAGTGGGGCCCACACGTTTGCCACACTCCGTTTAAGGGAAGAAGATTCTAGTTGTGATATTTTAGCCTCAGTTGTCTCCTTACTCTTCTGGGTGACCAGGGGCAAATCAACAGTAATAAAAGCTGGCAACACTTTGTACTTTCATATGCATCTTCTGAGGTGACCCATCGAGAGCTTTGTGAGGGGGTGGAGCCAGGATTACTATTTTCATGTAACAGATGAGGAAAACAGATCGAATCTGAGATTTGCCCACAGTCTGCTAATGGGTTTGCAGATGTAAAAGTCAAACTCTGTTCCATGTTTTAAGTTCTCTCTACCAATTTGATGCCTTCTTTCAAATATTTGTGTTTTAAAGTCTTTATTTGCCACGTGGGATTTAAAATACGTTTCTTGTGTATTTTAGAGTAAGGTACTTCTTTAAATATTCTGAAAGTTAGAAATGTTTATGAAAGGTACATGAAATAAATACGGTTCCTGGCTGGAGTTCCATGTCGATGACTCAGCATTGGTTCATAAGTGGTCATGACTGTAGTGAAATGAGAGTTCCCAGGAAAAAGACAGCATGCAAGCATGGAGTCTTAGGGAGCACAACACATAGATAAGCAATCATAATAAACTTTTGAAATGCCAGCATCGATAGCCAGGCATAACGTGCTCTGGAGACCATGAGAACTAACGTTATTAACTGAACCTTCTTCGGTTAGTGAAGGCCTTAGCAGAGAAGACATGCTTGCATGGTTGAGTGGGCATTCTTCTCAGCACTGAAGAAGGGAAAGAGAATCCAGAAAGAAACACCCAAAGGAGGGAGAGGGCATCAGGGAGAGAGAGGGGGTGGCGAGGAAGGACACAGAGGGATGTTGGTATAGAGGGAAGATGTAGGAGTGAATGTGTGGCTGGAAATGGAGCAGAAATCAGAGGAGACCCAATTAAGGCTAGGACAGACCCAAGCCTACAAGCCTCTTTACTGTTGAATATATATCCCTTAAAGGCTTAGCTTTGTTTTTTTGTGCTACAAGATTTTGTGTTGATTTTCTTTCTTTTTAATCTTGCCTTTCCGGTGATCTTAATGGTTCCTTGTGAGCAGAGATCTTGGCTTCCTTTTTTATTCCTCATTCTCTTTTTCCTCATGACTTACATCATCTGCCCTTCCTTAGTTTGATTTTAGAGGTGGATTTTTAAAAGTTACTTAAAGAAGTATTATTTCTCAGATTTGAAGAGATTCATAGGCTCGGCATCCTTGGAACAAATGACCAAGGATGAGTAAATGAATTTTGTGGGATTTTGGGTGCGTTTCCTTCGCTCAAAGAACACTTTTGTGTGGCTAAGTGGTCAAATAGGATGATTGGTGGTGAGATAAAAGTCTTGGCTTTAACTTTCTTCTAACCTAGGATAAGACAAAGAGCAGATGTAGCGATATAATGAGAGACATGACATTTAAGGGTTAAATTTGGCCAGTGATCGGAGCCAGGATTGTGTGTGTGTGTTCACTCCCATGTGTGTGCATGTGTGTGCATGTGTATATGTGTGTCTCTGTAGGAGACTGACATGTCCAGGGGGTGATGCAGATGGTAACACCACCTCCAAAGTCGTGGATTGCAAAGTTTTCACACTGAAATCTCTAATCACTAATAAAAAACAAGGCTGGGAGAGGCTAATAAGTTTTACCTCATAAAGCAATTACCATAACTTTGGCCCAGATAGTTCAGAAATAATTTAAAACACAGCCATGAAGCTGGAATTGTTAGTCTTACAAAGAGATTCTCATGCTTTACCAGCGTCAATAGAAGCTGCACTTTCTTAATAATGTTCTACTTTGGATCTTTATCAGGCCCTTCCCCCTTCATGCCTTGCCATTTCCTCATACACAGAAAAGGAGACATTGGTAAGTTTTCACAATCTTGGGAGTTTTGTGCCAATGACATTTCAACCCCTCCACCACCCTGCTAAACAAACAGAATATGTCACCACTGCCGACTAACTGAATGTCCCCTCCCTATTGTCTGTTCTTGTCTCTTTTTTTTTTTTACCCATAAATATTTGTCTTAAATTTTCATTATTCAGGAAACTATCTAGTTAGTTCAAGACAACATTTTACAGATAAAAGAAAAAAACCTGAGACCCAGACAGATGAAAGGGATTACTCAAGGTCACAGCGCCAGTTTTGGGGCAGAATTGGATATAACCAAGTCACTTCAGTCCAGAACATTTCTCTTCTGTAGCTTTGTTCCTTCTCCAGCACAAGAAGAGCTCTTTCTGACATTATTCACAAATAAGACTAGTTTGCACACCTTTTTGTGGACATTGTCTTCTCTTTCAGAAGCCCGTGTTTTCATGCTACCTCTTTTTTTCTTCCCATTTAAAATTATAGCACCAAAACTTCTAGGTTATGCATTTTTCGGGGAGCCCACATATGTAAGATGCAGGGTGGGTAGGCACGTGGGTGGGTAAATAGGGTACAGAATTGAGGAAACAGACTTGACCATGCCAGCTTTCCCCACCTGCAAGTTATTATTACAGATGAGAAGCACCTCCTCTAAGGCAGAAAATGGCCTGGGAATGGGGGCGGGAGAAAGGGGGAAGAGGTGTCAGATTATCAGTGATTTCAACCTCCTTTTCCAGGAAAAGTTTGCACTTAGAAAATGCTACTAGTTAGTAGGGCACTCGCAGAAATCATTTCCCTTTACTCTGGCATAAAACAAGCCAAAGGTAGATCTATGAAAGTGTACTGGACAGGGCTTGTCTTCTGTTGGGCCAGCCAACTTCCTCTGGATTTTTCCCTTTGCAACTCAAGAAAAGATGCCAAGTGTGTTTCCCTAAATGCCCAGGAGAAGCGATGTGCACAGTGTCTCTCTTATGTTAAAACTATCCACTCTGTGCCGTGGATAGTGAGATGAAAATATCCTAGGAATTAGTGGCAGGCTGTAGGAGGAAAGCATGTCTTCTGGGACCTCTTCCTGACTACAGAAAACTTGCAAGACCTCTCCAACACATTACCGCAATGCTACCATCGCAACTTTGCAACATTATGGCTGAGGCTGTGCTTTAGGACTGACCTCTCCAAAGCAAAAGAAGATCGTCTCTTCCAGTCTTCCTTCGGAGCCTCCCCAGGTCATCATTCTCCTGCAGTGTCATCTCACTGAACGTTGCACATTTCAAATACCTCCAGTGACAGGAAATTCACTCCACACTGAAGCAGTTGACAACACTTAGTGACATTTTTGACTCTTAAAAGTTCTCCTTTAGGGTCAGCCAAAATCTTCACTGTAGATTCTACTCACTGTTCTTCTTCATGAAAAGATTTCTCTTCTGGAATCGGGAGCCCCTGTGTTTGGGAATTAGGAAAGGGGGACATCTGCAAGGATGTACATTTTCGTTATTGTAAACACACCCTTAAACAATAGTAAACGTGAGAACACTGTTTAACTTTATCTGAGAGCATTTCAAAAATGTCACTTGAAGGCCACGTATGATAAAGCTCAGTAATAAATGAATTTTTTTGAAAGTCTTATCTTTTAGAGTTTTCCTGAATTCTGAATGTCCTATGTGTGGATTTTCATTTAAATTTCCAAAAAGAGAATGAAGATCCTTCTTCCTCCTCCATGACATATTCTTTCCTCCTCCCCACCCCACCGTGCCTGCCATCCATCCCAGTAAGGCAAACAGTCCTAGTAATTTAGGGATTATGAAGATGTCAAAATGCTATGTTCTTTCCTTGCATAGTTCTACAGGGGATTTGTACCAAATAAGTAAGATAGCTGTTTTTAAAAACAGATTTGTTGTGGTATAAATGACATACGATAATTTGCTCAAGGCTAAAGTATACAACTTGATAAATGTTGACATGTCTGCATCTTCACAATAGAGATGGTTTGTCTTGTGGCTTTGCAATCCCCCCTTCCTCACCCCTGCCTCTCTGTCACCACCAACCTGCCTTTTGTCACTATAAATTTGTTTTCATTTTCTAGAATTTTATATAAAAGGAATCTTACTATATGCACTCTTTTTTTTGGGGTGGGGGTGGATCTAACTCAATTAACACAGCATAAATATTTTAAGACTCATTCATGTTGTTGTTTCTATCCACAGTTTATTCCTTCGTATTCCTAACAGGTATTTTATTGCATGGATATACAATTCATCTATTCATGGACATTAGGTTGTTTTTAGCTTTGGATTATTGTAAATAAAGCCACTATGAAAACTTAGGTACAACCTTTGTATGGACATGTATCTTAGTTTCTTTTTGGTAAATATCTAAAAGTGTAATGGTTCAGTAAATTGTGGTAGTATTACTCAGTGACTGAATAGTCAGTGAAGCTTCAATCACACAAACAAGTGTAATGCTAGCCTCACATGGTGTCAGTGATTAAATATTATGAAGCACTTAATTAAAAATTGTTGAATAAATAAAATGATTCATCTTTTTTCTGGATTTTTTTTTTTGCATCTCACTTTCTTATTCCAATCAAAAACTCAATAAAATATGCCTAACGGTTTATAAAGGAGTCCCAAAGAAGTTAAGATATTTACCTTCCATCACAAAGCTTGTCAATTGCAAAGGTGAGATTCAAGACCACTTTAATGCGCCATTAGAACCTAAACTTCTTTCTCTGTCTGGCTCAATCTCTCTGTGTCTCTCTCTGTCTCTCTCTCTCTCTCTCTACCACCTCTCAACCCCCAGCAGGACTTTTATTTTTCAGGGAGGCTTATGGAGGAGGTGTGATTTTAGTCAGCCTTTGATAAATGGGTGATATTTGAATAAGAGCAAAGAAGAAATGCCAAACATGTTAAAATAGGAAATCATGAGTTGTGTTTGAGAGACTACAAAGATACAAGCCTGCAAAGGAGGAAGATTTATGTAGGGAAGTAGCTCACATAAAGCTGGAAATGGCATCCCAGCTCTAGGAATGGCCACTTTTTCCTCTGAGAAGGATAGATGGCTACAGATTTCTGAGGAAGACTGGGAATATGATGAATTGAAATAATCAAGTCAGTGGTCTGATCAATATAGGCAAGACGGTTAGTTAAGTATCCATTGACATATCCCGATGGTGTGGGAATGAAAATTCAAAAGGAAGGATGTCAAAAAGAATGAAAAAGAAGGTGTTGGTGTGAAAAACACTCAAGGAAGAAATGACCCACATTTTATAACTAAGTAGGTATAATTAATCCTTGAATGTTCCTCTTATAACCTGCTCTTGGCTTGTGGGTGATAAGCTCTGTTCAGTCTAAGATTTAACTGGAAACTGTCAACTGGCATAATTTTATCAATGAAGTGGATACGGAGGGATTATCTTCATTATAGGTTATCATTGTTAGCATAAATGGATCTTCTTAGATGATCACAGCTTTGTATTTTTCTTTGGGTCATCCAAATAGAGATACACATGAAAAGATGGTTGAACGATCAAATTGAATTACTTTAGTACTGTTTTTACTGCTTAAAAAAATTCTCCAGGGCACCTGGGTGGCTCAGTCAGTTGGGGGTCCAACTTCAGTTCAGGTCATGATCTTGCAGTTCAGGGCCCCAAGTTCGAGCCCCGAGCTGGGCTCTGTGCTGACAGCTCAGAGCCTGGAGGCTCCTTCCGATTCTGTGTCTCCCTCTCTCTCTTTGTCTCCCCCCTGCTCATGCTCTGTCTCTCTTTCTCTCTCTCTCTCAGAAATAAATAAACATTAAAAAACTAAACAAAAATTCTATTAGAGTGATATGCTGACATTATCTTCTTAGCTCTTAAAAGAGCTGCTCGCCAAAGTTTGGTTATTTGAGGGTCCTGTTTGATTTGGTAGCAGTTATTTGAAGTTTGGTGACATGAGGTTCCTCTTCAAAATATATGGTTCCTGTTTAACATTGTTAGAGTCTGGATGAAAAGGGGACTTCAGAAAATACTGGTGTGTAAACAACTTGAAACTCAGCCTTCAAGGAGAAGAATATGCAACTGGAAGGGCTGTCAAGCTGTGAAGGTCTTAAGAAGAATCTCTGGATAATGGTTTATAATATTATCTTTCCCCAAGGACCCAAGAAATGGAAAAGATATTAGTTTTTCTATGAGTAGCTTTTGGCAAAGCACCATAAGTGCACTTCATTAAAAACATCTTGGTGCCTCAAAACCACAGGCTGGAATATGTAATACACACGTTGAGGGGCTAATGGGGTCTTATGTGGGGGAGTGATCCCCGGGAGGCCCCATGAGAAAAATACTCATGGAAACAGACTTTCCTGCTTCTTCACATGGGCCTTAAAAATTCAGTGAAGAGCCATTCAACTTCCATGAAGTTGGTTTTCATTCGTTACTCTCTTTCCTCCTCTGCCCTCATTTCCGAACATGAAGGAAGGAAACATCTATATTAGCGTGGAATTCTGCAACTATAAGTGTACTTGGGTTCTGTACCCCAGTACAATCTCTGAGGCTGTGGTTCTGGGTCTGGGCTACAGGGAGTGGGTATGGTGTTAGGGGAGAGATGTGGAGAGAATAATTACTGAGTATCTTTCATGTCAGAAATGAGTTAAATGCTGTTACACAATCCATCTCTTTTTTTTTGCTGTGCCCAATGAAAAGGGCACAGTGTAATTTGTCAAAGCTCTCCCAATTGGTAAGTAAAAACATTGAAATTTGGGCGCGTCTGGGTGCCTCAGTAGGTGAAGTGTCCAACTCTTAATTTCAGCTCAGGTCATGATCTCACAGTTCATGGATTCAAGTCCCGTGTCGGGCTCTGTGCGGACATCATGGAGCCTGCTTGGGATTCTTTCTCTCCTTCTGTCTCTGTCTCTCAAAAATAAATATATAAACATTTCAGGAAAAAGAAAAATTGAAATTTGAAGTGAGAGGATTAGTTCCCTGTAGCAGAAGTTACTGGTGCCCATGCACATACCCTCCTTCTGGGGACAAGCCAGCTATTGTCCTGTCAGAGAATGTTCAGTGCTAGCACTAAGGTAGGCTAGAATCCCAGAGAGCAACCACCACCACCACCACCACCACCACCACCACCACCACCACCACACACACACACACACACACACACACACACACACACACACACACACACACACACAGACTTGATAGGCCAGCTAGTGATGGATAGTGGCAGGCAGCATATAAACACTCTGATTCCAGAATCTTCTGGGTGAGACTCATGTATTATTGATATGTAGAGGTCTCCAGTGGAACTAAGCTCCTGCTTTATGCACTGGAAACTGCCTTCAGAATGCCCACTTCATCTTCCCTGTCTACTTCCCCACCCCGCTCTGAGGATTTCTTGCAATTACCTCCCACATAAATTGCTTGATGTTTGGTAACTTGGTGGGAAAAACCAAACTAGGAAACACTTCAAAGCTGAACTTCTCAAAGGCATACAGGGGTGTTAGATGTGTTTATGAGAGCTGCCCTTCGGTGTCCTTTCTTCATCTTTCTCCCCCCTTCTGAACTCCTCTGTCTCCATCCTTGAGGTGACCATGCGCCTTCCTGCTGCCAGCTACCTAATTACTCTCATGCAGTAACAAAACCATGATTTTTCTTGGTGAGGTACTGGGGAATTCTAACCCCATCAAAGCAAATCAGTATTGAGCAGCTGATAGCTTTTCAATCTGTCAAATAAATTTGCATTTTAAATAATCTGTCCTTTATCCAAATGAATCTCTGATGAGTGCTGGATCAGGGTTTAAAATTTGTCTTCAGTGTTTATTTATTTTTGAGAGAGAGAGGGAGAGAGAGAGAGCGAGCACTAGCAGGGGAAGGGCACAGAGACAGGGGACATAATCTGAGGCAGCCTCCAGGCCCTGAGCTCTCAGCACAGAGCCTGATATGGGGCTCCAACTCATGAACTGAGAGATCGTGACCTGAGCTGAACTCGGATGCTTAATCAACTCATCCATCCCAGGTGCCCCAGGATCAGGGATTTAAGAGAAATGACTACTTCCAGGTTTTGTGATATTTAACAGGTAAGGAAACCCAAGAAGAAGGCAAGAATTTTGGAAGAAGCTGGATGAGACATTACCAGAGACGTGACATGAGCTGGGCTTTGCAAGGCAAATAGGACTGGATCAGGTTACCAAGAGAGGGCAGAGACTGGATTTTGTTTAATTTTTAATTTTGAAATAATTTTATATTCACCTAAGAGTTTCCAAGATAGTACAGAGAGTTACTGTATATCTTTTGCCAAGCTTCTTCTCATGTCAATATCTTATATCTCATAGTACATTTATCAAAATGAAATTAATAATGGCACAATACCATTAACTAAACTACAGACTGTTCGGATGTGAACAGTTTTTCCAATAATGTCCTTTTTTTTTTTTTTCTGTTCCAGGATCCAATCCCGGATACTACATTGCACTTCATCATCATGTCTCCTTAGTCTCCTTCAGACTGGTACAACTGTTCCATCTTTTAGAAAGACCCTTTAGCTTTCATAATGCAAGCAAGATATTTTCAGGTATTTCCATATTATAAAGCTCATTTTATAAATAAGAAAGCTGGGGTTTAGAGATAAGAAGTGAATGTTGAGGGTCACATATAACTAGAAGTAAATCTAGCCTCTGTCTGTCTTTTCAACCAAGCATTATTCCACCATGATAAATTTCTTTTTCTTCTTTTAAAAGTAGGTTTCATTCCCAGTGAGGAGCCCAATATGGGGCTCAAACTCCCCACCCAGAGATCAAGACCTGAGCTGAGATCAAGAGTCAGATGCTTAGCCGACTGAGTCACCCAGGCGCCGTGACCATGCTATATTTCTATTTTTTCTTCTCCTCATGTTTACTCTTTCCAGACCATTCTCTCCTATTATTTCTCTCCTAATCTTTTCCACTATCTCCTCATTTTCTCCCCATCTAGGGCTTGCCCCCTGCCATATGTAATATGGGCAGGTGAAGCAGAAGATGATATCTTGTCATCTAGTTTGTTACCTCTATGACCTCACATAAAGCCAGTCTTGTCTAGTGTTGTTGTCTTGACTAGCGCACACCCTGGAAAAAAATGTCACTGAAGGTGGAGGGGAGCACTCCTTTTCATTCAACTAAAAGGAGGATTTTCTCAGGTTTTCTCAGGCTATTGGAGCCCGTAGGCCAGTTGACTTTCAATCATGAAGAGTTTTCTTTCACCATTGGTCACATATCTCCTTTTTCCCTCCTGCTCTTGTGCCTTTATTAAGTTTGGCCCAACACTTTCTCTCTCGAGGTGAATAAACACCAAGGAGTTGCTGCTTCCCACCTGGAATGCTAGACTGTAACTATGTCCTGGAGGAGACTGGCACATTTCCAAGATGACCATTGGCAGCCAAGGCATTATAAGGCTTTGTACCATGGGAGAATGTAAATCATGCTTCACACCTGGCCCTGTCTGTTTATTAGGAGTTATTTGTAAAGAACTCCGCTTACCCTTGCATTCTGTAGTTAATAGCACTTTCCTTCCTGGAACAAATTTCCTCTAAAGCTGAGACCATAGAGGGTCACCATGAGCTTTATTTATGGATTCAGCTCAGAGACAAAGCCTGATCCAAAAAGCTAATGCTGAAAAGTCTTATTGGCACAGTGCAAAATTAACTTAGAGTCCTCCATCCCCACCCCCAAAGAACACGTGTTAGAAGCTATGGGGAGTCTACGCAAATGGAAAGCAGGCACTGTCTCAGCAAGGGGTGAATGGATGACATCACTTTGTGTGCCTGTGGCTACTTCTTCCTATTTTCCATTTTTTCCTTTCCAGGCTATAACAGATGTGTAACTGGACGCTGATAGAACAGGAGAGGTAGATTCTCAAAGAGGATTATAAAGTGGTGTGTGTAAGGGGAGGCATGTATGTGCTGGAGAACAGTGGGCATGAGTAGGAGCAGACCTTCTTGAGAATTAGCCCTTAGAACTAATCCAGGTAAATCCCTTCATTGAGAGAAAAGGAAGCCACGGTCCAAAGGGAACTTGACTTGTACAAAGGCAACCATTCACCAGAAGCACAGTCAGAACTAGAATCAGGGTCTTTCAGCTGCAGAATTGATTATTCCCTTCTTGGAATTGTACTATGATAGTATTTAAGAAGTCAAGTCTACTTCAAGCACAATCCAGTGGGATAAAAAATTGGGCTTTAAACAGAATCTAGCAGATGAGTATGGCAAGAGGGTGGACATTCTCAATAATATCAGTACCTCACATTCCTCTCAAATCAAGGCATGTATTAGTATCCCTGTGTAGAAGAGGATTAAGTGTTTTCCCCAGATTATAACAAAGTTACTATGACCGGTCATATAAATCAAAGGACAGTGCTTATATCACTAAAATATTGCTTCTCTGATGTACCTACAAGCTCTACTTGGGAAATAAAAAATGGTTGGGTCCCTGTTGTCTCTATAATATTAAACAATTATTATTGTGGTCATAGCACTCTCCTTTGTAGACCATATCATAGTGCTACTTCTGTATGGTTTGTGAGCTTATTTAACCAATGTCTAACTCCTTCAGCACATATTGAGTGTCTTGAGTCCGTGGATTCCATTTGTTTTCTCTTTGTTGTATTTCGAACTCATAGCAGTATGCTCAATCCTGTATGCACACAGTGTAATTTGGTGAGATGAATATGGGGTAGGGTGTCAAAAAAATACCATATTTTAAGACAGAAAGTCTACATTTTAAATCTAGCTTTAAGAAAGTTCTAGGTCCTTGAGTCAGTCAATTAACATCTCAGTGTTTAGCTTTTTCATCTGTAAAATCACAATAGCAGCAGCCAGTCAACAAATATTTTCCACCACCAACTTGCATGGGCCAGAGACAGTGCTTCAGGAAGACAGAACTTGCCCTTGGCCTCAAGGAACTTAATCTTCCTGATTATTTTGCATAATTGCTGTGAAAATCAAATGATACCATTCATTCCACAAATAGTTACTGAGTACCCACCATGTTCTCGGCATTGTTCCAAGCACAGGAGATATAGTAAAGAACACAACCAAGTCCTTGATCTTGTAGGATTTATTTAATGGGAGAATCAAGCAGCCAAACATGGATTTCAAAGTGAAAACAGATTAGGAGGTGGCCAAGGGTATTAATATTGAGTCATGGTGGCTGAGACTTCCTGGGAGCCTGATTTGTCTGAAATATTTGGAATCCAAGATCTTTTATGTTTCTTTAAATCCAGACGTAGGTGAGTTTTATCATCTGTATGGTCAATAAAAGAGAGAAGAATATGTGTGCTTGAATTTTGGTCTTATCTGGATAGTGCCTTTTGGTCTTGTCTGGATAATGACAGCAGATTTTCAGCAGTGGGGTGCTTTTTGCTTTTGCATAATCAAGTTTTCTGGGAATTCAGTCTATTGTTCATGGGGTTCTGACTTTTATCTGACTTCTATGTATATCTCAGTCTCAGACCTACAAAAAAAAAAAAAAAAGAAAAGAAAACACACACACACACAAGAGATAAGAAAGACCCAGAGCCAGAATTACCAAACAATTTCCTTTCATATCATTCTGTAGTAGTGTCTGTGTATATTGTCTATTCAGAGGTTTTTTGGCAATCCAAACTACCAAATATTTTTGTTTTCACTAGCTCCACAGTACATTTGGTCTAATAGTCTCACTCTTGACTTAAAAAGTATATCAATACATAACATTGTATGTCAATTATACTTCAATAATAAATAATAAAAAAGTAAAGCAATAAATAAAACCTTGTGATTGAAAGGTATTTGGTTTATGGACATGTTTTTCTTTCTTTCTTTCTTTCTTTCTTTCTTTCTTTCTTTCTTTCTTTCTTTCTTTCTTTCTTAATGTTTTTAATTTATTTCTGAGAGAGAGAGACAGCATGAGCAGGAGAGGGTCAGAAAGAGAGGGAGATACAGAATCTGAAACAGGCTCCAGGCTCTGATCTAGCTGTGAGCACAGAGCCTGACACGGAGCTCGAACCCACGAACCATGAGACCATGACCTGAGCCAAAGTCGGATGCTTAACCGACTGAGCCACCCAGGCACCCCTATAGGCATATTTTTCATTTGTCCTGAGATAATTCAAGCAGAACTTCTTAATAACCAGTTACAGTCAAGGAGATTTAATTTCTTCTATATCTTTTTAGAGTAAGAAGTAGTGTCTCTTCTTCAAGCAAATAATCTTAAACTTTTTTTCCTAAAACTTGAGCATGTGACTCCTGTGTGGGCTCTCCATTTGGCGAGACAAATAGTCCTGTCCACCAAGGGCAAAATAAAAATTAAACTAACCATATAAATATGTGAAACACCCTTTAAGAAACCGAAAAATATAAATGTATCCCTAAGGAATTAGAGGCAGACAAATGGAATCATATAAACATCTTTGGAAGATGAGCAAAGGAGAAATTTTCATTTCCACCCTTGGTGACAATGCTCAACTTAAATCAAAGTTGTGTTAAGAGGTGCCTGTCTGGCTCAGTCAGTAGAACATGTGACTCTTAATCTCAGGGTCTTGAGTTCAAGCACCACATTGCGTGCAGAGCTTACTTAAAATATAAATGAATGAATGAATGAATGAATGAATGAATAAATAAATAAATAAATAATAAAAATTGTGCCAAAATATTCTGGCTATATTCTATAGCTATATTCTAAAAGCTATATTCTAAAGCTATATTCTAAGGCAATTTTTTCCTGACTTGTGTTATGTACATTAGCTCTTTAGTGAGAACATTTATTTAGCCAAATTTTGACTATCAAGCTGAATGAAGATCTCAATGACTTCATAGTAGACACTTGCCCAAGAACAAGCAGACAAATCATTTTCCAATTCTAGTTTAAAGACAATATGTTCTTATTTAAGGAAGTGCTAAAACAATTCCTGTGATAAAATTAACTTGCTCATCCTTTGCTAAGTGACTAGACAGCTTCCATGAATAGAATCACCAGACTCTAACTAAAGTGAACTTCAAGTCCTCAAAACCGAGACACAAAACTATATGATTGCAAAGCCTGTTGAAACATTTAACCCCAAGCCCATCGACCCAGCCTTCATTCATCATCAATAGAGAGCTATTCCTGCAGATTCCTAAATCCACAATTAACATGACTGTTTTAAGCTCAAAGCTAAGTTGGTATCTAATATTTACCTTTTCTGTTTTTAAATTTTTCTAAATGTTTTTATTTATTTCTGACAAAGAAAGAAAGAGAGAGAAAGAGAGAGAGAAAGAGACAGCATGAGCAGGGGAGGGTCAGAGAGAGAGGGGGAGACACAGAATTCAAAACAGGCTCCAGGCTCTGAGCTAGCTGTCAGCACAGAGCCCGATACAGGGCTCGAACCCATGAATGGTGAGATCATGACCTGAGCTGAAGCCGGACGCTTACCTGACTGAGCCACCCAGATGCCCCTCCTTTTCTTTTTTTTAAAAGAATAAATTATTTCACCCAAAATATTGCAATTAATAAGATTTTAAGTGGTTTGAGCTGAGTTCTATTTGAGTTGTCTTGATAATTTTTCCACAACGTTTTTAGCTTGATCATCTTCATTACATTAAAAGATAACTGATCCACCAATTACACAAAAATCAGGGCTGGGGTTGAGACCAAGAATAATCTCTGCTGATTTTCAGTATGTTTTTCCCCAGAAAGCATTTGTGAGAAAAACACTATAAACTCTTTAGATTCTTGTATACCATTCAAGGAGGAGACCTTTTCCCTCACCACTGTAATATCTCTGCTCTAGTCACTTATCTGAACAAGCAGAATGAGAGCAAAATTGAAGGTTAAAAAATTTCAGTAAGAACTTATTACATTTCCCAAAAGAATAACCAATTTAACACTACGGGTTTATTAATTATTTATATAAAATGGAGAAAGCTAATCTCAGGAAGTCAATTAATTAATTATATCACTCAACACAAGCTAGGCACTAAAAATATATGGAGAAAAATGACATAGTTGCTGGCTTTGTGGAAGTATAATCAGATATGTTATGATGCTGGTAAGAACAAAGTGAAATTTTGGGAATAGCATGAGGAGTGAGAAGGAAAAAACCAGAATTCTGAGGAAGCCTTATTTATGAAGAAACTAATAATGGGGTCATCCTTAGTTGGGAATTTTAAGGAAATTCCTATAGGCTTATACCACTTACGACCACTTAATACCATACAATGGAAAAGAGTCTGGGCTAGAACTCAGAAATCCTGGAAAATAGCCTTGGCTCCACTGGGAACTGGCTCTTTGCCCTTGGGAAAAATTCCTTACTCTGCTTTACCACCTTGGTGAGTTGCTATGGAGGTCAAGTGGGAAGACTTGATGGCACAGTCCTTCCCATTCTTGTTTTCACTCTGATCTCCACTTCCTGTTTTGCTGTGGATGTGATTTTTATGCTGGCTCCTTCACTGTGCATCAGAGGAAGAGTGGCTGAACTAAATTTCTACTGCCTCTCTCAGATTCCCAGGCACACAATTAGCAGCCTGAATATTTCCTATCAGATTTGTTGACATACCTATCTGCTGTTGCTTATTTAAAGGGTAGTTTTCATTGCTAGATGGTAAGCTCAGTCAGGGAATGAAACATGCCCCTCTTTATCCTTACAGCCTGATCCATAGTGGGTACCTCACAGGAAAGTGTTGGCTGCCTAGGTGAATGAGTAAATGGAATGAATGGCAGAAGATATTTTAGGGACAATCAATGTTGGACACTGACCGTTTTCTGTGGGAGACCATTGCCATTATAGCAGGAGAGTGACCCTCATTCTTGTCGGAGGCACTTTATGCGCAAATGGCTGATTGAAGCTGGGGAAAGCATGAACTTCCAGGAGAGAAAGAAGGAAAACAATTGATCATTTCTGTACCCAGTGCTGCATTCATAACTTCATGCATTCTTTACAATAACCCAAGAGCTAGGTATTAACTCACTTTTACGGCTGAGAAACCAAGGCTTTGAGAAGTTAAAATAATTTGCACAAACTCACATCACAGTGATCCTGTAGACACCAGGGTTTTGCCCTGTATGTCTCTTTCCCAAACTGTATAACTGAGATACAAAAGATAAACTGATGCTTAATGCAGTATTATTTATCACCTTTTCCTGGCCATAAGGAGGCCATAATGCATGCTGATTACATTTCAGCAGATGTGGTTGGTTGACTCCCTAAAGCAATTTATTATGTTTTTCCCTCCTCTCCTGTCTCTCCCCTTTCTCGGTCTGATAAGACTGTTAGCTGGGATAATTAATTAGCTAGGATAGCAAATTAATAGTGCATTAAAGGTTGTGAGAATTTCTACAGAAAATAAATCCACTTAACTTTGTTTAACATGATTTCCAAACTGACCAGACCGGAGAATTTTTTAAGTGGAGAATTTACTAACATTTCAGAAGACACTAGTCCCTCCTGGAAAACTTTTTTCAGACATTGATCAATGTCGATAATCTTTGGCTAATGACAATGAAATTGTCTTTTTAGTTTAAATATCAAAACCTGAATTGTTTTCACACAGTATTGCAAAACTAAAACAAAAACAAAAAAGCCTTTGCTCTCAGCAGATGTTGGCCAAGAGGCAGAGCAAAGGTACATGTAAAGCGCTTATTTTCATCCCTCTTCCCAGCTTTATTTATCTGGAGAACAAAAGTGGAGAAACTGACTGGTCAGAAGAGGGACCAATGACCTCTCCAGGACCACTTGTCACCTTACTAAACAAAATGGAGCCACTGCCTTCTCTTAGTCTATGCACTACCCCTCTTCCTCATCGTGAAGCACTCATTATGTCCAAGCAGGTGTATAGCTAGTTCTGCAGGCAGATGAGCAGGTGTCAGGGGGTTACAACCGTTACTGGGGAAATGATCTGTGATGCTCCTCCATGGAGATGGCTCAGTAGAAGTCTTACCAACCCACCTGGGGGAGTTGTGTCATATGAACTAATAGCAGAAGCTTAGATTATTGTTCCCAGGGTAGGACTTCTCCTTCACCTTCTCTGTCTTCTGGACTCCTTACCTTGAAAGTAAGATGGCATATATTATCACAGATTGTTTTTCTCTGAGCACTAACCCAGCCCAATAGATGCTTAACAAGTTTAACTAATGCACTTTTATTTATAGTCACCAGCTAAGTAAATAGCTTTCCATATTACAATTTTCACACACACCAATCCATACTCCTAAACAATACTTCTAGAGCATTCATTCCGAAACTGGAAGGGAAATCATTGCAAAATCTTATGGGTAAGAAAAAGTGGAGTGGGTTTGGGAGAGGTCTCTGTGATGGGTCAGTCCCCGAGTTGAAGGTCCACAACCACAGGAATCTCCATGATATAAACAGAGGATGGTTGTCATTTTATTTAGCTAAAGTGCATCCCAAACGGGACACTGTAGACTGTAAACAGATCTTTAATAGTTAAAAAAGAGCCTGTTCCCAGTACTCCATCCAAAGACTTGTTTTCTAGCCTGTTTTTTCCTCACAGCTATAAGGAAAAAGATTCTTGATCTTACGATCTATGAATTTCATATAATTGAAACCTTGATTAAAGCCATCCATTTGATTTGCAGTCATAAGCTTATTGTAAGTCAGCTGCTTAAATGGATGACAACTTGAAACTCAGATGCATGACTGTTTGCAATCAGGCAAGCTTCTCTGTATTCATCTGTATCATGTGACCAAAGCCATTTAATTCAGAAAAAGAATATTTTAGAATTCAGTTTTATCAGTGTAGATTCTCCATTTATTATCACACTTCTACCTTGGTGAGGTGGGGGCCTAAGGGAGAAAGAGTCACTAAGAAAAATGGCACATTTTTTATGAACAAGAAACTAGCAAACATATTTTCGATATTGCTCTTTATTTTTCTACGGAGCAATAGTGGGAAAGTTATAGTTCTTTTTTTTTTTTTTTTTTGGAACGGAGTTTATATGTGATGAATCAGCCTGTTACCAAAGTTTCATAGAAGTTTTGGATGGAATGCAGGGAAATTCTGATAGGATATGAATTTTTTTTAAACTTACCAGTAGTGTTACTTTACTTTTCTGGCAAACTTAACTTCATTTATATAGAGACCTGCCAAATGCTACTCTGTTATGGGTCTTAAGACAGTTACATCAATGCCTCAATGACTATAACACCCTTTACACCTGCTTCGCTGCATTTTTTATTTCTTCCTGTTGTATTCAAACCACTCTCACAGATAACGCGTTTCTTGGGTGCTGTTCTGCAAAGAGCCCCAAACACAATCTTTTGGATATCTTCTTTTTAAAAAATCTTTTGAAAATCTTAACTCCTTTTTTTTCCCCAATAATGGGAAATGATTATAGCTGGGATGTTTTACAATGTTTTTATGACTGATAATGCCTCAAGTTCATGAGTTTATCATACCTTATTTGCAATGACTTCTTAATGGAAAATATTTTGCGGAGCTAAGAATATCCCAAGCAAAGCAGAAAAATAAACCCATCAAATACCCTGTCACTAAAAAGATGATAACAGATGTTTCTCATCCATGGATAGCTCTGGGGAGGCAAGCCGAAGGGTTTCCCATGTTTCCCAGATGCTGCGTGATATGCCTGGGTTCCCAGGATTCATCCAAATGAGGACCTATTGAGATTTGCAGATAGGAATTCCCCAGCTGAGAGACTCAGAGTAGGGGAATGGGACTAATCAGGGAAAGGGGGATTTAAGAGATTCGTGGGATGTTCGGTGTTTGAATTTAGTTCACTCTTTCTACATTTTCAGAGTGGCCAGGAAAGGAGCCAGAAGAGTTCCATCAGCTGCTCCTAATTTTCTCTTTTCTTTAAAACTTTCCTGATTATTTTAGAAATGGCAAGAAAGAGAAAAATATCTGAGAGAACAAGGCGGTGATATCCAACGTCAAGGAACTGAATTACTCAGAATTATTAGCCTTTCTTACCAATATTATATCTCTATCCAACTCCAATAAATATTATATCTGTAGGCAAGCAGATGGGCAGACTGCAAACACAAATACAAAAATGCTGACTTCACAGTTCTTCACTGTGCTTATGTTGGTGTGCGATTCTTCCTAGGGTGAATGTCCCCATATATGAAGAGATGACATTACTGAGTCTTATTATGTAGGTCTCTGTTCTAAATGCTTTCTATGCATTAAACCATTTAACCTTCACAAGAGTTCTATGAGATAGACACTATTAATTTTTCCATTACACAAATGAGGAATTTAGGATATAGAGGTTAGGCTACTTATCCACTCACACAGCTAATAACTGGAGGCATCAAGTTTTGAAACCAAGCAGTCTAATCTCAGAGGCAGGGCTCTGAAACTCTATGCTGTCCTGCCTGATTCTGGATTGATAATACGGATTATGTTTTCTGTGACATTGAGTTAAAATGGAAATACATTACTTGCACGTATAGGAAGCCAAAAACAGCTTTCCCAAGACCTGGGTTCTCTCTGTCACAGGTGAATTCAGTCATTTTAACCAAATAGCAACACTTTTCTAAATTCTGGATTCATCATCTGTGAAATTGGAATGGGGGAGAGATTAGAAAAATATGTAAGTTTCTCTAGCTTTCTGATTCTAAGAGTCCTGGATTATGTACTACTGTGGAACATCTGGATAACTTTGTATGCTGATGGTTATCCACACACACCTTTTAATTACCATGTGGAGACCATAGCTGTAATTTACCAATGCAACAGAGGAATGGTATACATAAAACGTGCTGTTGTTTCTTGTTCAGTCTTTTACATCATCATCTGCAAAAAAATTAAAAAAACAGAAAATGAGTATTCAAACCCATTATGTCATTCTTCACAGAAATTTGTATCATTGATGTAATATGAAAAAAACTCTCTCCAACACAAGGTTGTCATAGAGATTACATCCCCCAAACAACTACCTCTCAGCTACTGCTGTCAAAAGCCATGATTTTGGATTAATCTCATTTGAAGGTTTTGGTTAAAATCCAAAGAACAACTGAGAAATATTATTCTCTTGTGGAAGTACTTCGAATTGCCTTCCTCGGAGCACTTTACAATCAGGTCTATAAAAATCTGCTCTGTTACTTATAGCACATGGGATAGTATGATTTTTCTATTCAATGGCCCCCCCCCTGAAGTTTAGAAGAAAAAAAATAGCACAATGAAATTATGGGTATGGTCATATGAACTTATAGTCAAAATAATTCAGAAAACACACATATGTAAGAGGGAACTTTTTCTTTTCTTTCTTTTTTTTAAAGTATTTTTTAGATGGAAAACCAACTTTATTTATGTATTTATTTATTTATTTATTAAATATAATTTGTTGTCAGGTTAGCTAACATACAGTGTATACAGTGTGTTCCTGGCTTCAGGAGTAGATTCCCATGATTCATTGCTTACATACAGCACCCAGTGCTCATCCTAACAAGTGCCCTCCTCCAGGCCCATAACCATTTTTCCCCTCCCTGGCCCCTGCCATCAACCCTCAGTTTGCTCTCTGTATTTAAGAGTCTCTTGGGGCGCCTGGGTGGCTTAGTCGGTTAAGCGTCCGACTTTCAGTCAGGTCATGATCTTGCGGTTCCTGGGTTCGAGCCCCGGGTCGGGCTCTGTGCTGACTGCCAGCTCAGAGCCTGGAGCCTGTTTCAGAGTCTGTCACTCCCTTTCTCTCTGATTCCCCCCCTGCTCACGCTGTCTCTCTCTCTCTCTCCTAGAAATAAATAAAACATTAAAAAAAAAAAAAAAAGAGTCTCTTATGGTTTGCCTCCCTCTCTGTATCAAGTCATTTTTCCTCCTTCCCTTCCCTCATGGTTTTTGTTAAGTTTCTCAAATTCCACATTGGAGTCAAAACATATGTCTGTCTTTCTCTGCCTGACTTATTTCACTTAGCATAATACTGTTCATTTCTACTCACGTTGTTGCAAATGGCCAGATTTCATTCTTTCTCATTGCCAAGTAGTATTCCACTGTATATATAAACCACACCTTCTTTACCCATTCATCAGTTGATGGACATTTAGGCTCTTTCCATAATTTGGCTATAGTTGATAGTGTTGCTATAAACATTGGGGTACATGTGCCAAAAGGGAACTTTTCTTAACTGAGCTCATGAGTCCCCATGTCTGATCCTTCACAGAATAATTAATATAATTAATTATTAATTTTTTGATTGTCTTTGATCAATCCAGTGCTTTCTGCATAAATTCAGGATTGCTATCTCAGGTTCAGTCCAATTCAAAGCTTTCTCTTAGATATTCCTTTTTTTCCATTTGACCTCAATCCTCAGTTCTCAAGAACGAAGCAGAAGGTAAGAGAAGGGAGTCTCATGTGAGTAGAGGGCAATTTCTTTATGACTGGTCATACTGGCATACTGAAGATGGGATTCAATTCCCACTCTTGTCCATGTCTTGTTGTGGGTGAGGATGGTTGTTCTGTTTGGCTCTGCTGAGAGGCGATTTCAGTTCTGACAGGGCATTCTCAACTTTGTTAAGTCTCCTCAGACTTTTCAGCTATGAAACCAACTGGTAATACTCTCCATATCTGCTTGGGAGACCTACCCTCTTCTGTCCATGTTCTGGGGCCTGCGACCCAAGGCTTTTCTGTCAACTAATATACACGTATCTTGTTGTTAAGCCGGCACTCTGAATTTCCTCTATTCCACCCGTGGGTTGTAGACACTGGAGGTGTTATTAGGTGAACCATGCTACCTTCTCTTTTCTACTTTCTCTTATGTCCCAGAGTCCCAGGACACACCTTCTAGGCTCTCTTTCATCACACTCCATCTACGGAGAAAAGTCTTAGCCTCTTCTACCTTGTGGGTCCTTCCAACTTGAAGGTGGTATCAGTTAGGTGCTCCTCCACTGTTTTCCTACCAGGCAACCCCATCTTCCAAAAATCTCCTTCCTTTACAAGTTTTCTTTCTATAACTCAGAGTTACATATTGTTCAAAGGTGGTTTTTTGAGTTTATTTATTTATTTGAGATACAGAGTGTGCATGAGTGGGTAAGGGGCAGAGAGAGAGGGAAAGAATTCCAAGTAGGCTCCTCACTGTCACCACTGAGCCCCACACAGGCTTGAACTCATGAACTGTGAGATCATGATCTGAGCTGGAACCAAGAGATAGATGCTCAACTGACTGAGCCACCCAGGTGCCCCATATATACTTCATTGGGGGGAGGGAGTGACAGAAAGCTATGGGATGGAAGGAGGAGGACTATGAAGAACGAGCTCTCCTGGTTTGTCATATCCTCCTTATTCCTCTTCAGGATTCCATCAAATTGATGAGAGCCAAAAAAGAAAACACTATTTGGTATTTGTCATTATCAGACTGCTGTATAAGAATGTTTCCTACCACATGGAGAAAGCTCTACTAGTGTAACGTTCTCAGTCGCTCCTGCCTTCTTATCTACCGCCCTGTAGGGGAGAAGGAGAGTTAAGGAAAAGTGAAGTGAGCTCACTTCACCTTTCTTCTTTTCCTTGGAGAGAACCTGCTTACGGAGAACAAGGGTTACTCTTTTGCTCCCTGCCTGCTCCCAGAGGGGGAGGTTATAGTTGTCCAGAATGTTCTATATCTGGATGAGGATGACTGCCTTAATTCTGGGCTCAGTATTGATAAGTCCACTTTCCCAAATATATCAGACCTTGGTCAATGAAGAGATTTATTATTGGCTGTACTTTTAATAAATATTTTATATATCACCCAGTCACTCTGTTAAACCTTCTTCTCCCTAGTTCTGCCCTCCACCCCCCTCCAGATCTGACCGAGAGTGTGAGGGGTTTAGGTCGAATTCTGGTTGTGCCACCTGCAATAGTGTAACCCCAGCCAAGTTACTCTCAGCACCCAGGCTGCTGCTTCTAAAGGCCATTTACAGCTAGATAGATTTCTAGGGGCATCCAATTCAGGAGCTTTTGTTTCTTTACGGATGTATTTCCTAATTTTTTAAAGACTGGGATGTGGATTTATAATGTTCCAACATCACATATCTCAGCCAGAAACCAGGAAGAAAAAAAAAAAATGAGTAAGTTGTCTGAGGACTGTATCCAAATTCTTGCTGCATTTTGGAAGTCTAAATACGCTCCCTCTTTCTCAGTCCGAGTCAGAGACTGTGAGGAGGGAAGAGGTTTTATACGAAAACTACAGCTAGTGAATTTGGGTCACCATGAACGAAAAGGTGGTGTATGTGGGCTGAGCAAGGCTGTGCCCAGATTTATGTTCACGGGGGATCATGTCTCTTTCCTAATAGACATGCACAAAGTAATCACCAGAATGAGAGAGGAAAAAAAAAGTAGTTAGAATGTTCTGGATAAAAGGAAACTTGGAAGAGACCAGGAAAATTTGTTATTCAGAAATTCTCTTTAAGAATAACTTTACATAGGGGCTCCTGGGTGACTCAGTTGGTTAAGTGTCTGACTTCAGCTCAGGTCAGGATCTCGGGTTCACTAGTTGGAGCCCCTCATTGGGCCCTATGCTGACAGCTCAGAGCCTAGAGCCTGCTTCAGATTCTGTCTTTTCCTCTCTCTCTGCCCTTCCCCTGCTCACTCTCTCTCAAAAATTAAAAAAAAAAAAAGTTAGAGACATATTATAATACTGTATCAACTACCTAATTTCTTTAGAATAAGTTATTCAAATGGCCTCATGAGTTCTTTAACAGTCAGACTGGTCTACACAATGAATTATCTGACCAGCAGTTTAATTTCTGCTTTAGGTAAATGTATTAAACTGACTTAGCCTACTCTACATTTCTTTTTAATTTTTAATTTTATTTGAGAGAGTGAGAGAGAGTGTGTGCACAAGTTGGGGAGAGGGGCAGAGGAGGAGAGAGAGAGAAAATCTTAAGCAGCCTCACCGTCAGCACAGACCCAGATGCAGGGCTCAATCCCACGACCTTGGGATCATGACCTGAGCCAAAAGTCGGGAGTGGGACACTCAACAGACTGAGCCACCCAGGCGCTCCAGCCTACTCTACTTCCATGTATTTATTTTTATACGAGTAATCTGAGTTAAAATATTTAAATAGAAAATTAGAGAAAAGAAATTAAAAAGCAAGCATCATCTTTATCATCCTTCTATCTCTTCATAACTATTGTTTATATTCTGTTTCACTTTGTTACTGACTTTGTGCGTATATACACACACATCTCCACATGAATTTGTATAAACACACATACACATATGCACATAAAGTTACTTCTATACCATAAATGTATGGTCTTACAACCTGCTTTTTCACTTAACAGTATTGAAAACCCTTTTAATATTTCATTCTGATTTATATCATTACTTTAATAGCTGCATTGTTTCCTTTTATGAATGTACCATAATTTATCTGACCAATCTTTCATTAATGGGCATTTAGATTGTTGCTAATTTTAACTGGAATGGAGAATGCTGAGTTGAAATCTTTTAATGCACATCTTTGCATAAATACTTCCCTAATTCATTATTTGAGTTAAATTTTTAGAAGTAGAATTAATGGTTGGGAGAGAATGCATATTTTTATAGCTTTTCATACCTGTTGCCAAGTTGTCCTCCAGAGGGACTGTACTAATTGCTACTTTTAGGAGCATTTGAGGGCAGCCATTTTTCCCAAGTCCTTGCCAAAACTGGATTTTCTCTTCATTTTGAATGCCTTCCACTCTGAAACATCCCTTCTTTAGTCTTTAGACAAAATCCAGCTAGTGACCACTGCAATCTAAGTCCTAACTCAGGAAACTGGGGGCACCTGGCTGACTCAGTTTGTAGAGCATGCAACTCTTGATCTCAGTGCCATGAATTTGAGCACAGAGCCCACCTAACTCGGGGAACTAACGAAGTGTACCACAAGAATGGTTTTGGAAGAATTTAAAAAAATGAATGGTATCCAAATTTGTATTCAGATCTCTTGGATTAGTTTTCTCTTACAAGAAATTCTTTCCAGCTAAATTCCCAGCAGGAAATTCTGTTTTAGACTACAGCAATATTCTGAATTTGGGTTGTTGATCAAGATATTAGCTCTGGATGCTAAAGGAAAACAAAAAAAGCTAATGAACCTACATAGTTCACAAGCTACGTGGCAACTCCTAGTGAAAGGTTTATGTTTGTTTGAATACCACACATAAAATTTGTGATTGGCAGTAAATTAGTTATGAATTCTTATATCAATATCGAGGAGGGAGATTTGGTCTTGGAAATGGAATACCTTTGTCTTGACATCACTGATTCAAATGACAAAACGGCATTTGATTCAATGAATGCAAGTAGATTTAAAGTACTATTAAGATGTGGCTATTGTTAATCCAGTGCCAAGATACCAGCAATGTGATTTGGACTCTGATCCACTCAAGTACATAGCTGGCTGATAGCTATGTGATACGGTTAAAAGTTGAGCGAGATATTTGAAACTTACTTTTCCTGGAAGATAAGGATAAAAAAGAAAAAGAAGTTTGTTCTCAGGTATCTATTTAAAATGTGCTAATCTTGTGAAAACATGCAATTTGATCGTTTACACCTGTCACATCTATGCCATGCTATTCTAACATCACAAAAGATGCCTTTTACACATGCTAATCTTTTGTTAACAAATCACTCCATTGCAATAACGTCTTTGTTTTCAAATCTCATGCAGCATGGTATAGAATCTTATGAAGACAGACATCATAAATGGTCACGCTTGCTTATTCTCTATTTCTTTCCATAATGTAAATGACCCAAAATAATCATAGCAGAAATATCCACAGAAGAGGCTGGAGGTGGAGGCATGTGCTGCTGGGAACGCCTGCCCGGCCACGTGAGAGGACAGTTTACAATTTGAAAAACAGTGATGCGATCCCTGCTAGCAAGTCCGCATGTGAGAAAAGAAATCATTGATATCCAATCGCAAACAACGTAAGGAACCTCCTCTCTGGCTCTCAGGGCTTAAAGGAAAACATGCAATGGTGATGTAGTGACCTGTCAGCTAAAGTACATGTTTTCATTTATCAAATCATTAGTCAGCGATGGAGAGAGCTTGGATTATTCAGGCACATAGGTCATCTTGTTTCCCCTCACTGCTCCTCCTGAAAATTACAAAGCCAGGAGCCCCCTCCTCTGTGTAAGTATCCTGCTCTGTGAATGCTGGCTGATGGGGTCTGGTTACTACTGCCTATTATTAGCTCCCCTGCCTCATGGATCCTTGCTCGCTTGATTTCTGATTCTGCCAGACTTGAAGGTTAGAGAAATTCCCATGTTCAGAACTGTTGCTCCAATGAAGACAGAATGATCAGAAATAGATCCGTTAATGAATGCAAATCACCTAAAATCATGCCTGACTTTATTTCTGGACGTTACTTTCACTGCAGCTATGAAGGAAGATTCTGCATTTCTGCCCCTTTCTTGTGGTAGGTTGATTACAAAAAATGGCCTCAGTTGGTTCACATCTCCCTGTATCCATGTCCATTGCATCCTTTTTTCAAGAGGTAGAATTAAGATGGGACAAAATACTCAAATGACGTTAGTATATCAAAAGTAGAAAGATAAACTTCTCTGAAAAAAAAATTTTTATTTTCTTAAATTTTAAAAAAAATATTTTTTTCTTAAATAGTTTATTGTCACGTTGGTTTACATATAACACCCAGTGCTCATCCCAACAAGTGCCCTCCTCCATTTTAAAAGGAGATGAATAAAGCTCTAAAGGAAATGTGACATGAAGAAGAAAGATGAATTTAAAAACAGTTTTGGCCTTGTCCCTCCACTGCTCACAAATTTTCTGTAGCTCCACCATTTTTGATGGTTTAGGTGGCTGACAGAGGTGGTTGCTATGAATTACAGGAGTGGTAGAAGACTCTGGAAGAGGCTAGTGGGGAACTGAAATTTAGATTCAACTAAAATCTAATACGTGTTCCCAACAGAAACATTCCCTTGCAGTAATTCTGCGATGTGGATACAACTATCTGAGTGTACAGTACAGGAAACTTGTGAAGGGGCCAGGTGATTTACCCTTGGTCACCCTGCTCAGTAGTGACAGTGTGGTGATTTGAATTTGGTGTTCAGATTCCAAGGGCTTCTTTAGTTTTACAACACCAGAGTTGTGTTGTGGCTTTGATAAGTTACTGTATTCTTGCTGGCTACACACTGAGTCATTGAGGTAGGCTTCACACTGGGTATTGGGGATAGTAACAGCCATGTTAGGATAACAACCAGGATAGGAGCAGGCATGTGTCTGGCCTGATTCTTGTATAATGGAAAGAGAATGTACCTAGGATGAAAACAAAACCAAAAAACATTGAGGTTTGAATCCTGGTTCTGTCTCTTACCTTCTACTTGATATTTTCCCAAAATAATGTTGCTGGTAAAAGAGGGATGATCCCTTTGTTATATACTCTTGGAGTAGTACCAAAGTCAAATGAGATCATGTAAATTAAATAAGGTAGTACCTAATAAAGCACTGCATATACATTAATTGAACGTTGCCTAGTGCTTTCCTTTGTCTGCTCCTATTCTATGAAGCTCCCTTGAACTCTATCTCTCCCAGCCCCACATTTACCAACCCCAGATAGTACCAACCACTGTTCATTATTGCCTTTGTTGTACTCAGTGCCTATTAGAATCATAACACCAAAAAATCTTGATCTCAATTAAATATGGGGGAAGGGATGGAGTCAATTGATTCCTGTACCCTCAGCAGTTAGTGCAAAGCTTGGGAAATAACACATATTTAATAAATATTGTGGAGTAAATACATGAATGTGTACAATGTAAAGTATACTATTATTTTGTATTGCTCTGTTGAAGCTCTCAAAGAGAGGACAGTAATGGGTCTCTGGAAATCTGATATAATTTTTTTAAGTTTTACTTATTTATTTTGAGAGAGAGAGCATTAGCAGGGGAAGGGCAGAGAGGGAGAGAGAGAAGCCCAAGAAGGCTCTGTGCTGTCAGCATGGAGCCCGATGTGGGGCTTGAACTCATGAACCATGAGATCATGAGATCAGGACCTGAGCCAAAATTAAGAGTTGGATGCTTAACCAACTGAGCCACCCAGGTGCCCCAAAATCTGATATAAATTTTAAAATCAGAAAACTACCTTTCACATCAATTGTGCACTTCTTTTTTTAAAATGTCTACTTATTTTTGAAAGAGAGAGAGAGAGACAAAAAGAGAAAGAAAGAGAGAGCAGTGGAGGGGCAGAGAGAAAGGGAGACAAAGAATCCGAAACAGGCTCCAGGCTCTGAGCTGTCAGCACAGAGCCTGAGGCTGAGCTTGAACCCACAAACTAAAGATGATGACCCGAGCCAAAGTCGGATGCTTAACTGATTGAGCCATCCAGGTGCCCCTCAATTGAACACTTCTAATGCATACAGATCTTACATTTTAAATAGTATTTAAGTTGCGATACAATAATTTCAAATTCCTTTGTATGATGGAGAAAATTTTAAGTATTAATAAAACTGAGAGACTTGCTCCAAATGAGTACTTCCTTAAGCATAGAAGTCAAGCATTATCATTCTGTGAAATAGTTTAAAATTTGGCTAATGATATTTCCAAGCATTAGCTATATATATTTTTTAAATGTTTTATTTATTTCTAGGAGAGAGAGAGAGACAGCATGAGTAAGGGAGGGTCAGAGAGAGAGGGAGTCACAGACTGAAACAGGCTCCAGGCTCTGAGCTGGCAGTCAGCACAGAGCCCGACGCGGGGCTCGAACCCACGAACCGCGAGATCATGACCTAAGCGAAAGTCGGACGCTTAACCGACTAAGCCACCCAGGCGCCCCGCATTAGCTATATTTTTAAGGGGTGATATTTGAAGATCCAGATTAGAGGCTGTGAAAGCAAGTATTTCAATTATTTGAGGCAGAAAAAGAGCAATTTTGATAGAGCATGACAACTGGAAACTTCCCACTTCCCTTAGTGTGATGACAAACTTAGTGTCCAGAATTCAGTGGTTTGGGGCATCAACTGTGGCACATTCCTTAAGTGTTATGATTGGTTACAATAAGCTACAACAGAGGTGCTACTCGTGGGTAAAACTTGTCAACTGTCCAAGAGTGGCTGTTGGAAAACTGCCCGGGGCAGCAGCAGGCTCTGGCAACTCTTAAATTCCAGCTGGGGCCACAGCCTCAGAAGCTTGCACAGTAGTTAAAAATTATGATTCTGTTTTCTTCTGGAATATACTCCTGAGATATAACCCTTGAGCCACCCTGTCTGAGGTCCATGACTGGTTATTCCCATCCTGCCCTTGGGAATCTAGGAGATGCTGGACCACGGGCAGCCTCTTGCAATGAATGGGCCTCGTTATCTCACTGGAGAGAGACAGGCTTATTATGTCCTCCGACCTCTAGGTTGCTGACTGAAAGAAGTTGGAGAGCAGTAGGGAACACAGGAGTGACTAGGCCTGGTTTTGCTTCTTTTCAGAAAAGGAGATGGCTTGCCTACAGGTAGGTGCACAGGACTGTGGAGACAGCCAGATTTGTGGTCAAAGCCCAGCTCTGCTACCCCTAGCTGGGTGGCCTTCACTGAACCCCTTTGAAGATCCATGTTCTCAGGTATGAAATAAGAAGCACAGATTCTGACCACTTAGAGAAGCACCGTGGGAATCAAGTATGGTATTATTCTAAGTGAAGCTCTTAGCTCAGAATCTACCACTGCTGTCTGAGTGAAACAGCAGAAATGAGGAAGAAGGGGGACATTGAGGTGAATGAGAAGGACTTGTGTCCTGGGCATGGGGCACCCCCCAGTACATGTTGTCAACCACAACAACACGCTCATGGTGGATGCCACCTTGGTACCCTTAGACATAACCAAGGTGGCTTGTGCCTCTAAAAACTGCAAAGAAATATCTGAGGTAAGGCAGTACAGGGAGGGACTGGATAGCAAGTGATCTGGATATCAAGCAGGATTCGACCAGGAAGCATTGTGTGAATCTGGAGAAGTTAATTTCTGGGTCTGGGTTCCCACTTCTGTCAAATGAAGAATATGGAGCAGTTGAAAAGTTTCCAGATTGTATGTTTTGGAGCTGTCAGATTGCATGACTGGGTGACTGTCCCCTGCGGCTGGAGGGGGAGTGAGGAAACAGAGGCAATGGTTTCTTGCACTTCATAGGACAGCAAGATAAGGCAGCTTCACTCTGGACTCTTCTAAGTGTTGGTGATTCCCATAATGCTTCTTTGAAAAATGAATCCTATCCTTTAAACAATGTTTGAACAACACTGGGCTAATCACTTTTTATCTAGTTGACAAAAAAAAAAAAAAAGAATCTTTAATCAGAACCAACCATATAATTTGTGGGGCCCAATGCAAAATTAAAGTGTGGACTTCCTTGTTCAAAAAAGGTACGAAGTTTTCCCTGTGGCTTTGCTGCCATTCTCTCCCTCCTTCCCTCTCTCTCTCTGTCCCTCTCTCTCTCTCTAATGGTGGTTTTAATTTTCTATTTAAGCATATGGTCTCTTGGGCACAGAGAGATTTGAAGGTGAGTCAGACTCTCACGGGTACTCAGGTCTCCACCCCCTTACTCAGCACACAGAGCAGGTGCACCTGATCTCATCCCTTGCTGCACTGACACCCAGGCCCTGGGGTGGAGGTTAGCAGTGATTGCTGAGTGGAAGAGAGGAGCAGGTGGCTGAGAACCCACTCTGGGGAGTCAGGAAGGTAGAGGGAGGCTGTTTTCTTGGGTGCCAAAGCCACAAGCCCCTGGCTCATGCTTTACTGTCCTGTCCAACTTTATCTACAAAACTCCAACTCAAAGATAGAATTATTACGAATTTCAAGACGGTGTCCTCAGAGCATTAAACCTCTAGGATGGGCCTTCTGAGTGTGGGGTCTTGCATATTCAAGGAGTTGAGCTTGGCTCTAATATTGGTAAATTGAATAACTGAAAAGTAAATCTCAAACTAATTGTTCTAATCTAGCAATTTGAGTCAATTTTTTGCAAATGACTGGACTATAGACACAGGCATACTGGGTTTCCTGAATATCAGTTGAGTGCTATCAGTTGTAAAGAAAGCAAAACAAAATAAAACAAAAAGACTCCACTAAAAAAGAAACTGCCCAACTATTAATGATAATAACAACTACTCTTGTTGGAAAAACCACTTAAAATGCTCATTAAGATTAATATTACCACCAACACCCACATTCTGGATTCTGTGATTCCTTTCAGTTCACCCTAAGGAAGTTTTATCCCTTTCACTTCTTTCTTCAAAATTGTCGCAGCTAACTCGCTCACATTGTTTCCCCATTCTCCTGTAGGTTTTTGCTAGCTGGCTACCTTCCTACCATCCTCTTCTTCCTCATTCTTCTCCCTGAATGAATCAACCTGAAACCTAGGTTCTCTCACTGTGTCTGACCCATCCTTCCCCAGGAGCACATGGTAATGTAACTTGCTTTTGATCTATTGTGCAGTCATCCCTCATTAATCTCCTGTTTGATAGGCCAACCATTACAGTCACATTTGCCAATGTATACATTTGCCTCAAACTCTCAGGAAAGAAGGAAACCCCACAAGCCTGAAATACAAATACAGATATTATTGCAGAGGAGGCTTATTTTCAAAACATGGCTTCGTCCAACCAATGTGCACGCAACAGCTCAAATGTGAGTACCAGTTATCTCCAAATAGGCTTATCAACCCTGTCCAAATAGGAGTAGACATTTAAAACTATTCAGAACTAGGAGACTTCTGGCTCTAACTCTAGATATGTCAAATAAACAAACCGTGCTCAAACCAGTTCCAACTCGATCCCAGCCACAAGATTAAAGTTTAAATTGCTCATATGTCCCACTGTCTGAATTACTAACAGACTTCCATCAGAGTATATCCACATTTGAGTTGGTTTTGAATGGTACCTTGTATACTTTAATATTGGATCCACATCATTTGACCTAACTACAGATAGATCTACTTGTTGATAAATATTCTGGTTTTTACATGGAGACTTTCATATATGTGCATATAATATTGAAAAACCAAATGCAGTTCTTCTTTTATTTTTTGTTTCTATATTTTATATGAATTTGACTTAAAAATTTATCAATAAGACAAAGTAATAGATATTAATAGAGCTTCATTTTATTGGCCTACTTTGAAAAAAGTGTGAACATTCATGTAATTTTATTTATTTATTTATTTATTTATTTATTGAATGAGAGAGAGTGAGAGAGTGTGAGCAGTGGGAGCAGAGAGAATCGTAAGCAGGGGGGCTCCATCTCATGGAACCATGAGATCATTAGCTAAAAATCAAGAGTTGGACGCTTAACTGGTCAAGCCAACCAGGTGCCCCTGAACATTTATGCAATTTAAAATTAGATACATCAAGTGATTCAGATAAATGTGCAGAGCAAATGGCCATTCTTTATCATGACTTGTGTTGCCTTATTTTGAGTTTATATGTAACTATGTTTTCAGAAATATATCCCATTCATCATATAGGCTGACTCTGTGTCTGTATGTGTTTTCAAAAAGAGCCTTTATTTACTACTGAAAAGCAAAATGTGAATTTCAATACATATTTTTCAAAGTACTTATTAAGGTCTCCACTGGATAAGGAAGAAAAGAGAAATGATTAAGATTACATAAATGCAGTCGGACATCCTAACAGAAATTTCCTTTCATTTCATAATAATAAACATATATATTTTCATGAGAAAATATGTGCTTAGTTTCTAAAACATAAAGGTTAGCAATACCTGAACACTTGCCAAATTATGAAAAATTATAGGCTTGTCTCTGATAATAAGCACCAATCTTGAACAATGCCTTCAGGGTGTTTTCATGTGTTGGAAATATGAAGATCAGACCTTGAGAAACTTAAGCGCTTTAGCCTCTACCTACAGCAATTACTCTGAAAAGCATTTCAGAAGACCCACGGCTTGTGAGAAGGCAGATGTAATTTCACTCTTCACTTTGAGTGTTTTACCTGTGTGTGGATGACTGAATATGTCATAGTTTATAAACTGCTACATCTCACACACAATTAAACAAGGAAATTGGCTTCTGCTGTGTTTAAAAAGAGATTTGTGGCAGCCTGCCTCTCACTCATTGGGAGTATCTCCAGCCTCTCCCATCTCTTTGTCCTGCACAGGATCCGCATAGGTCCAACGCATCGGGACTCTATCTTAGATGTAAAGATGAGAACCTGGCAAGCCTACTCTAGTACACACAAGGAAGGGTGATGCCGAGATTAAGAGTGTGGACTTTGATACCACACACGTTTTGTGTTCAACGCTGACTCTGTCCCTTGTAACTAACTGTGGAACAGTGAGAAAGTTACTTAACTTCTCTGTCCTTCAGTTTCCTCATCTGTAAAATGGGGACAATAATAATACTGCTTCACAGGGATCTCATTAAGATTAAGAGAACAGGGGCTGGCAAATGGTAAACCTGTAGCTAATAGCAGGCATGTTTAAAAAATTTTTTTTTAATGTTTATTATTCGAGAGAGAGAGAGACTGTGAGCAGGGAAGAGGCAGAGAGAGAGGGAGACACGGAATCCAAAGCAGGCTCCAGGCTCTGAGCTGTCAGCATGGAGCCCAATGTGGGCCTTGAACTCACAAACCATGAGATTATGACCTGAGGTGAAGTCAGACGCTTAACCGACTGAGCCACCCAGGCGCACCAGCAAGTGTGGTTATTTACTCTTTTCCTCTTTATCCGATCTTAATTTGATTAAGCACAGGGATCTCTCCACTTGATCTTAGCCAAAAGGCAGAGAAGCGATACAGGGATCTCTCAAAAGGCATAGGGAAGTTGCATGTCAGGTGTTCTTACTCCAGTTCTTAATCTCCTAGAATAATCTTTAGGCGCCACTTTACACAAACTCCCTTCTTTTGCATCTAAGTGCTTCCTGTAATTGGCAGCATGTACCGGGAAGAAATGAAAAAATATTTTGCAAAAGGGTAGAAATGGTAGTATTTCAGATGAGTGTTTCTAATTGTAGACCCAGAAGAGTAAATCATAACTTTTGTGTGCATTTCATGAAAATTGAGGGTGTATATTTAAAAGAACACATGCACAAGAAAAACATTTTCTTTCCTTACTATGCTGCAAAGCACTGTTTACCTTTTATTTCCATGCTTTATTTCCTTAATAATTCCCACATATTACAGATGGTGGAGAAATCTTTCTTGCCAGTACTCAAATACAGTTAGATAGCTATCAAAATCATGTTCATCTTTGAGACTATGAACCTTGTAACCAAAAATGTAATTCATCCAGCATTGCACAATGCAGACAAACTTGAATGCACTTTGTATCAGTTAGGATTCAGCTGCAGGAAGAAGGAAACATTTTCATTATTTTAAGCAGTAAAGGATGTGATCATGGGAACAACTAATACGTACTGAGTGCCTCCTGTATCCTGGGCTCTGCTCCGAGTGTGTTGTGTATAGGCACTGATGTAGTCCTCATGACAGCCCTAGCAGTAAATGATTTCCTTATTTTGCAGAAGAAAAATCTGACGTTCAAAGAGTTGCCCGAGATAACACAGCTACTGATTAGCTGAGCCAGGATTTCAACCTGAATATTCTGTTCTGCCAAACTACTATCCTCTGCTTGACAGAGAATAAGGTACTTCAAGGTATTTTCCAAATTCCTGAAATGACCAGAGAAGCTGCGTCTCCGGGATTGACTTCTAGGATAACCCTGCAGAACCGACTTGCCAAGAAAATGGCTGGTTCTAGTACCAGCAGGAGCCAGAGAGTTGGAAATGATGCTTGCCTTCAGGATAACAATGATCTATGTCAAGAGGCAAGGCACCCCTTCTAGAATTATCTCCAGGGCGATGATGTATCTACTACATTGCACAAGCGAGATGAGTGTCTCCCATCTCGCCGCCGCTCTCCATACTTAATTCCCCTTGGAATTTAGTTTCACTGCCAATCACTGCACCCAATTGGCAGAACTTAAATCACATCTGGAACCCAGCTTTGCAGACTCTGAGCCTGGAAAACACACCCAAGGAGGATGGAAAAGTTGTTAAGCCAGCCAATCTTAAGTATCATGCAAAGACTTTAATAGAAGAATTTCTCCTTTGCTTCAGCATTTTCTCACTGTTCATGTGAAGGATTGCTTCAAGAAAAATAACGTGAATGCTTACCTAATGGAAAGAGGGAAATTTTATGAGTGATTGACATTTTGTTTCTAGTTACCTTCCATTATATTTCATTTTCAAAAATATTTTTTAAGTGTTTAGTTTTGAGAGAGAGGGGAGGAAAGGGCAGAGAGAGGGAGACACAGAATCTAACGCAGGCTCCAGGCTCTGAGTTGTCCACACAGAGGCTGATGTGGGGCTCAAACTCACAGAGTGTGAGATCATGACCTGAGCAGAAGTCGGACGCTCAACCAACTGAGCCACCCAGGCACACCAACCCAGTTAGCTATTTTTTAAAGTTTCAGTGGCAGATAACAGATAAAGACCCTTCAGTCTTGCTAAAAGGGGTAGTTTACATTTTCAGAGAAGTAGATAACTGGTTATGGTAGTGGGGGGAGGATATCACACCAATGCACTTTAGTTTTCCTTTCTCAAAATGGGTGTGAGAGTCCATATGGCAAATGAAAACAGAATGGGAGCAACTGGAAAGTGAGCTTATCTAACATTTGGACATGAGGCAGGTTTTGTAACTTCAATCAAAAGCGGCACTTTCAAATAATGCTTTTTAGTTTGGTGTTTCTCCTCACATCAGGGAATAGTCATTTCCTATACAGAGAAGGAAAAATAACCTTTTCTAGACTCCCTCTTCTGCACATGTTCTTTTCAACATGCCATTTATATTTGACTTCATTCTCAACCTCAAAGAGCTACGTGTTTGATTATGAGTTCTGAATGGCAAGAAAACCTTTTTAATCAGAGGCATCCTTTCTGGAGCAAAGTGGAATGTGCTTTCTGGCTCTCACTGCACATCCCTTACCCCCAATGACCCAGGAAAACACAGTCTCAGGGAAAAGGCAGCTAAAATTGTGAACCTAGAAGAAAGCAGAAGAGATGACACAGGAAGTGGAAGTGGTTGTACCAGAAAATCCCAGACCCTCCAAGCCTCTTCGTGAGGCTCAGCCCTCGTTCCTCACTCCTCCTTGGAGGTAGGGCTGGCTGGCTGCAAACCAGAACCATCTCTCACCCACATACCTCTTCCGGGTACCACCACGCTTGGCTTTCTCCAGTGCAGTGATACGAGACAAAGCCTCACTTTGGCTTGGCTCATCTCAAGAATCCTTACGATTTTATTTTATTTTGTTTTTGAAATAATCTCTACACCCAACATGGGGCTCTAACTCAGAACCCCAAGATCAAGAGTCACACGCTCTTTTGACTGAGCCAACCAGTCACCCCTCCAGAATCCTTATATCTATTCTACAATATCCCAAACACTTTTTGAACTTCCTATGTCCAAAACTTAATTTATGGTTTTCTATTACTCACAAACTTGTTCTTTATGCCATATCCTTGTGGTGACAGAGGGTCCACTGTAGATCTAGCTGTATAACCAGGAGTCTAAGAATCCTTGACATCCTCTCTCACTTAGCCCATAGTAATGGTCAGTCCGCACCAAGTTGTGTGGATTTTACATCTCTAGTTTCTCTCCTACATGTGCATTTTCCTTCTCGATCTTGAAGAAAACAGCATTCTGAGCTATGCCTCCCACATAGACTTTAGTAACAGAGTCCTAACTGGTTCGCTGCATGCTATCTACGCACCTCCATCTAAAATCTATCCTTCACCCACTAGCCAGAGAGGCCTTTCCAAGTGGCATAAATCTGACCAATTATATCCTTTGCATTAAAACCATCATCAGTGTCTTCCATTGCTCTTAGGGAAATGGGGAGGATTTGACTTTTGGTAAAACCAAACAATCACATGTGATTGGGCTAGCCACCGCCTAGTGTCACCTAGAGTCTAGACTCACTGATCCCATTCTTTATGTCACTGAGCCTCACTAGCCACAGAGACTCTCTTTAGGCTTTTATGCTTCCTATACTCACCCATAACACAGAGTCTTGACATATCCTGTTTCATATGCCTGGAACCTTCTTTGTTCCCACTTGACTCAATTTCCTCTTACCCTCCCCCAGATGTCAATCCTATTTCCTTAGAGAAGCCACCAAGAAGCCCATTCCTTACTATGTGTGCTCACAGCACTGTGATTCTCTCCATAAAAGACTTTATCAGAGCTGAGCTCTCGTGTTTGCTTGTGTGACTATGTAATTCATATTCCTGTCCACTAGACAAGTATCCTTCTAAGAAGGACTAGAAGTCCTCTAGTGCCGACACTGTTTTTGACACATAACAAGAATTCAACAGATTGTTTTGAATGAATAAATGTTAAAATAGAGTCTTGGAAATGTGCAGGGTTAATTTTATATTTCTCACACCTCCCAGACTATGCCATAACAGCGAGTGCCAGATCTAACACTGTCCGCAGAAAATAGATTCCAATGAGAGTAGATTCCAATGCTTTTTGTCGTCACTCTCCCACTTGTCTGAGAAAATTTAGAAGATGTGCAATGACCGGTACAAGAATATATTATAATAATAGGAGCAAATGGTCCAGCTGTCCTTTGGTGATGTCTGCACAATGCCAGACAACTGCATGAAAACATTAAAATGTAGCTCTCTATAAAGTTCTACGTTTTGAAGTATTGGATATTATGAAGACACTTATTGCCTGGGTTTTGCAAATTACATGAGTACAGTATTCTCCAATATTTGTGAAAGTTTCTCCTGCTTAAAATGGTTAGTGACCATTGACTTTTCATTTGCCCAGTGGTTCTGAGACTACAGGTTTAGTACACATTTTACATGCTGGGTATTGGCTTTAAATCGAATTCTCATAAGAGCCCCACAAAATGCTGCTCCTGTTTTGCAAATGAGAAAATTGGGGATCAAGGTGATACAGACAGCAAAAATCATGGTTAGTATTGCATTTAATTTGTTCCAAGACTTATGTCTGTTTCATTTGCTTAATACCACATATCATCTCTAACTTACTTTTGAGGAAAGAGAGGAGAAGAAAACAGAGACAATCAAAACTCAAGAAAGTGAGATATTCTCCTCCCCCCCTCCCCATTCCATCCGCCAGCCCACTGTGTTTTCTGACTCAAAGGATTCAAGGAACCTTTGTCTTGTTGTCTAACATTTTCTTAGTCATCAGGCCAGATGCTCCAAAAGGGCAGGGAACCATCGCTATCATGAGCAAAAGGAGCTCTCCTCCGTCAGCACCTAGAATATCAAAGTATTTCCTCTGTAGCTTTTGGGAGGGAGTTATGAAAAGATCTCAGTTACAAGCAGATTGCTGTCTTACTAGTTCTCAGGACTTCTTTAAATGAGTGCCATCCAAGAACAAATCTGTGAGACTCTTAAAAGTATGGACTAAACTTCTCTTCTGAGGAAGATTTCCTGAGAACTCCACTTTCTTCCAAGAGAAGGCACGACACAGTCAGGAAACCCAGGTTTTAGCCATAGCACTGCTGATAACTTTTGATTAGCAGGACACCAGGCAGTGTCTAGTCAGATTCCTTTAAGTTACAAGGGAGAGGAGTGAGTGTCAGGGGAGAAACTACTCCCAGGATCACGCAGCAAGGCCTATTGTTACCACAAGTCCTTTAGCACACTAAGATGTTTTCCTCAGCCAATACTTGGCAGGAAATACAGCGTTAGCTGCCCACCTACTCTGACCACCATTCCCCAACAAGCAGACCACTGTAGTCCACAAAATATGCTTTCTTTAAAAACATTTTTTATTAATTTTTATTTTAGAGAAGAGAGAATGTGTGTGTGCATGTGAGTGGAGGAGGCAGAGGGAGAGAGAGAGAGAGAGAGAGAGAGAGAGAGAGAGAGAGAGAGAGAGAGAGAATCACAAGCAGTCTCCACACTTAACACAGAGCCTGAATCAGAGCTCAATCCCACAACCCTGGGGTCATGACTTGAGCCAAAATCAAGAGTTGGATGCTCAACCAACTGAGCCACCCAGGTGCCCCAAAGTGTGCTTTCATTATTTTCAGTTCTGAAAGTCTTTTACGAAGGACCACATTTATGATGGAAAATAAGCTATACCAGGCTTTTGGGCTACTTATATTTATTAAAAGACCAATTGTCCAATAGGCTGTGCCTGTGTAACAGAATCAACCCAACAAGGACCAAGTTGACTTACTGGCAATTTTTATGACAAATGTCTCATTTTTTTACCTTCCTCTAGACCCCCCAAAAATATGTTTTAATAGCATTTGCAAGTTTGGCCCTACCAGAGGCCAAGAGAAGCTGTCATTTTGACTCCTTTGGCAACAAGCTCCCACTAAGACCTAGAGAGCTACTTTCAGCTCTCTGGGGGGCCCTCTTTCCCTGACTTTAATGTATTGACCTCCTGTGGACAACAGCTTGAAAACATTATAGATGCATCCAGCCAGGAAGGTGTCCCAAAGACACGTTCCAGCTTTAGATGACAGTCACAAAGGATCCTGAATGCACCACCTGCAAAACTCCCCTTCTTAAGTGAGAGTCAAAGTTCAGTCCCTCCCACATTATACTAGTGGGTCCGATTGCAAAATTACAACTTCACGAAGTCCAAGCACAAATGTGGGGACTGTACTAACTGTTCAGTGTGATTTGAGCTATGAATTCATTTACACAAAGGCCATAACTCTGTGTACTTACAGTGGCACTTTTATTTATTGGAGTGGTTCTGAACAGAAATGATTGTAACCTCTTGGGGACATTTGGAAAAGCCCACAGATAGTTTTGGTTATCATACCTGGCACCTTAGTGGATGGAGGCCAGGGACGCTGCTGAACATTGTACAATGCATAGGAATGTCTCCTACAACAAAGAACTTTCTGGCTCAAAATGTCCACAGTGATAATGCTGAGATAATGCTGAGAAAACCTGATACAGAATTAACAGGCCTGTAACAGGCCTAATACAGACAGGCAATAAGTAGACTATCTGATGGATTTCCTCCAAGTCAAGAGGCCTATGGTAAAGTCCTTGTGCAAGAAGTATCAACCTGAACAAGTTTTTTGAAAACTCCATTTTCCTCATCTGTAAAATGGGAGTAATAATGCATGTATCCGTAGCACATGGAAAGCTCTCTAAACAATGTTATCAATTATAATTATTGATTCAAACTGCTTTTTCCTGTTCTGCTTTAATTGTTTACTGGCAACAAAAAAAAAATGTATCATTTGATCCCATGTGATGCAAGTTTTATATACAGTGTCTCATTATCTCATACCAATTCTTTGAGTTAGATCTTAGAAAAGGAAGCTGAGGTACAAAGATACTGAATTACTTTCCCAAATTTGCAGAATTAATAAGTGGCATAGTCAGGGTTTGAACATGTTTGTACATTAAATCCTAATTTCTTACTCATTCTAACAGCATAGGTAGGCCCTATATTTCTTAGGTTGTCTTCTACCAGAGACCATTTGCATTGGCTTGTATACTTGCTTCTCTCACTGGGTCTGTGAGATGCTGTGTTCTGTCACATGTGCATTCCTGTGCTTTGTGTATCGCACCATCCTGAGAGATGGTAAAGGGCCTGGGCATTCAAAATCCTGGCGATTTCTCTTTTGATCAAAAATAGAAATAACAATTATGTAATTGGCTTTACATATTGGAAAGGGTGCTCTGGTGGCATTGAATGGTATGTACTAAAAGATAAATAAGACAGACTGAGTTCAAATGAGAGGGTTGTCATAGACAAGGGGTACTCGTGCCAGCAAAGGTCATTGTTTAAGCTCAGTGTCACTAAACTCTGTGGAAGTCATGTCTGAGTGACTATTGCATGCTTTATGCACAACTGTCATTTTATTTCGTATTGGAAACAACTGACTAAACTCCACTGTCCTGTTTTCTTAAGACTAATGCTAAACTTACTGCCCAAATGTGAGGAAGAAAAAGAAAATCCAGAAGCTAGGAGAACGTATTTGCAAATCATATATCTAATAAAGGACTTCTATCCAGGATAGTTGTAAAAAAATTAAACTCTATTTTACATAACCTTCTAATAACTGTAAAACAGTAATAAAAAATAAAACTCTAAGAATCAACAACCCCCTGAAATGGGCAGAAGAGTTGAACAGAAACTAAACTTCACCATAGATACGCAAGTGGAAATAAGCACCTGTAAAAATGTTCATGATCATTAGTTATTAGAGAAAAGCACATTTACAATTTTTTAATGTATATTAAAAAACAGGCTCTCGAACACTGTTTATGGGAATGTAAAATGGTACAACCACTTTGGAAAAGAGTTTAACGGTTTCTTAAAACCTCGAGGCGCCTGGGTGGCTTAGTCGGTTAAGCGTCCGACTTTCGCTTAGGTCATGATCTCGCGGTTCGTGGGTTCAAGCCCTGCGTTGGGCTCTGTGCTGACTGCCAGCTCAGAGCCTGGAGCCTGTTTCAGAGTCTGTATCTCCCTCTCTCTCTGACCCTCCCCTGTTCACGCTCTCTCTCTCTCTCTCTTAGAAATAAATAAAAAAATATTAAAACAACAACAACAACAACAACAACAACAAAACCCTCAACATACACTTCCCATCTGATGCAGCTATTCCATTCCCAGGAATTTACCAAAAGGAAAATAAAAGCATATGTCCAGACAAAGACACTTACATGAATAGACATAACAGTTTATTTTGTTATAACCCAAACCTGGAAACTATCCAAATGTCCATCAACAAGTGAATGGGAACACAAATTGTGGTATATGTATGCCGTGGAATACTGCTCAACAATAACAATGAATGGACTATTTACATATGCAGCAACATGGGTAAATCTCAAAATATTTATGCTAAGAAAGGAGTCAGACTAAAAAAAAAAAAAAACAACCAGAGTAGATACCATATAAGTCTATTTCTAGAAAATTCTAGAAAATTCCAACAAATCTATAGTGACAAAAAGCAGATCGGTGATTCCTGGGGAGAAAAAAGAGGTAGGGATTTTTAAAGGACACAAGGACATTTTTGAGAGGTGATGGATGTGCTTCTGATCTTGATTGTGTTGATAAGCTCATGGGTGCATACATTTGTCAAAATTTATCAAACTGTACACTTGAAATATGAGTAGTTTAATGTGATACTAGTTACACCTCAACCAAGCAGTTAAAAAGAAATCTGTATTTGTCAGCTATTAAATTTTAACTATTATATACACACACGTTTTTAATGTAACATGTATCAACATGCAGATTGTCTATTTGATATGTAAAACGAGTCACTTTTCTTTTCCCTTCGGTTTCTCAAAGATGAAACTTTTTTGAGCCAAACGTTTCATAAAAGAGACTTCAATGTCTCTTGCAATACTATTGGCAAAGACTGTTGATGCACATTTTTTGGATGTAACTTGACATCTTGTTGAAATCTGTTTATATCTCAAGACTAACACAAAATTCAGGCATTTTCTTATTTATCTTAATCAGATTCAAAAAGTCTGGAGAACAAGTCATGGCATAGCTTCACGAAGTAGGGACCGACAGCAGAACACAGCCACGTGTACCTGTGGGTCAGTGGCTGCTACCCTCGTCCCTCAGGGGCTCAATAGCATCACATATTTGCTATAGTAAAAGATATTAATTCTTTATGCAAAGTACTATCAAACATCATTGTGAATTAACTGAGACTATTTTTAAAGTGTATTTATTTATTTATTTAGAGACAGAGAGCGTGAAGGGAAGAGAGGCAGAGACAGAGGGAGAGAGCATCACAAGCAGGTTCTATGCTGTCTGCACAGAGCCCAACATTGGGCTCCAGCTCAGGAACTGCATGATCATGACCTGAGCTGAAACCAAGAGTTGGATGCTTAAGTGACTGAGTCACCCAGGCGCCCCTAATTCAGACTATTTTCAACATAATTAGAACGATCACATCAATATCCAATAGATGGGATAAAAACTCTGGGTTTGCAAAACCTGAAAATATGATCCAAAAAATATATACATAAGATTTTTCTAATTTTACTAATACCAATAATATATATATTTCCTAATATATATTACTAATACTATTATATTGTTGTATTAAATATTGTACTAATATATAATACCAATATTGGTACATATTATGAATATCATTAATGATACTATTGATGTGTAATAATAATATAATAGGTTTATTAGATCATATAACTATTTACATTACTATTATATACCTTAATCTATACATAAATTGTTAATGTTAGTAAATGCAAATATTAATTATCATGTTAACTATATGGTAATGGTGATGATTACAGTAATAATAATTACCCTTGTATCATTACTAGCTACAGGGTTCTATTATCCCCTTTATCTTATAAGTGAGATACTATGGCTCGGAAAGATGATTAACTCTTCCCAAGCACACAATTAGTAGGTGCTGGTGTTGGGATACAGACCCAAGTAGGCCTGATTCCAGAGTCCACACCTTGACATTCAATACGGATATAATGAGTCTCTTTGTGATCTCATATGAATTTCAGGAATTTAAATAAACCAAATACTAAGGAAGAGTTTAAAAGTAATACAGCATGCTAATGCCAAGTACTACATTTTTTACTTTGAGCAGTAGAGGAAATTGAATTTCATATTTGTCAGGGAAGGTGATATTAGCTGTTGAACACATAATCTCAGGGGCTGAGCACAGTAAACACTTAGTTTTCACTCACATTATAGACCAGATCATGAGGGGAGGTGCTCCACACAGTCAGTCAGGATGTGGGATCCTTGCATTCAGTGGTTCCTCTCATCTCCTGTGTTTTTAGATTGTTCTCTGAATGCTCTGCATCTGGTTGGTCAATGACCATAGGAAGAGAGCATAGAGGATCACCTGAGCATTTTTCTGGACCTGACCAAGATGTGACATTTATCTCTCCTGCCCATGGCTTCACCTGACTTCAAGGCAGGTGGAGAATGTGGCTTATATTTCTAGAAAGAAAATGAAACAGGGCTTTGTGGCCCTATAACAGTGTCTCTGCCATGATTTCCTGTTGTATTTTCACATAGCATTGATGAAAGGGCAAGCAGCTGATGTCAAGGGCTGGAGCAGCGAGTTTAAAAGTGTGCTCGGAGGATCACTGAATCAGAACCCCTGGGGCAAGTGATGGTAATCTGCACTTTTTAATGAACATCCTGTGTGTTTCTCTACGCACACTGAAGATGGAGAACCACTGACCTAGGAGTTATCCAAACCTGTGTCAGCAAGAACATGGCTAAGGAATGAAGTTGCCCATGCTAATCATGAACATTTAGGTCACCATAAATTATTCCCACTCCAAATGACTCTAGGTTAAGGCGAATGTAGTGCATCTGTCTCTGTTTGGAGTATGGGCTAGGTCACAACCTTCAGAGCTCAGAGTAGGATGAGATAAGAGAAGTGACTAGAGCCAAAAATTTAAGGAGGCGCTCTGTTAAATTCATGCAAGTGCAGAATCAGTATATGAAATATTACAAGAACTTTGGAGGAACCGAGAGTGAAAGTCCTCTTAAATTTTGTGGTCTATACGTATCTATCTTCACGTGCACTCCAATTCACCTGACTCTGCTCCTAATTCTTATCTTCAGTTTAGGGAATCACTCATTCATTCATGTGTCATGTATTAATTTAGCACATATCTATTTGTCTGTTTACCTATCATCTCTGTCTATAATCTCTTATCTACATATCTACCTATTTATCTATCCATCTATCTATCAACAGCCAATGTGATCTGGAACTGTACACAAGTTTAAAAGTTGTATCACATGTATCTTTTTTTATAAGTTCCTGTGGCTATACTCATAATGTCATTGGAAGGTAGCAGGCAAATAACTTTGGAGAATCTTCTAGGTACCATAAAATCTCTAGTGTGGTGAAAGGGTCAGACTATAACACAAGTAAGTATATAGATTAATCAAATAATTATAAAAAGTGCTAAATACTAAGTGTTTGATGCTGAGATAGAAAGTAAGGGATGGTATCTAGTTTAGGTAGTGTGGTCATAAAATACTTTTTTTAGAAGAGATGTTCGAGACATGTAAGTGGAAATATAAAGCATGAGAAAGTAAAAAATGGATGAAAAGCATGGACAAGAATGTTCAGAAAGTAAGACGTGTGTATCGTAAGGCACAGAGGTGGAGACGTGGGCAAGTCTGACAGGCAGAAAGGGGGCCAGTGTGCCTAGAACTTGGTGAGCAAAGCTCAAAGTCACAACAATTGAGGCTAGGAGGTCCGGAGGGAGGGCCAGATCATGAAAGACTTTGAAGACCACTGCCAGGTCTTTCAGGTTTATGTCAGATGTGAAGGAAAGTTACAGCAAGGCTTTAAGCCAGAGACTGGCGTGATGGCAATTTATTGTTCAAAGAAGAGCAGTTCTCTTGCTCATCGACAAGTTAGTGACTCAGCTTTCCTAAACTTGTTCTTAGGAATTTTTAAAGAACTTTGGTTCTCCCACCCACACAACCTTCTCCTCTTTTGGTTACCTCAGTTGGAATGCCCTCTGTAGCAGGGGTCCTACATGAGCCAGTCCTGAGATTCTGACATGTCTATGAGAGGAGTCAGGTTCCCCTGGAATCTATGGGTTGATTGTCTGGAGGTAGGGGTGGGAGCGGCAGGGCAAAGCCTAAAAAGATGTGGTCTGGGGGTCAATGATTCAGATTAGAGATAGAGAATGAGGTCATTGGGTTTGGAGGAAGTCAGAATGATTCCTGTTCCCTGGCTCATCCCATGTACCATGTAGCCTAGTGGGGGAGCAGGGGCAGCGGGAGCTGAATCAGCTGCTTCAAGGAAGCTCACCATGAGGCACAGAGGCACAGCCAATGCTCAACCGCCCCAGGCCTGGATGGCAGAATGTACAGTGGGAAGACATAGAAACAGAACAAAGTTTTGTGATGTTGGAATTCTACACAGTCAAGGAGTACCACTTTAAGGAAATGAATGCAAATTATCAGCTCAAAGTAAGAAAAAGGTGAATATTTATTTATGAGAAAAGAAAGCACAGCAAGTTACAATATGTAAAAAGTCGATGAACACTATAAGCCTTACTAAAAAATCCACAAAACTGGTATTTTTGTTAACCATCTGACACCTCTGTAATTCTTTTTTCCAAATTTCTTGGCTAGGTACTCTTTGATCACTGCCTATTCATAGGACATTTTTGTGGTTTTTGCAATAGAATAGGAAGATAGCTCAGCCTTTGCTCTTTTATAACTGATCAACATTTCCTTTTTATTATCAATAACATGCATAAAACATGCAACTATAGTGATAAACATACTCATCCTTTGTATTATCTTTTGGAATGATGCCCTTATAAACACAGAGTTATAATGAATTCCACTGTGTATGATTTACATGTACAAGACAAAAAGCATACGGAGCATTTATAATTATATTATCAAGCTTTTTTTTTTTTTTTTTTTTTTTTGGCAGAAGAGGGCTTCTATTTTCTCTAGGCTTTGATGAAACCCAAATCCTCTCCCTGTAATTTTATACATTTAAAAAATGGTAGAATTTTCCAGGATTGGCTCCTAGGGCATACATTTGAAACTTGTTTCTTCCCCCTCCCTCCCCCCAGCCATATAATTCTAGTTCTGCATGCCAGACGAGCCATTAATATCACATTAAATCATCTGGCCTGGAACTCCGTATCACAATGCTGTGCCAGCACATGGGGCAGCAGAAGTATTTCTAGAAGCCCTTTCTACACTGGGTGGCTAGAAATATATTAATTACAACACAGAATTAACTACAAACCACATACATCTGTTCTACTCTATCCAAGCTAAAGAGTCCTCTGATTTAACTTTCCCTTAGTTGGATCAACCAATTACCCTTAGCCATTCCAATGCCACTAGACACAGGGCTATATGTGACAAAGAGGTAGAAGAAAAAGACAGCAGTCTTCACTGATTGCAGTTTAAATATATGCTGTGAATATTATAAAAAAAGAATCATGGGAACACATTGCTAGGGTCCCAGAATATCTGCCCCCGGGTGGGAGGGGAAGGTATTTGTTCTCTTTCTGCATAAAATAGATGATTTTCCCAGTCCTAAGAAGTCTGAAGCAAAACATCATTTTGGAATCTCCAGAATGTCACAACTTCGGGCGAGTTGGGAAATAGTATTCTTGATACAGTTAGTAAGATTTCTCAGAAGTCACAGACAACAAGCAGCATGATATAGCTCCCTAACGCGGTGACTTCATTGGCAGGGCACCTTAGTGTGGACGAGAAGTGTGGGCTGGAGGATGGTGGGTGGCTACCACAGAAAGCATAAGTCATGAGAAGATTATATGCAGGGATGAGACTCCCCCTGGGGAGCTTTCCCAGAAATTCTTAGGGAGCGGGCCTTTGTCTTGAACTATGAAATACATGTTATTTCTATTAATATAATATCACTAAGTTTACATGGGAAATTGAGTAGTGCGTACTTCATTTCCAAATCCCAGACCTAGTCTACGCCATGTACCAAGTGGATTTAGATAATGATGAGTCCTAGGATATCTCATGCACAACATCACTGATATGATATTTGCTGTAACCCAGATTTTGTGCTCTGAATCCAAGCATCTCGTAGGAGACAATTGGGCACCTGTCCCACACTGGCCAAATATCAAAGACACAAACAAAAGATGAGCAGTTGTAGACTCATGTATGACCCAGTCCTCATTCCCAGACCTTGAAACTGCAAGAACTGCTGCCCAAACCAATTTTGTAGATGTAGCACTCAAGTGCAATTATGTGGCCAAGTGTGTCCCATCTGCATGTCCTGGAAAACAGAATAAGTACAGCCCTTACCCAAAGAACCCTCTCTTTTCTAGTCTCTTATCACCCATCAATAAGACTTGGTTCTGGCCCACCTTCTTTTCTTACCGTGCAGTTTATTTCATTCCTTGAAAATGATGCTTCCCAAATTGTATTCCAATCAGATTTGCATGCATTGCCCTATTACTATTTACCAATCTTTCCACTCCAACACCAGCCATTCTGTCACAGACAGCCACGTTGTCTTTAGCCACTTGCCATTTCGTTGGGTTAATAATCAAATGCCAGATGAAATATACACAGAAAACACCTCCCTGCTGGCCCCAGGAACACTAACAGAGAATAAGGAGGAAAATAAGGATGGAAGAAAAGTCACAGCAAGGACTTTTTCCTTTGGACAGATTTTGGACTCATTTTCTTTCTCACCAGACAGTCTTAGTTCGGCATATAGTATGAGCCCGTGGCTTTACCTATGTTGTAGCATTGATCATCAGGACAACCCTGCTAAATAAACATTATTATTATACCCATTTCCAATATGCAAAAACTAATGCTCTGAGACACAAAGAAAAAAAAAATGACCTAGTAGGTTAGCTGTTGTGGAGCTGGAATTCTAACCTGGATCTGCCACCCCCAGGACTCTGTACATGCTGTAGCCTCTGGATTTTTCTTTAGAGAGAACTCAGACCTGTTCAGGGTTAGGATTGTTTGTTTTTTGTGTTGGCCAAGGGCAGGGAAACCATTTTAAATAAATTTCAACTAAAAGGCAAGTATATAAATAAATAAGGTGCCTGCCCCCTTCTGAGCCGTATACTGCCAGCACCAAGCTTTGTTCTTTGCCATTCCTTTAAAAAGGACTTTCAAAAGCAGAAGAGACATGGGACATAATAAAAATTCTCTAAAATACACACTTTTAAGCTGCCATTTGTTTCTGAAGGACTTACTGAGTACTCTCTGCACTTTAAAAATTCTTACTTCCTATAGCCACCCTATGAAATAAAGATGATCCATGATGCAGAAGAAAGAATTGAGGTGTAAAGGTTAAGTGGTTTGTGCAATGTAGCTAGAAAGAGGGTGAAAAAGTGAAGTAATGCTTGTCTGCCCCCAAAATACATTGAAGTATTACATTACACTTTCTCACATTGGTTGGAGTGATTTATGTGTCTTTCATAGTTAACTTATTTTATACCAGCTTCGAAGTCAAACATTTCTCTTCTGTGGCCACTTCCAAAGTCCTGTCCCATGCACTGTAACCAACCCATGGTCTTTGAAGCCAGGATGCCTGAGTTTAATCCCCCAGCAATGCCACTTAGTAAATGTGTGAACTTACGCAACTTAATGAACGTCTCCATCTCAGCTCCTTTATCTGTAAAATGGATATAGGACAAGTGCTTACATTGTAAGTTATTGTGTGGGTTAAATAACTTAAATATGTAGACAGCAATCTAAAGTGTGTATGATGTCTGTAAAGTACTCTGTGTTTGCATAGAAGAATATATGATGCATTGCACTGTGTCAATATTTGCACAGAAGAATATAGGATACCTGGTAAGATTTGACCTTTCATGTGTACACTCACCTCTTCTTGGTATGCTCTGCTCCAGCATGGGCCTCAGCAGTAGCTTAGTTTATGGGTAGTCTGATACTACCTACTATATTAAACCACCCGTCCATCTTTCATTTTCTGCCCTGGGCTCTCCCTGACTCTGTGGTGTAACTCCCCTAGCGGCATCTATCAGGCATCATTTGCGGAGGGGTGAGTGAATTATCTCCCTGCGTAGCAACCTTGACCAATGTGGAATAAGAAGGGATGAATCAATGCCTACCTCTTCCATCTCTCAGGAGATCATTCAGAGGATTATTTCACAGAGGTCTTTGGTGTGTGTGGCAGGCGGGAGCTTTGGAAATGGAGATGAATGGAGTCCCTAGGAATAAGTGATCGGACCTTTGGGGACTTCCTAAAAGGATGTCAATTTCCATTGCCATCCATATGAGAGTCCGTTATTTTTGGTGCCAACATGTTTCCCACTCCATCTCATGTAGAACATGGTGCTAAGTAAAGCAGAACAGCAGAGAAATAAAGTCCATTAGATCACATATCCCACAGATGGGATCTTGTTTTCCTTGGCTTAATAGGACCTAAGTAATTTGCCTCCAGTAAGAAATTGATCCTATTCAAGAAATACAGTGTGATGCATGAGAAATCAGCAGACATGAGCTTCAAATTCCTGTCTATGTTTAATAAGTTTTATGACCCTAGGAAAGATACTATGCCACTTTAAATCCCAAGTATTTTATTACAAAAATGGGAGATATCACTCAATGGTTTATAGAGTCTTTCCTACAAAATTAAAATTCTGATTTCAAATGGCTTTTGACAGTTACTAACACTTTATGAATTATTTGGAGCATATGATGAAAATAGATTCAGGACTGTTAAACATCTTTTAATCTATCTTACTTGAAATAGATGTAATAGCACTTTTATTCATGGATTTGCAAATAATTTAATTTAAAAATTTAAAATAAGTCTATCATACCTAAAATGTAAAAATAATCTGACCATTATTCACATGGTGGGCAGGCTACAGTTTGAAAAATACTTTCATAACAGCATCTTTGTAATTTGATTCTCACAACATTCTTATAGTATTAATATCATTGATAATTCCTATTTGGGAAAAAAGAAGTAAATTCAAAGAGGCCATGAGATTTCCTTTCAGTTACATGGTAACTAGTTAGTAGACATAAAGTTTTCCATTAAGGGTCTAACCTTTTTAAAAACTGATTTTCTACTAGGGCCATACAAAATAAATAAAAACATAAACAAACACTGAAGGTGAGAGGTAAAAGTTGTTCAACCAGGTAGGTAAGGGAAGACAAATATCAATGTGATGGAGACACCTTCTGGTTTTGTAGAAATGTCCTTTCTTCCTTCCTATATAGTAAAATCTTTGAGGTCCTAGGTAAAAGTGTTATGTAACGTTTTGTGTTCTTACTGTGGACTTGCACACAGTAAGTACTAACTAATTAATCACCAGATAAATGAGTGATTACCTGATCAATTGGAACTGAGAAATACGAACCAATTTATTTCCTCCAGGATTCATTCCTTGACTTCCCGATCCAGGCAAGGCAAAATATTTCTCTGCTCTAATAATGCCAAGATGATTACAACATTATAGAATATTGAAATTCTCTCTCTGTGGCTCTGTCTTGATAGTCCATGAACTGTATGTATGAAATGATCTGCTGTTTCATCATCTATTTGTCGAGTACCTCTAGAATGTGGTAGATAGAAGAAGTCTGTGTTGAATCAACAAATGAGTAAAAGAGGGAAAGAATTTGGAAGAGGGAGAACAATGTGGTAATTTGGGATTTATTAATATTATTGTGGTGTTATCTGAAGCTGGAGAGAGTAGTGGGATTAGAAATGCAGGAACTAGACCCCTGGAGATATTCACACTTGGGGGATGAATGGAGAAAAGAGGGGTAACAGAAGAGTTACTGAGGATCAACTGGGAGAACCAGAGAAATGTGAGATCATGTAAATAAAGAAGAAAGTGGCAAATCACTCTCATGGCCATTCCATTAAATGTATTTATATAAAGAATCTATATTTAGCAAGGATGCTTAGAGCACCACTATAAGTTGCTATTCAGCATCAGGTTAGGCCACAACCTCAGAAAACTTAAAGCAAGTGAGGCTCTGGAAATATGTAACTTTGAGCCTGAAATTACTAATCCTTGCTGTGTGGGCTGAAGCAAATTAGCCTGAATGTGTCTTGATTTTGTCTGTAGGGTGAAAGCATCGCCATCTCACTCACTGGGTTGTTTTATGCAATCACTAATAAAACATTATGATAAAGCCCTCTGCAAATATGAAGTGCTATTGAAATGTAGAGAAATACACTGGACATCTTTGTATTCCATCAGACACATCCCGAGAGACATTTCCTTCCTTCCAGAACATGTACACTCAATGAAGTGTCCATCTGGCAAGTTAGACACTGCCAAGAATGGAAAGGCAAATTATTATAAGGTAAACAGCTGAGTGCTCGTGTGCAAAGGTGGTAAAAGACATGTAGCCCTGCCTGCATAAGGGTTAAGAATAGGGATTAAGATGCCCAGAACGTGCAACGTACTTGATATTTTCCCTGGGGAGAATGAAGGCAGGGAAAATTTCTGGCTACCTGGGCCTCTTTGCCTTCCCTCCAAAAACATTACACTTGGCTAATGGAGCTGTAACTTTGTTTTGATTTCCTGAGTGGTCTTGAGTTACCTAATATCTGGCTTGCTTTCCTAAATGGTTGCTTCTTAGATCTCTCCAGTAAAATCATACTTAAACCATTTTCATTAGGAACCGAGTACTACATGATCATAAAGTACCTCATGAAATGCCTTGATTAGCAGAGATCAAAGGCTGAGATTCATTAGTTTTGCTTCCTTACCCCTCCTACTTTGTCTTTGCGTTAAACTGCATTAACCTGACTAGCTCAGCTCTCCAGAGTTTCCACAGTCTGGAAAAGATAACTTCTACTGAGAAGTCTAGCTTTTCTTTGGAGCACATGGCTTGCAGGTTTTCTGTGGCCCAAGGCATAGTCAATAAGCTGTCTATTCGTCTATTTCGTGAAGAGATACAGCCCCTTCTCAGCAAGTAGCACCACTGTGGTTGTTTCTGAAGTGTTCCGAGGGTTGAGAAAGACTTGGATTAACACCATGGCCAAAGGTTATGAGCCGATGAGCCTGGCTTTCCTCACCAAATTGAGTCATTTCAAACTCACCCAAGAGTCAAATTGTTAACAAAACCACCATAATGTGGTGGTGAGGGTGTACTCCTTACTCAGGCATACCGAGTTTAAATTCTGGCTCCTTCACCTCTTTGAGCTTCAAGTTTCTCACATGTGAATTTGGGATAGTCGTGTGACTTCAGAGCCCTGTTGTTAAGACTCGAATGAGATAATGTTTACAAAACACCTACCAGAGCCTAGCACACAGAAAACACTCAGTCAGTGGTGGCATATGTATAAATGCCAATTCAATGCACCCTTACAATTCTAGAAAAGGAGAAGAGCTAAGGGTAACTATTTTCTGGAAATAGTTACATGCCAACTATTTTCTGTAAAATGCTTTCAATTGTTCAGCCACAACAGCCTCCAATTTGCTTTTGGATAAATATCCCTGTAAGGAATGGAGAATGTTTCCTTGTATTAGCTATTTGGAGCCAGGCAAACCTCAAACTTCCCACAAGCACATGGAAGAGGGTGTCTACTCTTGGTCTAAAAGCAAGAGACACCGTGGATAATCTGGCTTCTTCATTGAGAGGTTGAATGACATGAGACAAGGTAAACTTTTTCCTATATATGAAACCTCAGGTGAGATTTGGCCATTTTCCAAATGGAGAAAGCAGACTCTCTTCCTGAAATTTTGAGTGAAGTCTCATTTGACAATGCCAGTTTGTTTTTCTCCATCTCTGTAGTCTTCCTGAATTTTCTGCATTATCATAGGAGTGTACTTTTTAAAAGTTGCTATAATTTTTATATTACCAACAATTATCCCTAGCAATTAGCAATACTCACTGAGTGTTTACACTGTGCCAGGCGCTATAAAAAGAAAGGCGTCTATTTAGACTTTAGCTTAACTCAAGTAATAAAAGCTACCACTGAAGAGCTCCCTCTGGTTCCGTCAGTCTCCAGGTTTTACCACATGTAATGTTTGCATCACTGTTAAGAATTAGGTATGATCCTCATTCCCATATTACAGATGAAGAAATTAAACTCAGGGAATGAAATATCTTTCCCAAGGTGTCACAGCTATTCAGTAGCAACTTGTTCCAACTTGTGTCTCTCTGAACCCAGAGCTCAAGTTATTACCTGCACTACTATTATCTCTCACATTTTTTCATAATCCCCCAATTTTTCATTCCAAAAACTGCCATGCTAAGGGCTGGAATGGGATGAGGGGGTACATAAGACAAATTATTATCCTGAGCTCCCCTCCTAGAAAAAAGACTCATTTCCCAGGAAAGACATGTTAGGTCCTATATCTCATCCTTTGTCTCTATTCCACCCCCACCTTACATTAGATTTTGATTCCAAATTCACTGCTGTATATGATTTGCTTGAGCTCTGTAGTGCTTAATACCCTGTATATGAGGGGGAAGTTTTGATTTTATTGGTTGGCTGGATAAACTAACACTTTCTGTACTACCTTTACCTTCACTTCCCACTGCATCGAAGATGCTTATAGAGAAACTGAATAGGAGTCTTACTCTCACTCCTCTTCCTCAAAGACATATCCAGTGGGGCATAATTGAAGAGACACACTTGGTGGGATACACCCTAGGGGAGACTACAAAGAAAAGAACAAAACTCACAGAATTAGTCAATGCTTTTACCCCTGGATTTCAAGACTTCTCCTATAAAGATGTGGTCTGAGCATGGCTTCCATTTATAAAGTGTAAAGCCTATATATCTTAAATATACTAACAAATTACTAAAGATTTCCATCATTAAGGATCATAGAATGCTTTCTGAGCCAACTTTTATATTAGATGATAGACAATAGTTGTATTGATTAATATGACCAATAACCTTTGCAATCTTGATGACAGTAAGAGATTTATTTACCTTTGAAAATCCAGGTGAGGGGGCCTGGGTGACTCAATTGTTTAATAGTCTGACTTCGGCTCAAGTCATGATCTCACAGTTCATGAGTTCAAGCCCTGCATTGGACTCTGTGCTGACTGGTCAGAGCCTGGAGCCGGCTTCAGATTCTGTGTCTCCTATTTCCCTCTCTGTACCACTCCTGCTTGTGCTTCCTCTCTCTCTCTTTCCACTCTTTCTCTCTCTCAAAATAAACATTGGAAATTAAAAAAAAGAGATTCAGGTTATACGGTATAGTGTCTAGCACATGGAGGCCAGTAAAATATTTGTTGATCCACTGGCTGAATGAGTACATGAGTGAAGTTCATCAATGCATAACTTGGCCATCTTAAGGATTACTATGACGGCTATTTTTATGTGTTGATTCAACCAGGCCGTGAGGTGCCCAGATATTTAAACATTATTTTGTGTATATTTGTGAAGGCGTTTCTGGATGAGATTAACATTTAGGTCAGTTTTACTCCCTAAATGGGTGGGCCTCATCCAATTCACTGAAGGCCTGAATAGAAGAAAAAAAGGCTGAGTAAGAATTTTCTCTCTCTGCTTGAACACGTTAAAGCTGTAGACATGACTCTTCCCCTGTAATTTATGTAATAAGAGCTAAGAGTCAGAATCACATTCAGACTAGAATTTCAGCATTGGCTCTCTTGGTTCTCAGGCTCTTGAAATGATATTAACATATAGTAACAGCTCACCTGGATCTGGACTTAGCTGTCCCCATAATTACATGAGCAGTCCTTAGTAATAAATTTTTCTCTCTGTCTCTCTTGGTCTCTCCGTCTCTCTCACTCTCTGTATACACACACACACACACACACACACACACACACACACACACATGCGCGCGCGCGCGCACACATATATGCACACACATATACAAATGACCTTTGAATAACATGGGTTTGAACTTCACAGATCCACTTTTATGTGGATTTTTTGAAAAAAAAAAAAGTTGAAAGCAAAAGCCACAAAGCATTTATTTATAACTGCCCACCCGAGTTTCCACAGGATTGAATCAAAGTCAGCTGGCCCAGAAATCTCAGATGTCTTCCGAGTACCCGTGGAAGCCAGCTGAAGCTTTCACCAGCCTCCAGGGCCAGGACCAGGCAGGGCTGTGGGCTGCCCTGTGCGCAGGGTGGGGTGGTCTGGTGGGCAATCGTAATTGAGAAACTCCAAGTTCTCAAGGCTCCAGGGCGTCTGGCCGTGGGCCCTTCCTGGGCTGGAAAGGATCCTTGCCCTGGTGGCATCCCAGTCAGCATCCTCCAGGGGCCTGGCACCTCTGAGTATTGGCAGCTGCCATTGACCACTGGCTGGGGTACACCTCAGGCATAAGGGGCAGCCGTACTCTACCTCCTGTGGGCCTGTCCTGTGCCTGCTGCTGCAGATCCAGGCCACCAGGCTGCAGAACATTGTGACCCTGAGGCCGGCTGCTTCCACTGTCCCTGTCCTGCTGGGCCACCCACAGGCAGGTGTTGTTGTTGTTGTTTTCCAACAAATACATACACACTATTGTAAATGCATTTTCTCTTCATTGTGCTCTTCTTAATAGCATTTCTTTTCTCTACCTTACTTTATTGTAAGAATACAGTATAATACATACGACACATAGTATGTGTCAATCATGCTATTGATAATAATTTTGTATTGGTAATAATTATGCTATTGGTAAGGCTTTCAGTCAATGGTGAGTTATTAGTAGTTAAGTTTTTGAGGGATCAAAAGTTGTACACAGATTTTTTGACTGGAGGAGAGTGTTGGTGTCCCTAACCTCTGCATTGTTCAAGGACCAACTATATGCAATATAACTAACTATCATCACCGTGCTGTACATTAGATTTCCAGAACATATTCACCTTGTATAACTGAAATTTTGTACTCTTTGACCAACATATCATTTCCTCTTCCTCACAGCCCCTGTCAACCACCATTCTACTCTCTGCTTCTATGAGTTTGACTCCTTGAGATTTTTCATGTAACTGGTGTCATGTAACATTTGTCTTTCTGTGTGTGGCTTATTTCACTTAGCATATGACCTCCATGTTCACCCATGTGGTTGCAAATGGCAGGATTTTCATACAGTCCACCAATCCCACTTCTGGGTATTATCTGAAGGAACTGAAATTAGGATCTTAAGAGATATCTGCTCTCCCCTGTTCACTGCAACACTGTTCATCCCTGTTCAGACAGGCAATCAACCTAAATGTCCATTTATGAAAGTATGCATTGATGAATGTGATATATACATTGAGTGGAATATTAGTGTTGAAAAAGCTTCCTTTCTAAATGAAATTAATTTTTTTAGCCATGTTGTTTAACGTTTGAATAAGGTAACAATGTAAAGTGTTAAGCACCATGTCTGACATTTAGTAAACACTGAGAAGGAATTAGACTTCATTGTAATGTTGTCCCCAGCTTTTCCCCACACATGCTTCTACCAGTTTGGAGTGGGGCAGTCATGGAACTTGTATTGCATCTTTGCAGAGCTCAGACACTAAACCCGGAAAGCTGCATATGAACATATCTAACATAAATTTGTATATAAGAAACCATGGTGGATGTTCAAACGGCAATGTGACAGAGTGGTTAGTCAAGCTTCAGCTCTAGAGTCAGATAATCTAGATCCATGTTCTAATAGGTATGTGATTTTCTACAATTTGCTTAATGTTTCTATGTCTCATTTTCCTCACCTGTGGATACAAAGAATACTGGTATCTGCTCGTAGGATCGTTTCCACAGTAAGAGTTAATATAGGTTCAGTACTTTGAGCTTTTCTGGTACATAGGAAGAACTGAATTAGTGTTTGTGATTATTCTAATGAACACCTTTCAGAAAGAAAAAACTAAGACTTAGAAAAGCCAAGCAACTCTCCCTAGATGACACAGGCAGGGAGTAGAAGAATTTAGTCTTGAACCTTATTCCATCAAGTTCCAAAGCCTGTATTCTTTTCCATTATTTTAGTGTTTCTCAAATTTGAGTGATGGATAGGCTCCTTTTAAAAGAAACAGAAGTTCTGTTTAGTATCAATTGTTGATTTAAATTATTTATGTGATAATGCTGCTAAAATACATGCAATACTAACCTAGATGTAACTTTTTATGCCTATAAGTCATCTAAGCTATAAAATTGAAGCACATTTACTAGTTAAATGCAAATAAAAGTTGCAACCCAGTAAAATTCAATTTAGTCACATTTATTTCATGTGATGGATGTTGTTGTTTTCTTGAAAGTTAAACCGCTCACAGAGGAACATGGTACTCACTGTTAAGGTTCAAGTTCTTTTGCGATCATCATCCCCATACATCTGTGTGCTGTGAGATCGGTCATTTTTTCCACCACTCTTCTCTGTTCCAACTACTATGAAACCATAACATGATGTCATTTGGACTTCACTTGGCAGAAATGTACCACTTACATAGTAATTCTGCCTCCATTTCTTTTTCACTTTAGCCCAGGATGAAGTAGAACTATGTGGGTGCAACAAATTCAAAACAAAACACTATTGAATATGGGACATCAGATGGTCAAAAATATGCTTATGTGCATATTTTTAAATTGCCATTGATATGAAATTTCCAAATTAAAAATTCTCATGGACTCTTGGGAATGTCCTCGAGGATCCCCAGAGAACAAAAGATCTTAGTTTAGGAAGTTCTGAACTGCTCTCTGTTGGTCTAACTCCCCTGTCTTCCTGTCTAGAAGGAGAATTCATTTATACCATAAATGATTTAGAATAATGTTTGAGTCATTCTAACTTAGAACTGACTGGAAGGCGGTAAGAAGCAAGAGTTTCAAGTTTGCCTACAATGGAAAGTGGCAAAGGTATTTTTTCTGAACATGCAGAATCGACGATGTTGGAGAAGAATGATTTTTAGTTACGGCTTGCTTTGGTGGCTGAGAAAAAAAAGGAGTCACAGTTACGGATGACTATTGTTTTACTCTTTTTAAGGAGACAATCAATGACTAATGCTTATCTGGCATGTTATCATTTATAAAGGGCTTTCTCCAGCTTGATTATCTTCCATCTTCAACCACACCCAGATGAAGAAATTTCTCAATGCAATCATCATAAATTAGGGAGTTGATATTTAAACCAGGTGTCCTAAATTCAAACCTCCCTACTTTCTGCTGTACCACACCACCTCCCGTGAAGAGAAGTTCTACATTCTCTTCTGGACACAAATGGGAAAGAAGGCATCATATATTGTACATTATTCCTGAGTTTATCCCTCTTTGGAGGCAAGCGGCCTGAACTTTCACAAAAGTCATAACAAAATGTTAAGAGCATGTGGCTCTGGACTCATATGCCATCTCTTTCACTTACCAGCTCTGTGATGATGGAAAGTTATGTAAACCTTCCAAGTTGCAATAGCCCTATCTGAAAAATAAGAAGGTCATGCCCTTTCCATGGGTTATTTTAAAGATTAACCATGAAAATATATATTGAGAGCTTGGCACAATACCTGTGTGTGGTACTAATAATATACAATATACAATATATTGTATATACAATATACAATAATGTACAATGCTTACGCTTTGCCAGACAGTCTTTAAATTCTTTATATATTAACTCAATTAATCCTCATATAACAATACTTACAGTTAGATATTATTTTATTACAATTGGCAGACAGGGAAACTAAAGGCAGAGAGATTAAATGAGTTGTCTAAGATCACACATTTGGAAAGTTTTGGAGATGGAATCTTAGCCCAGACTTCTGGACCCCAAATCTGTGTTCCAGAGTCCATGCAGGCTCTCCACTCCCTCTCCATGTTTGCTAGCTCTTAGAACTGTAACTAGAGAAAGGGAGTCTCTTTATTTACTCTCCCATTGTTTCGTCAATCTCAATCTTCATGGCTACTTTTCAGATCTTTATAAGCTCCTTCCTGAAATACTGCAACCTCACTCACATCTTTTGCACAATAATAGCCTTAGTTCCATCTAATCAATTTTCCACATTGTAGCCATGTTTAATAAAATCATTTCTCCTCCTCATTACAAGCTCTCTAAGGTTAATCATTACCCTCAAAATATTGTCATGATCTGAGCCCTGCTTTCCTTTCCAATCTCGTCCCCTTCTGCTTCCTCCCATTTGAGATTCTAGGAATCCAGACTACTAAATATGCCATTCACTTTTATCATACTCAGAAGCATTTTTCCTATAAATCTGGGCACATTTCTATGAATGGCTAAACTCCTGAGATCCTTTAAGACTCATTTTAAGCATCCCTCTTCTACAAGAAGTCTGTCCTGACATCCCTACTTGTATTCCTGAATCCTAGGTATGCTTATATTCACATTTACAAAGCAGGAATGTATTCTAATTCTTAAAACAGGCACTTCCAAATATGGGTACTATCAATTACTATGCAGAACTGTGATATCACTGAGGGTTTTATAGCAGAGTCACTTTGGGAAAATACTAAATAGCAACTGAGTTAAATATTGTCACCAGATTTCCTCTAGGAACGACAGCAATGCTGAGCGAGTCCAGCTTTGGTTGTGTCCGTGTGTCAGGAAATCTTCGTATCACACTTCGTCATCATCAAAGCTCAGAGCATGTTTCCCAAGGCCTTCCCACCTTTTATGTTTTCCTCCCATCCCTCATTCCCCTGTTATGAAATTCATGTTTGTCAAGACAAAATTGACTTTTGTATATCTGATTTGTTTGCACTTGACTCATCAAAAATTTTTGTAAAGAGTCTTGATGTTGAAGAAGACTCTTGAGCCTCTTTGTAGGTCTTTAAGACTTTTTTTTCCTTCTTTTTTTCTGAGAACTGAGAGACTGTTTCTGGGCAAATCAAAGTAAATGGGAACTTCAACGAACTTAATACTGTTAAAGAGATCAAAATATATGCATGAACATGCTGGCATTGCTCTTGTGTCCTTAAGTTACATAGCCATACACAGGAAGATGTTCAGTTTTACCCTGAATTTCAGGAAGTGGGTTGTTGTACAGAATGACCCCCAGGAACCCTTCTTCAACTATTACACAGCTCCCTGGGCCCTACTGGGACTTCTTTGTCCTTGATGTCACTAACAGTTTAAAATCAGAAGGTACCACTTCCCAGACAACAATCTAAGGATTTCTTTCAGAATGACCTTTGGCTTCCTGCCAGCTAAGGTACAGCAGGGTCCTCCCTGCCAAATCACCTGGATTCTTGCTTCTGGCTACGTCAGGTACTCTGGCCCAGTCTGTGGAAGAGCAAGCAAGCCTCGGAAAAGATAATGCAATCCATGTGTTCCAGCATAAATGTCTCTGTTTTTACCACATGGCCGTAAGTCATTTACTCAAAGGTTCCAAATTATATTTTAAAAGTTCAACAAATAGTTCATTGTACAACAAACTTGGGCACTTAATTAGAAACTGCAATACTTTGCTCATTGTATGTAATATTAAATGGCCCTTTTCTTCCATTATCCAAATGTTGTAGGTAATTTATCATGTAAGATGTCTTGTGCAGTACACTATGAAAGTACTGCAGCTATATACAAGTTACACAATTATGGCCTCGTCTGAGAAAAGGGTTTTCAAGAACACTTCCTTAATAGTTCTTCTTGGTCGCTTACTCTAATCCTTACCAAACCACAGGATGTCCTAACTTTTAAGCTTACCACAACAGCAACAAAGCTCCCATCTAGTTACTAAACACTCTTGGAGGCTTCCTTTTTGGAAGTCATTTTCAGTTCCCTGCCTTTGCAAGTCACTAGAGGAAAATCATTGTATTGTTTCAAAGCCAGAGAACAGAAACTGAATTCAGTCACCTCTATGGATGGGCTGATACCATGATACCCTGATTTATCATTCCAAAACCTTATTACCCTCTTGCACCACTCAGTAACTCTCGGAGAAAGGAAGATATGGCTACATATTCCCTGCCTCTACATATCCGAATGCGAACTAGAAACTTACCTAATGCCAAACAGCTGGATATGTGAATACATCCTGATGTTTCCCTTCTTTATTCCATTTTCAGCCAGATGTTTGGCATCACAGAGACAACACCTAATGTTTCTAAAAGGAGTTTCAAAAATATTATGACTCTTCAGATTGGGAAGATGGGAAAACAAAGAACGAGTAAGATATAATTGAAATCTATACAATCATGAAGGATTTACATAGTTGGCTCTAACTCATTCATGAGATCTCAGAATACTAGAAACATCCTTTGAAATTTGAGAGACTTTAAGCAACAAACAAAAGGACAAATGAGTTGAGAATAAACATATGGAACTCGTTACCCCAGAGGTAGGAAATGAAGATACACATACTAATTCAAAAATATTTATATATGTTCACAGATGATCAACAGAGTTATTAAAGGCAACAAAAATATTTGGGTACATTGCAAAAATTTGGACATTGGTGCCATGGAGGACAATTCTGATGTTTAGTGCACATTCCTTGAAGTAACTGCTGTATCCATACACTAGGCTGGTTGAAATCCAGTTTGGCAATTGTTGTTTGTATGGTAGCTGCTTATAATTATTTGTTGAATGAATATTAATATGTATAGTTCTTTCAAGTACATAAACTCTTACATATGCATTCTCATTTTATCCTTATTATAATTCTTTCATAGTGAAAAGGAGGAAAATTCCCAAGAGAACTGAGATGGAGGTAGCATGGGGAGAGAATGATTATGGCAGAGTAATTACAATTTTGAGCTCTGGAGTCAGAACTTCTAGAACCTTGGCTCTACAAACCACAGTCTTTATCACTTTAGACAAGATACTTAAATTCCAAGCCTTCATTTCCTTGTAGGCAAAATGAAAATAATGAAGTCTACCTCATAGGGTTTCTGTGAGAATTAATGAGATATCTCATACAAAGCATATTGTCCAGTGCCTCACACATAGTAAATAGTCAATAAATACAAACTATTTTAGAAGTAAGAAAATTTATTTGCAAAGATAATAAGTAGGCTCATTATCCCACAAAACATAGCTTGTTAATTATAATCCTAAGAATCAAACAGAATTTTTTGGAATCTGAACACTGTGTTCTTTCCATGTGCCTGGCATAAGCTGTCCGGCCAGAGACAAAAGACTGGACTGAGTTGTCTAAGAAGAAAGAACCTTGGCATTGATTTTCAATGAACTTCCCCATACGATGACAAATATGAACTCTAAGGTCATTAAGTAGTGTATATTTTACATGGACTTCTGTTTGCTCTAAGCTAAAAAATATTCAGTTATTTTTGACTAATGACAGTCAGCAGTATGTTTGAATTGATGAGCTTACCAAAATCATCCTGGCAATGTTTGCTATATAGTAAATAGATTCTAGCTACAGTTTTAGGTAACAACCAATACTTGAGTTTATAGAAGATTTCTTAGGAGTAGAAGAGAATTAGACAAAATTATCTGAAGGGAACATTGCAGAAGTGCTCCTTAGCATCCATTCCTCCAGTGAGGCTAACATTAGGGAACAAGTTTAGCATGAAAATCAATGTTCTTTCCAAGATGTCTTACAAAATAATTCAGCTAGCGTGTTTGGATAATAGAAAACAAAAAGATCCTTTATAACATCCTTTTTAGTAAAATATAATCACCAAAAATATTTCATCCACAATGTGATTTCTAAAAAAAATGTTTATTTATTTTTGAGAGAAGAGGGCGAGGGTCAGAGAGATGGGGACAGAGGATCTGAAGCAAGCTCTTGGCTGACAGCAGAGAGCCTGATGTGGGGCTCAAACATATAAACTGTCAGATCATGACCTGAGCCAGTGACGGATGCTTAACCGACTGAGCCACCCAGGTGCCCCATCTACAACATGATTATTTGTAATTAAGAGTAGAATGTGTTTAGCCACAGTTGATTTCACATTTCTCTCTCTCTAAATACAAGTAAATCAGGTTATTACATAGTATGGGGCACATTGATCTCAATTTCTCATCTTATTTTCACTAGACCAGCTCCTCCTCTACCACCACACCTACCACGTGGAACATGCATCCAATGGTGCAAACCAAAATAATAAATGAAAGGTGGGAATTGTGTCAGTTCATTCTTGCTGTGTAACTATCACCCCCAAACATTTTGGCTTACACGACGAAATTCATTATTCCTGATAATTCTGTGTGTTGGGCTGAGCAGTTTCAGCCTGAGTCCACTTAGCAGCTTAGCTGGGGATGGCTGGTCAAGATAACATTACTCACAAGTCTGTTGTTGGGTCAGTGTCAGTGGGGTAACAGGCCACATGTCTCTAATTATCCCATAGCCTCACCCAGATTTATTCACATGGTGATTGTTGCAGGATTCCCAAGAAGCAGAAAGTCTTGATAAACAAGTGATTTTCAAGCCTTTATTCATGTCATATTGTTAATTGTCTCATTGGACAAGCAAGCCATGAAGGTAAACTCGGATAGAGGTGTGGTTAAGTAGACTTTGATTCAGTGGAGCAAGTTGTAAGTTCTCATGGCAAAGGCTGATATTAAGAGTTGTGAAGAGGGGCGCCTGGGTGGCTTAGTCGGTTAAGCGTCCGACTTTCGCTTAGGTCATGATCTCACGGTTCGTGGGTTTGAGCCCCGCGTCGGGTTCTGTGCTGACTGCCAGCTCAGAGCCTGGAGCCTATTTCAGAGTCTGTATCTCTCTCTCTCTCTGACCCTCCCTTGCTCACGCTCTCTCTCTCTCTCCTAGAAAAAAAAAAAAAGAGTCATGAAGAGCTGAGGTGATATCTCCTTCATAACACAGACTATGACACTATTCTACCAGAATTCCCTACCAGAAGTTGTTCTGCACTTCATAAAGAACATTCACAATCATTCTTTATTTCAGTCTCTCAAAAATTTTGCTGAGAAGATCAATGATGAAGATAGGCATTTAAGTTCTAATCTTTAAATGAATTAGCTGTGTGACTTTGATCTAGCCATTTAATACCTCATCATTAGAATTATAACACCTTCTGGGGCATGGCATTGCTCAGAGAATTAAAACAGATGATTTTGTATAAATTATTTAGCACAAGCTCAAATTATTAGCTTTTAAGTTTTTATCATACATTTAAAAATACTCTCTGAAGACGTACCACATTCCTTTGAATCAATATAGAATGTTTCTAAGGATTTGTTAAGGTGACATTATTGAACCAAATTATCTATATTTTAGCTTTTATCTCTTTCATTTTTTTAATGTAGTTGTCATAGAATGTTACGTTACTAGCTTTAACTTGAGGCAAATTACTTAGCATTTTGGGTCCTATGTTGTTTTCCTCACTTGTGAAATAAGGGTAAAAATAATGTACCTTGTAAAATTGTGATGAAAATTGCATGTTAATACCTAGGGAAATGTTTAGCACGTCATAAATGCAAAACAAATGATGATGATTATTATGTCAGGGCATTGGACTGGTAGTATATATCTATATCTATATATATCATTATCTCTATATATCTATACCTATATCTATATCTGTCTATCTCCATCTCTATCTCTATCTCTATCTACACTCGATATGTATAGATATAGATAAAAATATTCATTAACCATGTCACTATGTAAATTGAAGCCTATTGGAAGAGTCAGATATTGAAGAAGTTAACACATCAATAAATAATACTTGCAAGTCATGATGAGTACCATGATAGATAATATTATGAAAATAACATAGAGATGAACTTCTGATCTTGAGACGGTAACTGTTCTCTCTAATAAAGTAATATTTAAGCTAAGAATTCAACAATCCAGGAAATTTGAGATTTTTCGGAAAAGAAAACTTAAAGTCAAAGAGATAAAGCAACTCGCTCAAGGTTGTACACAGGAGAAATGGATAATACAGAAAGCTTTTCTGCAAGAATACAACTGCTCCAAACCTTCCTGGCCTGGGAACAAATGTTACTGAACGCCGAGCAAGCTTGAGAGCACCTCACCCTCCTATTTACCTTATTCAGCTTATGGAAACTTTAACCTGAAGCCTGAAAAAACCTACAGATTTTTGAAACTAAAGCTAATAACTCTATGCTTTGTTGTGGTCCGTAACCCTGCCATGTAAGATTTTAAAATATTTTTCATATTAAAGGCCAAGGTTTGTCACAATGCATAAAATTGTAAGTGTCAGTTTTATACTGGCCTATTCTATCAAAAATGCAATTTACACCAAAAGACACAAATAGGAATTGAGAAAGTATTAACAATGCTTACTTATGCAAATAGTAAGAAGGTAGGAGTGGCTATATTAATATCAGATAAAATACATTTTAAGGCAAAGAGTATTACCAAATTAAAATTCAGACATCCAATAATGATAATAAAGTCAGTTAATCAGGGGCCCCTGGGTGGCTCAGTTGGTTGAGAGCACCTGACTCTTGATTGTGGCTCATGGTCATGATCTCATGGTTCGTGGGATTGAACCTTGCATTGGGCTCCATGCTCAGGATGGGGATTCTCTCTCTCTCTCCCTCTGTTCCTCTCCCCTGCCCACGTGTTTTCTCTCTCAAAGTAAAAATGTTAAAAGTGTATTAAAAAAGTCAGTTAATCAAAGACTATAAATGTGTATTTATTTAATTTGGTACTTAATACCAAAGTTTCCACATGGACAGAAAGGGAGAGGGACAATCCTATAATCATAGTTAAAGATTTTATTACCCCTTTATCAACAATCAAGAGAGTAATGGAACAAAAAGAAAATCAGAAGAGATAGAGAGAAGATGAACAGAACATTAATGTGTCCCTAACTGATAATTATGCATGAATAAACTCAATAACTGTCAAATGCACATTTTTTTAGTTCCTCATGGTGTACTCACTAAGATCGAAAAAAAGATGCTTCAAAATGATACTTCAAAAATGGTACTATGTAAGGCCACAGCTCAAGTCTCAATTAAAAAAATTAATAGCATACTTTCTTTACACATGAAATTAAATTAAAAATTATGCATTATAACATCTCCAGGAAATATACCAAACATGTGGATAGTATAAGAATCCACTACCAAAAAAGAAATCACATATAAGCCCAGTCTAATCATGAGGAAAACATCAGACAATTCCCAACTGAGAGAGACTTTCTATAAAATACCTGACCTGGACTCCTCAGAACTGTCAAGGTTATCAAAACAAGGAAAGTCTGAGAAACCGGCATAGCAAATAGGATCCCAGGGAGATAGGATGACTAAATGTATTGTAATATCCTGTGGGATCCTGGAACAGAAAAAAGACATTTTGTAAAAGCTAAGGAGGTGTGAATAAAGCATGGGCTTTAGTTAATATTAACAGTCCAAAAATGATTCCTTAATTGTACCAAGTTTACCGACTAATGGAGATACTGATAATGGGGAAACTGAGTGCAGGCCACATAGAAACTATCTGTACTATCTTCTCATTTTTTCTGTAATTCAAAAACTTTTCCAGAATTTTAGTTTTTTAAAACAGAGAAATGAGAAAATATTTTTATTTTTATTTTAAAATGTTTTAAATGTTTATTTTTGAGAGAGAGAGAGAGACAGAGCAAGCACAAATGGGGGAAAGGCAGAGAAAGAGGGAGATACAGAATCTGAAACAGGAGCCAGGCTTCTAGCTGTCAGCACAGAGCCCCATGCGGGGCTCGAGCCCATGAACCATGAGATCTGAAGTTAGCTGCCCAGCCAACTGAGCCACCCAGGGGCCCTGAGAAAATATTTTAAAATAATAATAAAAACAGGCAGTAGAACTTGAGGAATACAGTTAAAGCAGTGCTCAGAAGGAAATGGGTAGCTTAAACTTCTTCTAGTAAAAATGAAAAAAAAGAGCTAAACCTGAAGACCTAAAATTATGCCTCAAGAAGGTAGGAAAGAAAGAGAAGAGTAACCCCAAAATGAGAAGAATGAAGGAAATTAGAATGACAACAACAGAAATCGATGGAAAAGAAAATCGTAAAATAGAGAAAATGAACAAAGCCAACTCAACTCTCATACCTTGTTGGTGGAAATATAAAAGGATACAACCACTTTGGGAAAAATCTAGCTGTTTCTAGTAGTGTAGAGTGTACACCTACTCTATGACCTCAGTTGTTAGTCAAGAAAAAGTGAAAAAAAAAATTCACAAAAATACTTGCACAGAAATGTTAATAGTGACTTTAGTTATTATAGCCCCAAAATGGAAACAGCTTAATTGCCCATAAATAGGCTAACAAATAAATACAATCAATAATAAAAAGCAATGAATTCCCAATACACACAAAGTATATTTCCATTTATTACCTCCTCCAATCCCCATAACCTGTGACACATCATTATTCCCCTATTCTAAATATGAAGAAACCGAGACACAAGGATGATAATGTGCCCAAAGCCACATAGCTAGTGAAGGATAGACCCAGGACTCATACAGAAGTGGTGCTAAATGCTTTGCTGCTAAGCAATCTGTTGTGCATCTTGTGTTCACCTAAAACAATCAAATCCTTGGAGTGATGTGTAGTACAAAAAGATTTTCTCAGAAAACAGTGCTAAAATCCCATCATTTACACATTGCTCCTAAGCAAGCATTGATGATGATGACTGTGTAGCAGAGTCTGACTTGCTCCTGGATGCACAGACCTATTCAGACAAGAACAGGCTTAAGATCAGAATATTGCCAGCTCTAACATGGCTGCTACAACTACCAGATATGGGAGAAGAATCTGTGCTGACAAATTGTTAGATGAGCTATCAGGAGGTACAGATTCTCATAACAATTTTGCTACAAGGCAGCTGAGAACTAAGGTAGGTCACATTACCCTCATGAATTTCAACAATTGATTAAGGCAGCAGAACTTGGTGAGCTTTGCCCGTCTGTTAAGTTAGGAGATTTTATGCCTCTCTTCCTAGTAGATGAAACTCTAGTTCCACTTCCTCAATATTATTGCTCGTCTCTAATAATTTATCCATAATTAACTAGCCTCTGTAAGAAAATAATTTACCTAGAAGAAAAAGTTATTTGCAATTCAATGTTTAAGAAGACTTTCTCCTATTTGGAGGATTTTTTTTAAGTTTACTTATTTATTTTGAGAGATAGAGCCTCCCTCTGCTTTAAGTTGCAAAGGCTGGGGGACACCAGATGAACTCTGGCTTTATTAATACCGTGGATACAATGAGGCAGGCTTGTCTAAAGCCGTGAGATACACTATCAGCTCAGCAAGTATAATCTCCACTTGTAGCATCGCATCTTCAGGATTTAAAAAACTAACTTTAATTTTAAAATAAAAGGAATAAGAAATGGAAACCTGGATATCCCCCACTATTTCAAAATCAAGTAGGAAATTTAGTTTATAGGTGGGTTCAAGAAAGGACTCCTAGCTTCTTGACACCATTTAAAAGACTTAGCTCATCTCCCGTCTTCTATTGCCATTTGTTCTTCTGTTACAGTGCTTATCTTTGTGGACGTCCTATGGGACACCCCTCCCGGTCTCCCTTCTTTCTTCTTTTCCTCCTTCACTCCCTCTCCTCTTTCTCTTTCTCAACTGCAGTTTGAAACTTTGCCAGGCACACCTGGTATTTGGTTCCTTAATTTGTGTCCTGCCACTTCGCAGATTCTGTCACGTGATAGGTGTTCGATCACTGTTTGCTCATTTGAATTGATCATTATAAACAAACTCCTTGCAGCTGGTATGGACCAGTGCCTTTTCCATTGGAAGCTCTTCCTGAAAAACACATGGAGCATGGGGAAATGAGAACAGAGTAAGTAATCTAACCTAAAAGGTTCTGAAGCTCCATGACACACCCAGAATGCAACAGTCCAAATATGAATTCAGTCCTTGGCTTATTTTTCTTTTCTTTGTTGGCTTCAATACTGACTTTGAGTCATGGGCCAGACTGTGATATAAACAGGACAGATTTTTGTTGTTCTTGCATTTACTTTTGGTATTCTGCTCTAAAATCCAGAAATGCTTTATTAATGGTTCATTAAGAATAAAAATAAAAATAATAAAAAAAATAATAATGGGGTAGTATGGTAAAAAATCAAGACAAATAAGTGAACAATAGTACTTACAAAACAAAATGCTCCAGGGACTTAACAGACTCTTCTAAGAGCTTCAGTGAAACCCATATTCTGACATCCATACTCTTACCCTTAGATTTATATAGCACAAAAAAAAAAAAAAAAAAAGGACAATGTCATGATGCAAGTTAGAGGATTTTAGTATCAGTGGCTTAAGGACGAATCAAGAAAAGTAAATATCTTAAAATAGAGTAAAATTTTGGAAAGGATACATACATACATACATGCATGAATATTTATCCCTACACTATTCAGTGGTAGTAGTCGTAGATATTAGTAATAACTATTGGTATAATAATAAAACTACATATTGGCCACAAATTGTCCATCAGGCATTGCATGCAAGCTAGTGTATTATCTTTTTTTAAATTTTTTTAAAATTTTTTTAATGTTTTATTTATTTCTAGGAGAGAGAGAGAGAGAGAGACAGCGTGAGCAGGGGAGGGTCAGAGAGAGAGGGAGTCACAGACTGAAACAGGCTCCAGGCTCCGAGCTGGCAGTCAGCACAGAGCCCGACGCGGGGCTCAAACCCACGAACCGCGAGATCATGACCTGAGCGAAAGCCGGACGCTTAACCGACTAAGCCACCCAGGCGCCCCAAGCTAGTGTATTATCTTAATTAAACTTCAAATTCAGTTATGAGATAGAAAATTGAGTCTTTTTTATGTTTATTTATTTTTGAGAGTGAGTGGGGAAGGGGCAGAGGGTGAGGGAGACACAGAATTCGAAGCAGGGTCCAGGCTCTGAGCTGTCAGCACAGAGACTGATGCAGGGCTCAAACCCATGAACTGTGAGATCATGACCTGAGTCAAAGTTGGATGCTCAAGCTACTGGGCTACTCAGGTGCCCCAGAAAATTGAGTCTTAAGGACATTAAATAAATTGTCAAACCTGTGCAAGTATTAAGTAGCAGGCCTAGCATTCAAACTCAGAATGTCCGACTTCAGGGCCACCTTGTTCATTGCACGTATTTAGTACATTTAGTAGATACAATAACATCTTACCCAAAGTAGCATAAAATCCAATGTAAATTTAGGAAATTCTCTGTAGACATGAATGGTAATTAATTCTTATTTTTTAACAACAAACTGGATAGACATTAAAACACGAGGCCTCATGTGTTTCTTCCATAAATATGCTGGTGGATGGGAGTCAAAAGCTGCAGCAATGTTGATTTTTTAGTAAGTAGGCAGAAGTAGCCTCACAGGCCCGCGCTCAAACCCTGTGCTTCCCCGCCCTCCTACCCATGAACTTTCCACATAAAAATTACTCACCTAGGCTAATATCCAGAGTCTGATTAAGATTTCATAAAATGTAAACACTGAAAGATTATGATAAACAATACAAAGAAAATAATACTAAAATGGAAAACTAAAATTAATACGCAGGCAAAACCAAATAGCTGTATATCAAGCTTTTCTACCTAAAAGTTTTAGGATTAACTTAATCATAAAATCTCTTATCATCTGTAGGTTCCTAAAGAGTGTCTTCAAATGTGGGACATGTACACTCGGGGAATGCTTAAAATGCTCCATCGGGTTGAAGAAGAAAATGCTAGAACTTTGGCTTGTATTTATTTGTAAACAGAAGTCAATTATTTTACAAATATTTAAAACATAAATGGACATGGGTGGGGGGCTCACTCAGGTCACCTAGCAGATGGTCACATATGACTCAAGAGATGTCCAGAGGGAAGAGTGGAAGTCCCCAAATGTGAAGGGAATTGCTGATGGAGCTTTCATTCATTTTTCTCTTTTTTAGTGCATTGCAATAATTTGGAATTTACTTTTATCCACTTAAGTGACTTTATAAATTATATCAAGTAGTTTTAAAAAAACAAATGCTAATGAAATGAGTAAGTGGCTTAAAATGTTCCTATTAACAAATCAAAAATGGAAGACTATATTAAAAATGTAAGTACAGCAGGATCCAAGATCATGGACCAAGAAGCCAGCCCATTCTACTGGAACAGGCTTCCTATCACCCATGTCATAAAATAACAATAGGACATTAACCTGAATATTTAAAATTATTAGGGAGACTATGCCGACTGTGGATTTGTATCCATTTCAATCAATTATGAAGCTCCTCTTGAGGGCATATTGACCTTTCATAGTTTGTGAGCCAGTAACAGTCTGAGGCCACCATTACTAACATGTAGCTCTTTGATTTTTCTAACAGGACTTTAAGATATTTGACACTAAAACAAGTACTTTTCAAAATTTCATCTCAAGGTAAAATAAATGCTTAGGAACCAGTTTTGAGATTCTTTAATAGCAAAATACTGAAATCAGTAAAGACCCAGTTATTTTTCCTACTGCAGAGAATGGCTTGCAGGAAGTAATAGACAGCAATAGGGTCAAAAGGTAAAGTATATTCCCTTGTCAGGATAAAGGGTTTTAAGGCTCATCACACACAAAAATATCTTTGTCAGATTCTCTTCTCCTATTCTAATCTATATATCTTGAGGAAGTCACTTTTTCAGCAACCACAAGCCCTTAAAGCCAGTTGGAAATAAATTAAATTTAGAACCAGGTCTTTGAATTTCTGTACTATGGTGTATGAAATGAATATTTTATAATTATCAAGCTTATTAATTTGTCTTGTTCTCGCTAAATTAATCAAACACATTAATTATAAAAATAGTAAATTCTGTTATTACAGAAAGAATGCTAGGCATTAACTCCATTCCTGTTTCTGGACACACATGAAGACCTTATTCACTGCAAGATCAGGGTCATTTGACTGGATTCTAGTCAATGACATAGAAGTTGAAGAGTTGTGTGCTAACTTCTGAGCCCGGCTCTTAAAACTTCTTGTGCAATCTTTTAGAATTTACTTCCTTTTTAAAAAGTGATATAGAGGCCACATGTTGCCACACTGCAGTACGGATGCAGCCTGAAGTTATGTGAGAGAAAATTACAAATGAAAGCATACTGACATTGGACTCTAATGTGAGCAAGAAATAAAATTCATTATGATAAGCCAATGAAAAGTCATTGCCGTTACTACAAGGGAGACAGTACTACTCACACTAATGTAATTGCTAAAAATATTTTAATGACAGCAAAGTGTTTTTGTACTATTCTTAAACATAATGAAAGTTATGTAATTTTAATTCTTCTTGATGTAATAATTTTTAAATTTCTATTTTTGCAAACCTCATATATATATTCCCAAATGTATACATATGTTTGGGTTGCATGATATTTTTTCTTGATGAAGAAGTAATCAAAATCATTTAGAGATAATTAACGTGAAATATATGGTTACTTAATAAATTTTCATCACCAGATATTTAACTATCAATAAGATACCCTTACACTTGTTATTTTCACAAATCTAATCCATGTACGTGGCCCCAAAAGACGAGGAGTGAATGTTAGTTGCATCTTATTTCCATACATATCTTCTGATCTTCACTCATTTTTAGTTGATATAGGTCACCATACCTAACTAATGATTTAGTAAAGTAGAGAGTGTCAGTAGCAAGAGATTAAACCATTTAGTACCCGTGGCTAAAGACAGTGCTCTCTAAAACATTCACAGCCTTGAAATTCTGTAATGTATAAGCATTACGTCTGAGAACTAAAAACAGAAACAATGATTACATTTTACATAGAAAAAAGTTAAATATAAGTAAATGCAAATTTCCTTCTGGGAGATATATATATATATTGCCACACACATACATCAATATATGTATACACACATATGGTACGTGTACACTTACACACATATTGGGTATTTATTTTATAGAGTCAGAGCTTTTTTTATCCAAGAGACTCATGTATTACTTGAACTGAAAGTAGAGGGAAAATGGAAGTGACCCTTAGCTGCAAGGAAGAAATGATGAGGGTCTTGGGTCTCATTTTTTGAGTTAAATCAAGATCACATGTTTCTTTTCCATGGTTTGATAGAAAATTTTTGTCCTTTTCCAAGTACCAAAGCCAAAGAGTCCATTTTCTAGCTCTTAGCATCTATGCATCTTTCAAGAATAGCTGGTAAGCTCACAGAGATGGCCCAAGGGTTCGCTTCGGAACGTATCCATTTTGATAGGTTTGTGGCTCTTAAAAGTCAGGATTAAAAGCAGTAGGAAGAGTGGCCTTTGAAATTGTTGAAACCGTTGACAGCTATAAGCTCTCTGGGACCTTCTGGTCACAATAACATCTACTGAGTGCACTTTTGGCCATGTCTTACTAGAACTTCTCACCCTATCATCTGATCAAAAGTTTGACCTTTTAGGTCAATGTGTGAGGGTTTCAAACGTTCTTTTAAAAAGGCAAGGCCAACATTTCAACACAACTAAAGCTAGATGAAAGTGTTCAGGGAAAGTGATGGCTCCCTCTCAACTGCAAGGAATCCCTTCCAACAGTAGTGCTTTTGCCTTACTATGTTTCAAAACAGTGTTACGGACTGAGTAATTGTGGTGCCCCAAATTCCTAAGTGTAAGCCTTCATCTCCAATGTGATAGTATTTGGAAGAATTAAGTCATTAGGATGGAAGTCTCGTGAATGGGACGAGTGCCCTTGTAAGAAAAGCCATGAGAGAGATGATCACGCTCTCTGCCATGTGAGGACCATGGCAAGAAGGCAGCCAGCTGCCAGCCAGGAAGAGGGCTCTCAGCAGACACACTGAATCTACTGGCACTTTGATCTTGGACTCCTCAGACTCCAGAAATAAACGCTTATTGTTTAAACCACCTGACCTATGTATTTAGTTATAGTAGCTAAGACAAATGGCAGTCAAACAATCAAATGCTCCTAACATATCATGCTACTTGGATACAAAATTCATGTTATAAATGCTGCAAGTTGATAGCACAGCGTTATGAAATCAATTTTGCAAGTGTCTGTCATTTTTATTTCTTGGGAATGACTCAGTTTGTATCAATAATTGTGGCCAGAGGAACCATAAGTTTCTTCTCATCTCTCTTGGTGAGTAGAATTGCCTTTTCTTTATCAGACAGATGTCATTTTGGGGGGATGTCATCTATTATTAGTCAATGTAGAAAGCTCTATAATATTTAATGTAACTCAAGGCAGGGAAGGGACAAATGTTCTCTTGGCATAATAAGGTCATGGTTACTCATTCATAAGAATTCGTAACAAGATTTTCACAGTAGAGTGCATATGACTTTTTATATCCTTGGATTATTTGGGAGAATTTATGGTGCCCCAGAAGGAAGTCGCAAGATGTATTTGATTTTAGGTACTCTATAAAATACCAGATGTATCCCCAAGTGCATGTTCCCCTAATGCCATCCTTGCTTCTCTATACATGAGCAGGAGCCAGAAAACCACTAAAAAGAGAGTCCATCCCTGGACTCTCTTATGGAACAACTTTTATTAGAGCAGGGAGAGAGCCAAGAGAACCCTGGACATGTAGGCCCAAGAATGGGTTAAGAGGGGCTGAGATTTTATTATTTAAATTAATAAATTCACCCTTTTCCCCAGACCCACACAATAGATAAAAGAGGAAGATGTGGTTAGTAGGAGAAAGTACTTCTGGACATTAGGTGGAATGATATAGGTAAATGTCTCAGAAGCATTCTCACCCCCAATAGCCACTCCAAGGGGGTCTAGAGCTAGGCCAGTATCTCTCAGGAGACAAAGAAAGAAGGGATGGCTACATAACTTACACGGGGCAATTCTTTTCCACATTGAAGAATTGACTGCTTAGTACAAAAGAGCCTGGTAGGTATTCTAGTGTGCGTGAGCTGCCGGTACAGAGTACCACAGACTGGGTAATTAAACAACAGAAATTTATTTTCTCCCAGTTCTGGGAGCTGGAAGTTCAAGATCAAGGTGCCCACAGGGTTGGTTTCTGGTGTGACCTTTCTTCCTGGCTTGCAGAGGTTCACCTTCTCACCTTGTGCTCGCATGCACAGGCGTAGAGAGAACAGTCTCTCCTGTCTCTTCCTCTTCTTACAAAAAACAAAAACAAAAAACAAAACCGTGCTATTGGATCAGCACCCTACCCTTATGACTTGACTAAAGTCAATTACTTCTTTACAGGCCCTGTCAATACAGTCCCACTGATGGTTAAGGCATCCAGGTATTAACTTTGAGGGGACACAGTTCAGTTCATAACAGTAGATGCCATGGTTAAAAAGCCTAAAACCTTATGGGGGAAAAAAAAAAGGTAGAATAGCAAATGAAGCCGGGGTTAAGTTACTGCAAATAAATGTATCTAGTAAGGTCCTGACTAGTTACATAGACTCAAGTTAAGTATGTGCCTCCCAATGGCCAAGGGAAAGAGGTAAACAACATCAGTTACACAATAAATTCTTACTTGCTGCTCAGGGGGGGCAAAGCTTTTTTAGAGTCAAGTCCTGAAAGATGTTTCCCTCCATTTCAATAATACCTGTAAAGTTCAAGCAAAGGTCAGTTTAATAACATTGTGTCTTGCTGGATCCCTCACTGTGGGGGGGCGGGGAGGAGAGGGGCAAAGCAAACATTCGGTAAAAGCACATTTATATGAAAGGCCCACACAATGTGTGTCAAATGCACAGCTATTTGGTGACACTCCCAATAAACTAAGTTCAACAATTGTTATTTATGTATCTAAAATAAGTGACCATGACTAGTGTAAGATTAATTTCTATTTTCTGCCTTTTGTTTTTAAAAAAGGTACACTACTGTGCATATTTTTAGGCAAAAGGAAAATTTTAAAAATTCCAAATAATATGGACACAATGAAGCTTTTCCTTCTTATGTCTGCTCTCCCTCCAAACGTTCAATGTATTTTTTATTTTACAAATTTGAGACGGGAGTGTGAAACCTGCAGAGCAATTAGTGACTGATTTAAACTGTGTCTGAATTTCTTGGGGTTGCATGAAAGGGTGAAGAAGTAAACGCATGGGTAAAGTTGCTCACAAATGGGCTTCAGCATGGGAAGGGAGGCCGATATGGCTCCACCATCCTGTTTATAAGCGACAAGTTGCTGGGCTTAAGGAGCAGCTTCTAAAAAGGACATGACCATTTCTGTCAGTTTTATACACCTTAAGTTAAAATGTTATGTTATTTGCCAGGTGTCATTGGAATTGCAGTGTCCAGCAGATACAAGGTGGTCAAGGTGGTGGTGTTACGCACAAAGGAGACTTGTGGATGCAATCCAGGGACCCCAAGAAGCTCTCTCTAACCTAAGCATTCTATCGCCTCACTTAACAAAAGTGTCTACTTTCCCTTTCTATGAATCACCAATAGGGGAAAAACTATAAATTGGGGGTACTGGCTCCAAGAGGTAAGGTTAAAATATGTTTTTGTTAGTAAGCAGGTGCCTTCCAAGCTCTTTAAAAAAATTGACCTCTATTTATTCAATGAGTAACTATCACTCCAAAACACAGGGAAAACGTCCGCCAGAGATAGACCATGGACAATGTACACAGGGGGTTTGTTGGGGGGAGACAATGTGTTTCTCAAGGTAGCAGAAGGCCCTGATCAAGACTCTCCTGAGTCCAGTCCCCAACTCTCTCTGCTCTTCTTTGCTCTAAGTGAAGTACCAGGTAGGAGTTCACTTGTTCAATTTACTGTTCCCATGACACATGCTCAGTGTGTTTTACAGCTGAAACCTTCTCTGGAATTTTGATATTAAAGACACTTCTGCTACCATGCGGCCTTTTGGATCACTTCATTCTTTTATTATTTAATCAATCTGCGTTTTAATCACGTTGAAGGAGAATGAAACTCCTTCAGGACACACTTTAGCTCACGCTTGTTTCAGTTTGCTGTAAAGACTAGGAACGGTGTCCTGCCGGTGAAGAAACAGCCTGGCACCGAGGAGCAGGAGTGGATGATGGAATAGATTCTAATCCTCAGTCTGCTAGTCCAATCATGAGCAATGTGGTTTCTGGCCATTTCCTTAACCCTCCCAAGACAAAATCCTATTCCAAGAACATGTTGGTGTGTGTGAAAGAGTGGGGTTAGCTGACTTGCTTCTAGTGAGTAAGAGGTTTAGAACAAACAGCTGATCCCATTCACATGGGTTTGAGGTTTTAGGATTCTTGGCCTTGTTTGCAGAAACCTTTCTTCAGAGACGTTCAGCTTTCAATACCTTTGAGAAAATGCATTGAGGAGATCAAGGGAAGGATCAATTTTAAGCTGAGTGCAAAACCCAACACTCACTTAGATATCCCTGGCTTATTCCACTACTGGATAGACTTATGTTCTTGGGCAAAGACGACTGTTTTTCCTGGCTCTTCTCCTCAAATCTGCAGACAAATCCTCGATGGCAGCAGCACCTGAGACGAGTTCATAGCCAACTCTGTTAAAGGGAAGTTGGTAACAGGAGCGTCGTGTACTGGTGACAAATGGCATGGCTGGTCTAATATTGGGGGGAAAACATTCCGCATCCAGGGTTGCTATTGATCACCATGAGCAATTGCATTCTTTCTTTGAATCAAAGTTTTTTGCAATGTTTAGCATAAGGCTTGACCGGGGTCATTTTGAAAAGATAACGAATAGGGTTCTTTGTGTATTTTTTTTTTAAGACCCACTTTTACAGACCTGGAATTGCAGCTACCAACACACAAAAGAGGGGATCTATTAAACGTCCTGAAGGGGCTGCTGGGAAAGATGCAAAAATATTAAAATGAAAAATAAAAAGATGGAGAAAAGGGCAAAAGGAGGTATTTTACATTTGAACTGGTACAACGAACTGATTCTTAATGGTCATTCTGTGAACGACCTTGGTCTGGATTTTCAGGGCCAGTCCTGGTCTTCTAGTCTTGGTCTTGAAAATCCTCCCCTCCCCCAACTATCATTTCAGCTGTTGTTCCTCGTTGTAACTGTGAGGATTCTGTAATCCAAGGCTTGATATTTTATGGTAGCTGAAGATTGGATTTGTTTCTTTCTGTGACTATTATGTTGTCATGGCAAAAGTCTTGTGTAATATGAGAACCATAATTTCCATTTCACAAAGAAAATGATGATTCTTCAAGCTGACTTAAAGAGCTCAACAATCGGAATGAACAGCAAGGAACCCATCGTTGCATGTCTCTTGAATGTCCTTCCTTTGTGCAGATTTAAGGAAGTGGTCATTAATCAATGTCCTATGTTATAACATGCTGCCCTCCCTCCAGTGCTTGTCATGGAAGCGTTTCTCATGATTTCACATCACTGGTTCTTTTAACAACATGGAGATCATTTCATTAAGAAATTTACAACTTTTACTAGGATTCATGAAAAAACACATTCCTCTATGCCCTGGTTTTGAAATTCCTTACTCAACCTGAATTTTGGGAATGTCCACAGCTTAAGCAACTGTTGTAAAAGAAACCCAGTATTCTCCTTGATATTCAACCTGCTTTATTTTCTGGATGTATGCAAAATTAATCTTTTTGGTGATGAATCACCTATTTTGGAATTTATAGATATTTTTGACAGAAGTACTGATTATAGAGATAAAACAAAGCAAAACAATAAAAGAAAAGCATTTATCTTATTATGTGCAGAATAACAAGATTCAAATGGATTTTTTTTTTTTTTTGCCTCTCCTTTGGAGTATACAGACTCAGAAAGAATGATCTAGGTTTTGATCAACAATTTATCCCCCCCTGCCCCCCCAACTTATGAGTCGATTCTACTGGTCTTACTTGGACAGTATGGGGAAGTTGCAATCAGATAGAAGTGGATTGTTTGACTGGGAGATCCAAGCTGTTTTCATTCACATATCTGGGAGATGGTGCTGCCTGGCTGGCAGCTGGGGTACCATGGTTCTCCTCACCTGGACTCTGTCCAGAGGACCTAACAGACGGGTCTAATCCTCCCTTTTAATCCCTCATCTCACCTCCTTTCCTCCTCCATTTTGTAATCCTTAATCCTCAGGGTGCTTGGGATATTTTTTAGCTCTCTAGCCCATTTGTCACATGAAAAATGTGGACACCTCATGCCTTTTCATTCTTCTGTCACTCTTGCTAGATTCCTGCTGTTTTCTTAGCTACTTGCACCCTCCCTTTGCCACTTATTTTTGCAGCTTCGATCACCTCTGGGACTAGTTTGTACTTCTGGTCTGTGTCTATTCATACTTTGGAGTGAATCTGCAAAATAGAAAAACATGGAAAATTTTCCATAACTAAGTACTGAATTTACACAGTCCTGATTTATGTACTATGATTCTTTGCAAGAGATTTTTTTTTTTACTTCTGTGCTTTTTAAAGTGTTTTATTTTCTATTTTTGTTTCCTTTCAAATATCAAGTACATCTCTCTATTTCATTTTTAAATATGTACTTCTTGATGTCAACTAAAAACATCCTACAGTTCCACCGCTTTCTTTCTATATTTTTCCTCCCTCAGAAGGGAAATTAGATGCAATGATTCACTCCAAAAAAAGCACAACTGGATCCAACTGAACACAGCCTCTTAAATCTCCTGCCAAGGAGCCACACTCTCTGCTGCTGGTCAGTTAAGCACTTTGACACCCACCTGGGGCTGTTGTCACAGGTGTTTATTCCATAGTCTATTCAGCTTCAGCTGGTCTATAAATGGGGTCCAGGACTAAATGTAATCAACACACTAAGAAACAAATGCGGAGTGCCCAGCAGAAATAATATGAAAGAGTATTATACCATGAAAGCCACATTTTTAATTATTTTGTCTCAGGAAGAGTAAGAGTGGCAGAGCTTTTCACAAAAGATCATGTCCCTGAACGGCAAATACTATGAAGACCTCAAATCATCAAATAATAAATAGAATTGTTAAGCACTGTATAAAAGTCCTCTTATTTTAAGTAAATATTAACCCTAACCACAGTGAAGACAATGTGAATGAGAAATGCCTCTTTGAATTTACTGGAGTCAGATGTGACTCAAATGATTTTCTTACTTTGAACATCTCTATTGCTGTTTATTTTAAAGTTTTTATTGGATAAGTTCTGTTCATTTTCTCTTAAGTAAAATTTTTCAGTTCTCATTGCAAAATTTTATTGCTCTTAACTCATGATTAAAATGACATGGGGAATTAAATATATTACTTTTCCCTTCAAGGTCAGAATTAATGGAGGACCCATGAAAGGGAGAAATTAGGAAACCTGATTTCATTTTGGTCTATTACTTGAAAATAGCAAAAGGACTTCATCTATCTGGAGAACTCTCCAAGTAGTTACTGCTACGTATGTTTATTATTTTCAGTAACTTTTCCCAAGAGCTCTGGAATCTTATAACAATTTTCATATTTTATAAGCTAAAAAATAGATAAATAAATTCAAATGTATTCAAATAAGAAAATGGAGAGGAGGAGTTACTAAAGAAAAAAATTGAAATAAGCAAGACAAATAAAAGAGTTTGAAACTCAGTTGAGTAGTGATTGAAGCTGGACGCTGACCTGTGGAGAGAGCCGAGGTTCTGAGTAGAGGGAGTCTCAAGGGTCACTTAGCCTCTGCATTGAAAACAAAGCCCCTTGGTCTCCTGGGGGTTAATTGAACCCCTTCCACATCGGACCACACTGCCTCCCTGGAATTTACATGACACTTTCATCCTCATCACCAGCACACTCCAGTGTCCAGGGCTGCCTCTGTGTCCATAGGTTCGGTGGGTGGTCAGTATCATTTTACAGAGACAGAAACAGAAGTTCCAAAGGAGGTAAGTGACTTGTAAAGTGTCAAACACCACTTCAGAGGGCTAATCTAGAAACTCAGGGCACATCTCTTTACCCAGATATTCCTGAGAAAAAAATGACTCTTACTTGCTTTGAAGAAGAAAAATAATTCTGAGGGTAAATGATGTAAAAGGGCTATGTTCTACATTTACAAGGATTACAAAACACAGCAATGATGACTTTGCAAATAATTTCTCTAATTTAAAACGTGTGCTGATTTCACATTTTAAGAGACCATTGTTAATATTTTCCCCCAAGTTTTTTAACCTTCTGGAGGACCGATACACTCACATGGGTTAATTTACCAATGATGATCATTATTTCTACGATATCTGCTCTGGTCTACAGAGTGTAGAGTTAAGGAGAAGACATGCTTCTTATCCTACAAGAAAATTGGAAAGATCTTAGCTTTGAGACATAATGTTTCCAGATGGTTGAAATCGAAAGCAGACTTCCTCTCCTTGACTGTTCAGCCAAAGTTTTATGCAGCAGTAAATAAGGTCTTAGTGGCTTGTGCCACATTTTATTGCAGGATACAGAAGGACTGAGGTGACCGAGTTTGGGTGGGGGGGGGGCGGATTCTCTTCTTCATATACTTGGTAGATACTGCTTCTGTCTTAAAATAGGAATGTACAGTTCACAATTTGAACTTCAAGAATACTATAAGATTCTGTTGATTCTTCAATTTTATTGACTTGTCCCATAAGACTCTTCTAAAACTTGCAGAATACTCTCATCTATTTTCACATGCAAAGGCAGAAAAGGACAGTGATGTTTATTTCCCCTTCAGCTTTAAATATTCAACTTATTTTCATGTAAGTAAAAGCTCCATACATTAATTTGTTTGCATATACAATAATGAACAGTTTAGAGAAAATAATATCCTTGGAAATCTAAATCAGATTTTTTCAATGCTGATTTGCTCATTGATGGGTGTGTGACCATAAAGGAAACAGCTGACAAATGGTTGTTGGTCATTTAGTTTACAAATGCAATTTCAATGTGTTTCCTATCTCACAATTTTTATTCCATTTTTGGTAGAAACCATTTCAGCTATGATCTCTGCTGGATAATGTTTCTGGGCTTTCCTCAATATGTTGAACAAAAAGAATATGTACTGATTACTTAGAGGAAATAATAGAACCAACTTGTCACACACCCATAGTATATGTGACATCTGGTTCTAGAATATGACAAAGTTTTACTATTGTATACTATATGTTCACCCCCTCCCAATTTATCTTTAAGATTTAAAAACAAATGCTATACTTTTGCAGAATCTTCTCAATGCTTTTGTTTTTACCTGTATGCCTGTTGAAAGTAGTTATTTCCTCATCTTCAAATGTGTAGATGTTGGGTATATTAGGACTGAATTTTCCAAGATCTGCAGAATTCAAATGCCTAATTTATGGTGAAGAAAGAACTCAGCAAGAATTGTGGCTAGAAGGAATATTGATTATACTCACTACAATATAGCTGTAAATATCCTTTCCCACTGGCAAGTGGGAAGGAAACAGGCAAGGACTAGCTATTGGGAGGGAGGGCGGAACACGTGAACCTCTCTCGTTCATTTCTACAAACATGTGCGGAGTGTCAGTGGTGTACTGGATACTGCCCTTGGCTCCTGCTCTGACTAAATATTTGTGTCCCCCCCAGCCCCAAAACCACATGTTGATTCCTAGCCCCTAAGATGATATTAAGGGGTGGGATCTTTAAGAGCTGATTAGGTGGTGAGGGTGGAGCCCTCATGAATAAGATTAGAGCTCTTATAAAAGAATCCCCAGAGAGGTTTCTCTTCTCTTCCGGTTAGAACACAGTGAATAAATGCCATGGATGAATGAGGAAGTGCCATCTTCATCAGACACCGAATTTGTGGGGGCCTTGATATTGAGCTTCTCAGCCTCCAGGATTGTGAAAAATAAATTTTTGTCATTTATTGTTTGTTTATTTGTCTTTAAGTAAGCTCTGCCCAGCATGAGGCTTGAACTCACAACCTGGAGATAAAGAGTTGTGAGTTGGAGATGCATGCTCTACTGACTCAGCCAGCCAGGCACCCCGTAAATTCTCTTTTTCGTTTAAGTGGATGGTATGGTATTTTCTTACAACAGCCTATCCAGACTAAGACAGCATCTTTATTCAATGATGAAAAAGACTCAATACTTGACCAAGGAATGAACACCTTAGTATGGTTTGCTTTTAGACCATTATAAATTGGATCTGAGTAGGGTTTCCAGAGGAAGGGATTCTTGAAAGTAGTATGATCTTAGCACTTCCTATCCACGTGCTCCTGGGCATGTGATATAACCCATCTGTGCTTTGGTTGCTCAAATGCAGAATATAGTATATGCTTCATCATGTGGTTATGAAACTTACGTAAGTTAATTCTCATGAAACACTTAGAACAAAGCCTGGTGGACAGCATATGTTCAATGAAAATCTCAGATTAAAATTTCATTAAGTCATCAGTAATAACTGTTTCACTGCAGGGAGGTGACTTGGCTTTTAAATTTCAGCAATACCTCTTTTTTCAATTTTCACTCTTTCTCTGAAGGGTGTCACTGTCTTTATTTAACAAAGGGCAAGCCAGAAGCCCCAAATTAAGTGATATTCTAAATTAACACAGATTGTCAGCACTAGAACTGGGTTCAAGACAGGGATGCCTAGATTTACCCATTGCGCTTTCTACTGAATCTCTCCAAGGGAGAGCTCAGTCTATGGTGGTGAGGAGCTTAAAAGTCAACCTTTAACTACTTACAAGAACATATGTTTTGGCAAATTGCATCAGATTGAAGACCCACTCAACCAGTGCAGAAACGTCTAGTCTTAACTGATGCCAACACCAAAACCTTTAGAGAAGTTCTTTGAACATATGATTTTTGTTATCGTCCATTTAAGATCTGTCTTCCACAAATTCAGCTAAAATATTTTTATGCCTAAAATGAATTTTATTTGACCATGAATTCCACCTTTACCTGAGATTCTAGCATAAGTAGTTTCCATTTGCTTCTATCTTCCTCAACTAGGAGAGCTTCGTGTTCATCATGTACTAATTTTTATGTCATTTCTTTTATGGAACATTACCAAAAACAGACATAAAATATTGGAGAAATAAAGATGAAGGTAAAGAGAGTGGGTTATAAGGATTTTGCAATTCAGTTTGGGGAGAAATAAAGGAAATTTAATAAAAATAACCCTGCTCCTTAGAAATGCCTTTGAGAGCCTGACTAAGGAGATGAGCAGAATCCAAGTGAGGAGAATGTGATTAGGCTGAGGCATGTGCATTGTGGCCCAGCGAGAACCTGAAATTGCTTAACAGGGATTTGCCAGCTCTATCCTGGCCACTGCATTAAATCAAGGCCCTCCAAATCTTTTTCTGTCAAAAGTTACTTTGAATTTCTAGGAGGCATAAAGAAAGGATTTAAACACGGTGCCAAAAATGAGTCAAAATTTCATAAAATGTATGAAATGAATTGAATATATGGACAAGGAATCCAGCCCTAGAAAAAAAATATGTCCTTTGTGATCTGTGGGTAGGGCAGAGCCCTGAGGGTTCATTAGCTGTCTGCTGGAGAAGAACAGACATTGAGAACAAGTTGTAAGTAACTTGTATAGCAGTTTGAAAATAATGTTATGTTTGTTTTATTTGATCATAAAAAGTGGTCATAATATATGCCTTTGGTTTTTTGTGTTGTTTTTATTTTTTGTCTTATGTATTTATTTGCTTTTTCATTTTATGTTTCTAGTGATTCATTCCTTATTTTATTTAACAAAAATATCAATCAAGAATGGATTGGGGAAGGAAAAAAATTGACACTTTTCCACACATAGTTTGAAAAGTCTGTCTCATATTGAATGTTTTCTTTTCCCCAGCAAAGTATAGCGAATTACAATCATCACATTAAAACTGTGGAGGAAGGGAAAAAAAAAGTTTTTGCCAAGGAAGAGAAGGTAAATGGAGGTTAATTTACATTGTCCAGTATTCATATTTTAAGATATACAAAACATCATTGATAATCTTACTAGGTAATATGTTGAATTTATTCTTTTTATTGGATATATGTGTGATATGTGCTTGTAAGTGCTTTGATAATTGCATTTATAGCTATATCTCCTAATAATAAGTTAACTTTAACATCACATAATTTTTAACAGCAATTTCTTTGCAAGAAAATTTTTGGGACTATGGTCCTTTAGTGGAAAGGACTACATAGCATTTTATATTTCCTGTCTGCACATCTTCTCAAGGTTAACGTTCCCATATAATTACCTATAGTACTCACACTAAGTCCTTTTGTTTTTCCTAAATTTATTTGTGCTTCAAAAGTATGATAGGTAGGGGCAGCTGGCTGGCTCAGTCAGTGGAACATGCAACTTTTGATCTTGAGGTTATGAGTTTAAGCCCCACGTTGGCTGTAGAGATCTCTTGAAAATAAAATCTTTTTTAAAAAAAGTATGATAGGTAATGTTTACATTAGAGAATAATTTTTTTCATCTTTCCAATGCTTTCAATTCTTGTAGACATTTCTATTTTGCTTCTTGTTAGAAGCTATGAAGGAAGGAAGCAGGGTGTTCAGTGATTTATTAAGAAAAAAGACAAATATCTGAAAAGTGTTAAACCCAACTCTTACAAAAGAATCTAAATGCCACAATGTTCCAATATTAGCAGTCCTAAAATTAGACTTGGGTGTGGGACCCCTGCCCTGGCACACCCAAGGTGATGTGCCCACCTGCACATCAGTCCCTTTAGATCAGGCTCTGGGAGAGCCTGGGGTTCCCTGCCCCAAAGGCCAGAGCCCACTTCCTGACCTGTGTGGCCATCTTCCCTGATTCTGTTGCCCTGAGGTGGCTGCAAGGGAGGTGTGAGCAACCGAAGGCTCAGGTGAGGCTGAGAGGCATCTGTGGCGGAGAGTGGCAAGCAGACCTGAAGTGTGGTTTGGGGTGTCCATATGTCCATAGGACCCTGGAGGCAGGGACTTAGCTTGGGAGAGGTGGTGGTGTGGGAAGGAAGGCCATGACCTCACAATATCAGGTATAGAATTGACTACAGGGTTGGAGATGCCTGAAAACAAGACTTCCAAATTCTTGATGAACTAAACATTGCTACAGCCTCTCCCCAGGTACAGTTGGCAATACCAGTAAATGTCTTAAATTCACATGTCCACTTTGAGGACTTTGTCCCACAGGTATGTTCTGAATAACACACAAGAAAATGCCTTTCTTCACCGATGTATTCATTTACAAAAATGATCGGATATTTTCTTTATTTCAGACACTAATTTAGGTGCCAGAGATATAGGAGTAAACAAAAAGAAAAACAAATAAAGTCCTTGTCCTTAAGGAGATCATAGGGGAAAAAAGTATAAATAGATAAATTGAGATTAAGTATAATTAGATAAGTTTACAATAATATAAAGAGGCTAAAAGTGGGAATTGGAAGACTAAATGGAGACATTATAGGTATATACATATATGTTCATAGTACATTATGTTCTTTATCATAATGCTATCCTGATATGTTCACTAAAATAATGCTACCATAGCAAAAAATACCAGGAAACAATAAAATGCCTGTTAATATGGTCTTGTTGAAAATACTAGGGTACAGCTAGGTAAATACTGTTTATTATATAGCTGTTAAAAAATGAGGTAAGGCTTTTTGCATATGCTAATGAGGTAGTATCTCCAACACAGAGTAAAAAAACCTGATGAGGTAATATCTCCAACGCAGAGGGAAACATTGAAGATATTACCTCATCAACATATGCAAAAAGCCTTACTTCATTTTTTAACAGCTAATGTACACTGTATGTTACAGTAGGATGAATCATTTGGAGTAATCAAAAGAACATATAAGCATATGTGTGTATGTATACACACACACATGTGCACCTGTGTTTGTATATCTGCATGAAAATTTCTAGCCAACTAGAGCAGGAAGAGGTAACAGTGGCCACATGGAGTAGGAAGTCCACTATTTGTTAAATTAATTCTGTTCTAACTTTTTACCATGTGTATTCATTATTTTTCAAACAAATGGTTGTTTGAAAGGTCCAGACAGGGTTGAAAAGGAAGTGATGTCATGTAGACTGCGGGTAGTGGAATTCTAACCAGAGCATGCTCTATGGCTGGGAAAAATAAAGGGTTCCTTCTGGGTGAGGGAAATGTGAAAGAGGGAGAGGAAAATCTAGGTGGCTGATGTAGATGAAACTCCAGTGAATGCATTCCCTGAGACACGTAAAGAGGGGAGAAGCAGCTGAACTTGTTTTGAAATGAGTATTTGCTGTAGCCTCTGACTGAGAATAAATTAAAATCATTTATAAATTAAAACCTGAGGTTCCAGGTTGGGAAGCAGGATCATGGCAATGAGAGATTACGGTTTGATGACAACAATGTTTGATGGATTCAAGAGCTGTGACACTGTCTTCTCAACAAGCTGTGAACTTGGGACGTAAGACATAGAGGTTCTGGTTCCAAGGTGCTGGCCTTCAGCTGGGGGAACCACCAGTAGAGAGAAGGTGCTTGGGACAGGGAGCATCTAGAGTCAAGAATCCTGCTACAGGTAGCATCCAAAGGCAAGGCTGCGGAGGAAGCTGAGATGCTCTTTCTGAGGATACAAGGAGCCGGGGGCTAGGTGGAGAGCATGAGATGTCAGGACAGAGCGCCACATTCAGAATGGAGTCTGGGAGGCAGATCTGGAGAGGTGACCAGGGCTTGGGAACCGAGACCTTTGCTCTGGGCCTTCTGCAGGTACAGACAAGAACATGGGTTAGGAGGCTGAGACTCAGCACCAGCAAAGGAGCCCAAGGTACCTTCCACTTCCTGCAAAATCAGAGTTGTGTCACTTTCTCATCTTGGCCTTCAGGCTCAAGTCAAAAGTGGACCAGCTATTGGGTACCACTTTATAGAATTTGTTGCACCTATACCAGGAGGAAATTTGGTATGAGATAAAGCACTCTGAGGCCAGACTTCTAGGGCTCAATCACCGCTTCCTAGTTTGAGACCTTGGGCAAGCTATTTAACTTCTCTAAACCTCATTTTCTTCATCTGCGAAATGGAATAATAATATTATCTCCCTCATAGGGTATTGTTGCGAGCATTAATAGAGATAGTGTACACATAACACTTGGCATGTGGTAAGTGCTCAATATGTGATAATTGATGATGGTGATGATATAGCAGCATCAGGCAATGTATGCATGACATTACTGCATTCCACAATAGCTTCGAGGTGACACTTATTTGTTTCTATCCCTCAGTGGTCTGGCAGGGGCAGAAAGTGCTAGAAGTATGGATGAGGGTCGAGAAGAGGAAGCCAGTTGGAGTTCTTGCAACTTAGCGATCTAGCTAGTGCAAATGAACCATAGAATTATTATTCACAGCTCTTCCCGTCCCACCCTTCCCTCCATGTTCTTGTATCCCCCAGGCTGGGAAACATCTGTTATAGAATCATTCTCACAAATATGGGAATTTATCTATAGTTTCATGCATTGTGTCCTTATCATCCACAGCTAAACAGAGTCCCAAACTAGCTGTGGGTCTTATCATAGCTAATCTTACTAATTAGGTTTTCTGCTTCCTTTGTTTCCTGCTTCCCATTCCTTCAGAACTGATACTTGGAATTTTATACTAGAAAGTTGCAGCTGTGTTCATATGCCATGAAGCTCTGATTACAGAAGAGATTTCCATAGCTCCGCGAGTTCCGTAATCTAACTTCCATGTATATTAATCCTTACTTTGTACTGGAGGTAATTCAAATTTTCTGCCCGTTTGACTGTTCGGTGAATGCTTTCTTGCCTGATGTGGTGTGAAGATACTGGGGTGGGGTATTTTCACATAGTACTCGATAGTTAGGACGCACATACTAGAGAGTATCTATTAATTGTACATTCATTTTCTATTGATCTTGTGAGAAATTGCCAAGTACTTAGAGCCTTAAAACAATACAAATTTATTATTTCAGTTTCTGCAAGTCAAATTCTGGGCAAAGTAAGGGTCAGCTAGTTCTCTGCTTTGAGCTTCAACAAGACTGATACCAAGGTATCAGCAGGGCTGTGCTACTTTCTGGAAGGTCTGTAGGTAAATCCACTTCAAACTGATTCAGGTTGTTGGAAGAATTCAGTTTCGTGTGGTTGTAGGATTGAAGTCCCCATTTTTTTGCTGATTGCCAGCTGGGAGTCCATTCTCATCTTCAAGAAGCTACATACATTCTTTGGCTCCTGGCCCCTTTATCTCCATCTTCAAAGCCAACACTGGTGAATCAAGTCAAGCATCAAATTTCTCCAACCTCTTTTTCCGCCGCATCTCTCTGTCTGGCATTCAGTTTCACAGCTCAAAACTTTTATTTTTTCCAGTTCTCAGTATATTCAGGGTCCGACAAACAAACAAGACCAATATAGGTGCATAAGTAGGTTTCAATGCCGATTCAATGCTGGCGGCGGTCACTTATGCTGTGTAGAGAAGGATGCTGAAGTCTGTACCAAAGTTGAGCAAGACCTAAGCTGTAACAATTGCTTAGTGACATCGTCTGTATGTACTTGTGTGGATCTAGAGGTGGTGGATGGAGAAAGTCTCAGCATGTATGTCATGTGCAGTGCAGTAACTAAAAGAGACTTCAGTGTTTGTTCTCCGAGTTCTTTTCTAATATTAAAACTCCTTAGAAGATTTGGCTACAATAGGAAAGTTGCTTTGGTGATGTTGGTCAACCCTCACGGTTCTTCTGTGTCTACTGTTAGACTGTTTACTTTGACACATTCTGTATTACTGTTGATGCTATGGTGCTAGGATGCTGATACAACCAGCTGAGCAAAGCTATATTTTGATGCCTTGACTGAAACTTTGGTAATTCCCAGGCCCCGTTCTTGGAGTCACACCTGCATTGTAGTCTCTCATCTTGATTTCTCCCATTTTTCCACTGTTGTATGCTCTTCTCCAAAAGAGCACTCCCTGGTCCCAGTTCTTTTGAGTTCTCTGGGTCTTCAGGTAAGTTTTTCAGTCATCTGTAATGCTCTTCACTCACATTTACATTTGTTATAATTCCTTTAAGGACCAATCTCAAATGTTGTCTCTTCCAGAAAACTTGATACAAATCATAATAGTAACAATTAATATATCTTAGATAAAAAACTAGTCAGACACTAGTACCTTTACATGGGCCACAGAAATAAATTCTTCTAATAAGTGTATAAAGTGAATATTATTATATCCATGTTTAAGATGAAGAAACCGAGTCAAAATGATTAGCTCACTTCCTCAAGTAAATCCAGTTACTAAGAGCAGAGCCAGGTTGCAATCCCATCCGGGTTCAAATATGAATCCCTTGTTCTTAATTTGTGTTCTGATGCTATGTTCAAATTTTTTTAAGTTTATTTATTTATTTCAAAAAATTAAACAATTCATTTTTGAGAGAGAGATAGACTGCGAGTGGGAGAGGGGCAGAGAGAGAGGGAGATACAGAATCCGAAGCAGGCTCCAGGCTCTGATCTGTCAGCACAGAGCCTGACACGGGGCTTGAACCCATGAGCGGCGAGATCATGACCTGAGCTGAAGTCGGACACTTAACCGACTGAGCTACCCAGGCGTCCCTTTATTTATGTCTTTTGGGAGACAGCACACGAGCTAGGGGCAGAGACAGAGGGAGGGAGATTTACAAGTAGGCCCTGAGATGACACAGTGCAGAGCCCAACATCGGGCTTGGACTCACAAACTGTGAGATCTCAACCTGAGTTGGAATCAAGTGTCAGATGCTTAACCACTGAGCCATCCAGGTGCCCCTGTGACTCCTTAGGTTTAAATTAAACCTTTCCTTCATGACCCATCTCAAGATCACTGCCTACACAATCTTTTCTTCATTTCCCCAAGTAGATCATCCCTAGATTTGAAATGTTCTCTTATTTACTACACTCCTGAGACCCTTGACACTTCTCTTCTTGTATTATCTTGTGCAATCTTCCTTTATTCTCTACATTTCTGGTGGGCTGCTTGTGACCTCCCTGAGGGCTAGGGCCAGGTCTTATTATCTCTGTCTTATTTAAAGGACCCAGCATTCTGCCTAATAAATGTCTAATAAGTAACCAAAGAATTGATGAACACTCCTCTGAGTGGATTTTTAGAGAGCCTGGGATAAGAAATTACTCTGCTTGTATTAGGAGAGTGTAAGGAAAGATGACTTAAATAAGGCATGTGTTAGTTACCTTTAATCCCCCTAATTGAGGCTTTAGCTTAAAGTTAAATTCCAAAATGATTAAAAGTGCAGTACTGATCTCACACACCATTCTGGATGTACGTCAATGCTCACCCACTGGGAGTATCAACCTTCCGAAGGTTAAAGCTAATGTTTGAGGGAGGAGCACCACTAGTTAGTGGTGCCAGAAGATTTAGGCCTTGGGGATCTGCATAAAATAACCCGCCCCTTTCTTCACACAGCGATGTTACCACTTGCTAATCAGTCAACAACTGGCTTCTGTGATAGAATTTCTCCTCTGGATTCACATAATTCATAAAGGGAGAGCTGTCAGTGGACTTTTCCTTCACGAAACACCATCTATTTCCAAGAAAGTGTTTATTTAGCTTTGGGGACAGGAAATTACTGCACTCCCAAAGACAGGGAGATAGGGTGACATCGCAATTTCCTTGTCATTTGAGGCAAGATTGTGAAAATAACATACCTCCATGTGTTATTTCAAAACATTTATATATCTATAAACGTCTATATTTCTGTAATTCTTCCTATGTAGGTATAGTAATTTATGAGATGTTCCCAAACTCTATCTAAATAAGAGAAGACTCGGCTGAAAGTAACTCAAATGTTGAAGAAATTCTGATCTCACACAGCCACATGGTCTTTATATAGAGGTCAGTTAATTCAGCCGTTCAGTAGAAGCATCAAGGACCCACGTTGCTAATATCTCTTTGCTTTGTCATTCTCCTCATGGTAGGCTTTGTCCTTAGCTTTCCTGCTGAAGATCTCAAAATGAGTGCCACAGCTCTTAACTTCATATTATCATACCGCCAGTTCAGAAAGGCAGAAGTGAAGGAGAGAGTAGTACTGCCCTGCTGCTAGTTGGAGGAGTGATTGGTTAATTTCAATGAAGACGGCAACTCCGGCATGCTAACTAGTTGTACAACACAAGAGCAGTAGGCATTCTCGATTTTTTTAGAGGGTTTGGTGGCATTCCACCCCCGTGATTGAGTAACAGCAAGTTTATGATGTTCTTAGCTGTGCAGGGTCACACACAACATTGCCTGGCTCAGCATATGCCGACCGTATCCCAGCAAGCACAGGTAAGCCATTGAATCCCATTTGTGATGCGGATCCCAGATTGACCAAAGGAATATAAAATATTGCTAAAATTTGTTTACTAGCTTTGAATATTCTACAAGTAATACCAATTCAGTCATGCTTAGAAGGGAAGAAGTCTCTGGTTTAAAATGTTTACTTGAGGGCAGATCAATACTTTCAGCCCACTGATGGAGAGTGTGTTTATTTAGTCATGGCTCCAATGTATTAGAAAACAGTAACTAGTCAAAAACAGTTACTATATTTCTAAATATTTTAATTCTAGATAGAAGTCTTAACTCATAAGCAGGCTGTTTTGATAAGTACTTTTTAAGGTCTTAGTATTCATTGTAATAATATTTTGCTAGGTTAATTTATAAAAATGAGTACACATTTAATTTGCCTTAAGTTTATAATATATTAAAGTTGAATAAGTGCTATGTCCCTTTAAATAAATATTGTAAACTTATTTTATTTAAAAAAACATGTTTTTTTAAAATGTTTTCTTAATGTCTATTTATTTCAAGAGAGAGAGAGAGAGAGAGACAAAAAGACAGAGTGTGAGCAGGAGGGGCAGAGAGAGAGAGAGAGGGAGACACAGAATCCAAAGCAGGCTCCAGGCTCTGAGCTGTCATTACAGAGCCTGATGTGGGGCTCGAACCCATGAACCATGAGATCATAACCTGAGCCGAAGTCAGAGGCTTAACTGACTGAGTCATCCAGGCGCCCCAACCATGTTGTTTTTTAACCATGGATATTTTCTAGCAATCTGCAGTAAGAGTCTCTCAGTACTTATTAGCCAAGACAAAGAATTACTATGATTGCAAGGTTGGTCAAGATTCCCCTCCACTTCCAGGAGCAAGAGAGGATTTCTGTCTCCCCTAAAGTAAATATCTGCTGCATACCTACTAAGTCCTGCTTCTTTTAACATATATCTGCCATACATACATTATTCTCTGTCTCTCTCTCTCTCTCTTTTTTTTTTTTTTTAAATTAAGTAATCTCTATCTCCAGTGTGGAGCTTGAACTCACAACCCTGAGATCAAGAATCACATACTCTACTGACTGAGCCAGCCAGGCACCAGATACATCATTCATTTTTATCCCTCACAATGGCCTGATATGGAAACTCTGTGTGGTATGCCTTGATAATGTCCACCAACAAGTGCGATTCTCCTCCATTTAGCACCAAACAGGCATGAAATTCCATGCACACTGAGACCAGGTCATGTGCCTTATTTTGCACAGGAAAATTTAGGTGACATTACTTCTGAGCAAAAAGTGTCTAATTACTACACTAATTGTCCGTGCTCTCTTAGCTTTTCTTGGCAATGTGTGGTAGCTGCTGTGGAATAGCGGCACAGGAACCGGAACCCTCCCGTGGAAGACAGCTACCTTGGGGAATCTTAGAGATATATAAAATATGATCAGTGAGGGATAAACCTTCAATGTTTTAGGCTACTGAGGTTGTACTTTTTTTTTTTTTTTTAACAGCATATCAGCTTAATTCGATTGCTAAAACTGGTCAAGTGGAGCTATTCCCGTGTATTTTTCTGAGTGCTAACCACAAAAATTATGGAACTTACTCAGTTCTACCATCTAGTCCATTCCTACTTCAACTTAGACCTTCTTATCTTTCTTTTCAGTAGTTGGAGTGGAAGTAATTTTATTTATTTAAGGGGAAAGTGGCATCTAAATAGTGTGCTCTGAAGACATCAGATTCCACAAGTAGTTATGAAACACCCCTCATGTTGCAAAGACATGTCTTGTCCATATAGGTTGTTACATTTTGACCTCACTAAAATAAAATCTCTGGAGAGGGAAATATTGATATAACCATTGTACAGAAGACTCTAATGTTAATAAATCCTTCAAGACCACCCACCTAGTAAATGGTAAAAATAAAACACAAATCCAGCTTGTTTGGCTCTAATTCGGTATACTTCTCACAATGCTATTCTATGGGTTTAGAAAATCGGTTCAAAGAAGAGGGGCACCTGGGTGGCTCAGTTGGTTAAGCATTGAACTCTTGATTTCAGCTCAGATCATGATCTCATTGTCATGAGATGGAGCCCCATGTTGGAGTTAAAGATTCTCTCTCTGCCTCTCCCTCATGCTCTCTCTCTTAAATAAATAAATAAACAAATAAATAAAGGAAAATCAATTCAAAGAAGGAAACTAGGCCCAAATGATATAATACCTTAAAAGAGTATTTAAAAGACATCATCGGTAAGAGTAAATCATATTAAAGAGTTTAGGCAAATATGTTTAAAGCTGGAATACACGTACTAGTGGTACTTGAAGTACTTTTGGGTGTTATCCAATAAGGTGTTCACTAGCATTGAATTGGACCTCTGCTTCATCTCACTAAGTATAACTAAAATCCCTGGACATTATATAAAAACAGACACAAGAAGATTCTGAGAGGTAGAGAGATGATGACAACCTGACTAGTAATTTGATATCCAAGGAATGACATAATTGTGAGTTCCCTGGGTCTTCTTTTTGCCTCATTATCCTACATGTGGAACCAAAGAAGCTGGCACTATAGACAATGTTTGGATCCTCCAAAAATTGTATGTCGAAATCCTAACTCCCAATATGATGATATTGGGAGGTGAGGTCTTTGGAAAATGACAACGTTGTCAGAATGGAACCCCATGAATGCCATTAGAGCCTCTATAAAAGAGACCCCAGAGAGATCCCCCATCCCTGCTAGCAGGTGAGGACATATGAGAAGGTAGCCATCTATGAACCGGAAAGGGGACTCTCATCAGACGCCTTTTCTGCTAGTACTTTGATCTCGGATTTCCCAGCCTCTGGAATGGTGAGAAGTAAGTTTGTGTTATTTATAAGCCACCTAGTCTATGGTAGTCTTTCATGATATCCTAACCAGACTAAGACAACTGTAACCTGGGAATGCTGATGGATACAGACACAAAAAGATCTCCCTGAAAGGTTTGCTGTTTTTAGTCAAAGAACCTGGAGAGAGGCAGATGAGCAGGACAGAAAAAATTTTAGATAATATTCATTTTACTCCAGCCAAATACTACAGAAAAATATCTCAGGTTCTTCCTCCACCCACACCAGCAAAGACAAAATGAAGAATGTAGACTTTTACCCTTGTGAGGCTGTACTGAGACATCCCAACACTTCCCCATGTGTAGTGGTAGAGATGCTGAGTAGATAGTGTCAGTGATCACTGGGGAACCTGAAGTTTCTTCACCCTCATCCATGCTAATTATATACCTCTCCACTTATCCATCAAGATGGTGTCAAATGAAGTCTAGTAAAAGGTCAAGACTTTCACTATCACCCAGTGTTAGTGAGGCACCCACTGTGGTGTCAGCGGAGCCCATGGGGGTATCTAGAACTAACATTCCCAACCAACAGCAATAAAGAATCCTCCTTCTTGTGTGTAAGGCAGAGTCAGGACTCTGGATGTCTGTCTCCACCAGGAAGTAACAATGTGGCATCCTCTCCACCTTCGGCAGTTGGGGCCATATCATGAAATCCCTGGTAAAACAAAGTTTGAAGAGATCTAGAGGGTTATAATATAATGTAAAAATTTCTGGAATTTAGCAAAGTTACTTAGCATATTAATCACCAGGAGGATCTCAAGCCACATGAGAAGACAACTGGTAGATGCCAATTTAGAGATGACACAGATGTTAGAACTACATGACAAAGACTTGAAAGCAGCCATCAAAGTGCTTTAACAAGGAATTATAAATATGCTGGAGACAAATTTTCAAAATTGAAATCTCAGCAAAGGAATACATTAAATAGAAAAGAACCAGATGAAAATCTTAGAACCAAAATATACAATAACCAAAATAAAAATATCAGTGGATGGGGTCCACAATGAAATAGAGAGGACAGAGGAAAAGAATTGGGGAGCTAGATGGTAGAACAATAGAAATCACTCGATCTGAACAATAGGGAGAAAATAGAGTGAGAAGAAAACAAAAGCCTTGGGAACTCCTGGGACTATAAAAAAAAGATACAGCATTTGTGTCTCTGTGGTCTTACAAGGAAAGGCTAAAAGAACACAGCTGAAAAAGTACTCAAAGAAATAATGGCTGAAAGTTTCTCTGGTTAGTTTCTCCAAACTAACATGCACTAAAGGTAAATCAAAATGAATTCTAGAAAATATGCAAGTGACCTACAGGAAGACAGGGCAAAAGAAAACAGAGACAAAACCAAACCAAACCAAACCAGAAAGAACAAACTCAGAACAAAGGTAGTGGTGAATTACATAATGAGAAAAAAATTTCAATTTCTCTCAAACTTCTGATCCAATCAGGCAGAAGGGCCAGTCTAATGACAGGAGTCGTTAGCACTTCTCTGATACTGCTAACCTGTCCTTTTCTAACCTGGAGAGAGCAGATCTCAGACTCAGAGATGTGACTGATGACAGTATTTGGTGATAATATTTGGTCATAACTGTATTACACTGCATTTCACTGCATTTATTTGTAAGGTAAGATTCCTTTATGGCAAAAAATTAAAGTTTCTATATGTAAGTCTCATAAAATGTTCCTTTTTCAATAAGAGTAATCTATGGAAAAATAATAAATACATAATAGCAATATATTCAAAAAGAGCAAATATCATGAGGACGGTATTCAAATGAATGAAGTTTATGAACTCATTTCGGTAAAGTGGCAAGTGGCAAAGCCATTTCCTATAATATATAGAGTAATCAAATATTTCTGTACTAAATATTCATTATTTGTGTGTGCGTGTATATATATATATATATATATACATATATATATATATATATTTGTGTGTATGTGTATATATGTATGTATATATATATACATATATAGATATTCACATATACCCACACTGAAGTCCTCTTTATTTTTTATTGAAGTATAGTTGACATGCTGTTCACATATTTTTTTTGTTTACATATTTTTAAGCCCCTTATAATGTGGGTTCTTTTATTTATTTATTTATTTTTATATATTTTTAAATTTTATTTCTAGGAGAGAGAGAGAGACAGCGTGAGCAGGGGAGCGTCAGAGAGAGAGGGAGTCACAGACTCTGAAATAGGCTTCAGGCTTTGAGCTGGCAGTCAGCACAGAGCCCGACGCAGGACTCGAACCCACGAACCGCGAGATCATGACCTAAGCGAAAGTCGGACACTTAACCAACTAAGTCACCCAGGCGCCCCAATGTGGGTTCTTTTAAATCAGAAAATATGTCAATTTTGTTTCCTTAGCACTCTGCACTATATTTGCTGCATAATGTTCTCAGTAAATGTCTGGTGAATATTTAATTGAATAGCTCCAAAGGGAAGTATAGAAATATAAGAACGAACTCTGTGCTTTTGCTACACTTTGCTTATGGTGGACCAGGAACACAAATGTTGTAAATAACTGACATGCTTGAATTTTTTCTAAGCATAGGTTTATATACTCATTGGGATAGTGGGTCTAAAACTAAGGAATGGAAATGGATGGTATGATGGCATTTCACCAGCATCAACAAGAGCAAAAATATGAGTGCTTCCTGATTATTCAAATCCAGCTTTTATTAAACTCCATTTAGTTTTCAGAAAGATTAAATATTTAGCATAGACATATGTCCATTTAAGTTATAATTTTAATCAAGTACTATATGCCAAGATCTTACTCATTTTAAATTTCGGGGGTTTTAAGTGTGGGGTCTATTCTTGAAGAACATGGTTATATTTTATGAAAATTATTATTAGCTAGGTTGATGAAAAATATTCTGCATGTTTGTATATATTTCTATATATGTCTTTGTGAATCTATTGTGTATTTAAAACTTTAAAGCTCTTGTTTTAATCATGGCCTTTCTACTTACCTAATGAACTTAAAAAGTGGAAAAACGTTTCTCAAAAGCTGAGCTCCCATTATTTCTGGAAATAACACATTTTATCTTGTAATATAAAATTATCTGAGGATATGAACAGTCACATTTCACAAAGGAAAAAAAATCACTTTGTGTGTGTGTGTTAGTGCAGGTGTGTGTGTGCATGAGTATGTGTATACCAGCAAAGTTGAATTTATTGCTTAGATTGTATGGCAGTACTTTCTTACTTAAGCAAGTTTGTTATTATTCTCAGATGCAAACAATATTAGAGATCAATGACTAAATTTTCCAGATGTGGCCTGAAGAGATTTTCACTGGAAATATGTAAGTATCTTGAAAGTTAGCATATTATCGTGCTGTACATATTGCTATTAATTGTGTGAAATCAGTTGTTTTTCAAAACCTCCTGTTTGAAATAATCTTGGCAGTACTACATTCTTAGCAAACTCCTTTTCCATAGATAAATACAATGGAAAATTTTGACCTGTTCTTGTGCAGATGATCACAGATTTGGAATATGATCTCTCTTACTGAAATTTATTGTATTGCTCTAAGATTTGTGACGCCTTAGGGAAACAAAATGAATAATTTACTTTTGAAGACTAAGAGTTCTATTTTTCAAGAATAAAGCAAAAAGTTAACAACTTTTACATTTTATTTATTTGAACTTATAAAAAAACAATTCCAATGGTTAATTTTTAAGGAGTGAAATTTTGTGATATACTATGTATATCATGGAAAAAGCATTTTACACAATGTCCTTCATGGCACATTTTGATAATTTCATCTTCCCCTACTTCTAAGAACAATGGTTTGTTTCATGCTTTACTCTAATGACTATTTCAGAAGAATGAAAGACCACATTTGTGGGAAATGACATTTCAAAACTGGGAAAAAGGGAAGAGTATATTCATGAGAAAACAATGATTCATTTTAGAGGATAATTCTTTCTGATGCCCTATAAATCAGACTTAAATATATAGTTTATTTCTTCATTCAATCAATAATTATTGAAGGCCTACTAATGTTCAAAGCTCTGTTTTATCAACATTATTTTGGTGAGCAACACAGAAAAAATTCCTCCTCTATGCAGGACCTTTTTATGGAGGAGTCTGATTATAAGCAGGGAAAACTATAAGGTCATGTAAGGTAATAACTATAAGGTAAAAAGGTAAATCATGAGAAGTACTATCAAGAAGATAAAAGAGGGTGATGAAATAGCAAGCAATTAGTAGAGAGAGGAAGTTGCAATTATACTGGAAGTCAAGGAAGGTACTACATGCGGTCTGACTGTAGGAATTTAGATAAGACTTGGTAGTTTAAGGGTACTGCATATCACAACACACACCCACACCCACACATGCATACACATAAATTTGTTTAAAACATGCACACAAATACTTGGGTGCATTTGTCACGTTGCGTCCATTATTGCAAGCACAATGTTGGCTTTGACTTTAAATACTTACCTTTATGACTAGTGGCATTCAGGTCCCTGGAAAAGACTTCAACTATCTTTGCCTTATGTTCTCTAAAAACTACAGTGGAGGTTTCGCATTGTCTACCATTGATGTTGAAGTGGACACTGTTTTGGAGTTTATGGAAGATTTGAGCATACTGAGGTAAGAAATCTTACTGAGGTAAGCACTTTAATATATTCATATAAAATATGAATACTGAGGTAAGTAAATACAAATTCCGCACAGTTTAATGCATAGATTCTCTTATAGAAGGAGTCATTTCTTAGTATAACAGTTGGTCTATTTTCCTGCTATGTGTTTTCTAATTTTTGTTTCTGGATATTGCAAATCAGGATAGTATTTGCAATATATGCATATACACATGCATACATCTGTATGTATATCAATATACATCTATATCATCTATATCAGAATATCTATGCATAGAAGATCTAATGTAATATGTATATGTCTTATACCAATTTTTTACATATAGATGTTCTATAAACACTAGAATTGAAAAAGTTGTTGGGGCGTCTGGGTGGCTTAGTCAGTTGGGTGGCTGCCTTCAGTTCATGTCATGATCTCACGGTTTGTGAGTTGGATCCCCGTGTCGGGCTCCGTGCTGACAGCTCAGAACCTGGAGCCTGCTTAGGATTCTGCGTCTTTCTCTGCTCATGAGCAGCCCCTCCCCTGCTCATGCTTTGTCTCTCTGTCTCTCAAAAATAAACAAAGAAAAACATTAAAAAATTTTAAAAAGAAAATTTTGTGATTTTATTATATACTACTTATGTAAATATATGAATTTAATATATACTTAAAACATGCAAATTTATTTAAATAAAAAATGTTTATATGAATATATTAAAGTGCTATATATTTTTAATTTTAAATTGATAGCCATAAGTTATTACCTGCCTTCTGTCTTTCTAATTTTAATAATATTATTTAAAAATTAACTATTTAAAAACATGACAAATAATATTACTGACATTTATACTTAAATGTTTACAATATTAACAAAAGCATATTCCAATAATATATATTTTAAGTATGTTCAAAAATGGCATACTTAGACACTATTATGTTAATGAACTCGACTTTAAATAAATAAGGTATGTACTCTAAACAAAATCAATTAAATATTAATTTCTATTCTTTTAATCATTATTGTGAATTTGTTCCAAATTGTACAAACACACTGAGAACAACAACTCAATGAATTATATTGCTAAAATGAAGGCAAGGAAATTAAATTCATGGAATCATTATGTTTATAAAATATGCATCTCTTTATTCTATTACTAACCTAAACATCACCAGTCCTTCAACCAGAACACTGAGACATGCAATAATAATTACATTAAATTCAATTATCTGATATTTTGCCCACCTGCAATCACATAAACCTTATTGCTCTACATAAGGACATATTTGGAGGATGTAACAAAACACAACATACTCTTGTTAGCTTGTTAGCTGGCCATTTAGACATGAGGTCTATGAGTTACCCCAAGCCCAGCAAATGTTGGGATAGACCTGTCTGTAAGGCAATATGTCAGCTATGCACAACTCTGAGAGCAACGAGAGAAAGATGCTTGGTGTGTAAGAAAAACAGCAGAAAGCAGTGTGACTAACGCCCAGATTGCTGGGGAGAATAGAAGAGAGATCAGATGGGAAGCAGGTATCCAGAGCAGATACGGTAGTGGTTGACACCAGATTGGTAACGTCGTAAGTGGAGGAAGATGGAATTTGCATACGCTTTGGAAACATTGTTGACAGGACTGACGACAGATTCCATACAGATAGGGATGAAAGAATCGAGATGATTCTTAAGTTGTGTTTCTTGAGCAAATAGAAGATAAATTCAGGTAATGCATCCACTTACTGATATGCAATCAATAATTACTCCAAAGATTGTTTTACTATACATATGCATGAGGGTAGATGGCCAGCAATGGAAAAGTGATAGCAGTAACAAAAAACAATGGTGCCTAATGTCTGAATATTCCATTGTACTTATAAAGGATTCACTGCACTGTTTCATTTGACCCCATCACAATTCTGTGGAGCTATTTATTTTCTAAATGTTGCAGATAAAATTACTGAAATGATATATTACTTAAGTGCCTTATCCAAGATCTCAAAGGTTCAGATCTAAGTAAAGAGTGGGGAAGAAGTAGAGTCCTGTCTCAGAACCTCCTACTAATGTCTACTTGAGCACTGTGTCCAGCACTTCTGAATTCAAGTACTAGTCTTTCTACTCTATCACAGCCTGTATTACAGTGCATGAGGAGTTGGCTATCAAGGCTTTTGGCTCTAAATGTCTATGGTTTGTTTGCTTTAACTTGGATCCTAAAGGTAGCAATAAAAACCTATCTATAGAAATAGCAGAGACTCACTTTCCTCCCTACCTATAGTGAGGAGGCTTCTCCATTCACCTTAACTTTATAGCACCCTGAGCATTCTATTACTCTTTCACTTTATCTGCAAACCCCATTATAGGTTTCTGTAGTAACCTTTAAAAATGTTTTTTTTTTTTAAATTTTGGCGCTCAAAAATCTTAGAACCTTCAACCATTAGCTTAAGCAGTACTAACCTGCTGCCCACAGTTCCCTGGGGCTGCATCCTTGTCTTCAAATGAACTTCAGTATATAGAGTAACAGGTGACTGTGTTCCTTTGTAGTTCGTGAAGATTGAGTTTTAATGAATCATTAGTTTTGCAGTATAGGAAACTGGGTCCACTTTTCAAAAGGTCAGCAGAGTGCTGTCATTCTTTGTATGGGTCTTCAATCTCTAAGTAAATGATGCTGTACTTAAATACGTACGGTATTTGATATTAGGTTTTGCACTAATAAAAATTGGAGGGGTACTCACTGGCAAAATCTGATCAGGTAGTGGCTAAAGTAGAAATTTGTAATGGTACTAAGTGTATCAACTAAACCTTAAAAGACAAGTTTTTTAAAAAAAATTTAATGTTTTATTTATTTATGAGAGAGAGAGAGAGAGAGAGAGAGAGGGAGAGAGAGCGCATGATTGGGGAGGGTCAGAGAGAGAGGGAGACACAGAATCTGTAGCAGGCTCCAGGCTCTGAGCTAGCTGTAAGCACAGAGCCCAACGTGGGGTTCGAACCCACAAGCTGTGAGATAATGACCTGAGCCAAAGTCGGATGCTTAACCAATTGAGCCACCCAGGCACCCCTTAAAAGACAAGTTTTGACTCAACACAGACAAAATGGAAGGCAACTTTATTTCTGTTCATCTTTATATTTTCAGAAATGATAGCTTACATAATATTTTAGCAAAGTCTGAACCTGTCATCTTGATGTGAAATACAAAATTTGTACTATATAAATATACTATAACTTAAAAGCAATGTAGCTATTTGAAAATATTGCTGATTTAAGGTAGCAGTCTCTTTAAACCAGAAGTTTGACTATAGAAGGATAAGTTGAATTATAAATTATAAGATTTCTAACTCTTATCTCATCATTAATGTTGATCTTTACCAATAACATTCTACCATAAACAATGACTCTCTTTTGGTGATGCTCTTGCGCTTAAGCAGAACTTTTTAATCTTTTTTTGGTTTGTAGATACTTCTGAATTGAATAAAGTTATGGACACTCTTTTTAGAAAAAGTCTTGTGTATAGCAGTAAATGAATTTTGCTCAGGTTCACAGAAATTCATCTCTTAGAGAAGAATCTCCATTCTAATTAATTACTTCCACTGGCGACTTAAAATGTATTGTTCCTTATATAAAATAGAAACTTTTATTACTTATTACTGTCCATATAATACTATATGCAAAGTTTTGGGGGGTTTTGTTTGGTTTTTAAATTTTAAATGTTTTATTTATTTATTTATTTATTTATTTATTTATTTTTGAGAAAGAGAGAGAGTGCACAAAAAGGAGGAAGCTGACTCTAGGTTCTGAGCTGTCAGCACAGAGCCTAACGGGGGGCTCGAACCCATGAACTCTGAGGTCAGGACTTGAGTTGAAGTCAGATGTTCAACCGACTGAGCCACCCAGGAACCTCAGGTTTCTTTTCTTTCCTTTCTTTCTTTTTTCTTTTTTTAACATATCAAGTCATAGTATACCATAGACGGAAGTAAGAAATTGTACTTGAGAATGTCAGTGCATAAGCAACTAAATTCTTTCAGTGTTGGAGCACTGCCATTTTTGTCTCTAATGCCTGTCACCAAATGTTCTACTAGCAAAACTCCAAGCTGACTCTCTTAAGATTATAAGTGTATAAGCTAAATAAATGGGTTAGTTGCTGATGTATAGGGAATGCACTGGGGGTGCCTAGGTGGCTCAGTCGGTTAAGCTTCAGACTCCTGGTTTCAGATGAGGTCATGATCACAGTTTGTTGAGTTCAAGTCCTGGATCGGGCTCTGTGCTGACAGTATGGAGCTTTTTTGGGATTCTCTCTCTCCCTCTCTCTCTGCCCCCATGAAATTAAACAAACAAACAAACAAATGAATGAATGAATGAATGAAATGCATTGGCCTTTTGGTGCTGCTTCAGGCATATGTTTTTCTTCTTTTTCATCGAGGTACTTGTTACCTAAAGTTAAATGCATAAACCATCGGTCTACAAATTAGTTTGACAAATATGATCATTGGTGTAACTAATTCACTAATCAGGATTTCCTTCAGCTCATCATGTTCTTTTTGTCCTTTTCTATTCTATTCAAAATTCCTGTGGGCAACTCTTGTTCTTATGTCTCTAAATGAAATAAAATATAGTACATTTTTTGGACTGGCTACTTTCATTCAACATAAAGGTTTTGAGGTTCATATATGTTATGAAGTGCACCAGTAGTTCATTTTTTACTGCTGAGTGATACTTTAATTTATGATTACCTTCCAGTTGGTTCATCCTTTCTCCTACCAGCACGTTTCATTTCTCAACAATGGCATTACTGGGTCATAGGATTAGTGTAATGAACTGTCAAAAAAAGTTTTGCAAATGACTGTACACTTCAACCTCTGCACTCGTTTCTTCATATCCTCACTGAAGTTCGATATTACCAGGGTTGTTGCTTTTAGCTATTCTGCTTATCTAGAATCCTTTATCATTGTTGTTTTATTACACATTTTCTAGATTATTAACAATGTTGAGTACCTTTTTGTGCACTTAAGGGTCATCCATTTTTACTCTTTTCGGAAGTCATTTTTTCAGCCTTTGCACATTTTGTTTTATTTATTTATTTATTTATTTATTTATTTATTTATTTATTTTTAATGTTTTATTTATTTCTAGGAGAGAGAGAGACACACACAGCGTGAGCAGGGGAGGGTCAGAGAGAGAGGGAGTGACAGACTGAAACAGGCTCCAGGCTCTGAGCTGGCAGTCAGCACAGAGCCCGACGCGGGGCTCGAACCCAGGAACCGCGAGATCATGACCCGAGCGAAAGTCGGATGCTTAACCAACTACGCCACCCGGGCGGGCGCCCCTGCACATTTTGTTTTAAATTGAGATGTCATTTGTTCCATTATTGATTTGTGAGTACTTTGCACATTTTGGATACAATACTTTGTCAGATATTTGCCTTGTATTTGTGCTTTTTGTGAGTCGATGGTATGTTTTCTCACTTTGTTAAGAGTGCTTTGGGGGGGCCTGGGTGGCTTAGTTGGTTAGCATCCAATTCTCGATTTTGGTTCGGCCATGATCTCATAGTTTATGAGATCAAACCCTGTGTTATGCTCCTTGCAGATAGCACAGAGCCTGCTTGGGATTCTCTCTCTCTCCCTCTCTCTCTAACCCTCCACTGTTCATGAGCACATAGTCTCTCTCAAAATAAGTAAACTTTTAAAAAAAGAGTGTTTTGGATGAGCAAAAGTTTTTTAATTTTGAAGAATTCCAATTTATCATTTTCTTTTATGCTATGTGCCTTCTGCATCTTATCAATATTTGCCTACCCCTGTTTTGCAATCATTTTGTCCTTTTTTGTTGTTGTTAGAAATTTTACAGCTTTTGTTTCTACATTTTGGTCTGCATTTATTTCAAGTTAATTTTTATATATTTTGCATACTGAGAATTGGGATATCTTATTTTTCCAAATGGATATACTCCTATACTTTTATAAAGGTAAATTAACTATATATGTTAAGGTCTATTTCTAAACTCTGTTTTGTTTCATTAAGCTAAAATTCCATACTGTCTTGATAACTGTAGTTTCATATGAATTTTTGAAATCAAGTAGTGTAAGATCTCCAACTTTATTCTTTATTTTTCTCCTTCCTTCCTTCCTTCCTTCCTTCCTTCCTTCCTTCCTTCCTTCCTTCTTTCCTCCGTGTCCTCTTCCTTCCTTCCTTCCTTCCTTCCTTCCTTCCTTCCTTCCTTCCTTCCTTCCTGCCTTCCTTCCTTCTTTCCTTTCTTTCTTTCTTTCGTTATTATAGAGCCTATCTTTTCCATATGAATTTTTTGATCAGCTTATTAATTATTGCAAAAATTTCACGGGATTTTTATTGTTACTGAATCGAATCTGGGAAGATCAATTTGAGAAGAAATGATCTCTTTATAATATTGAGTCTCACAAGTCACAAGCGTGGTATATTTCTTCATTTACTTAGGTCTTTGTACATTTCTCTCAACATTTTTTTAATAGTTTCCAGGATACTGGTCTTGCACAAATCCTTGCAAATTTTATCTCTAAATATTTCATACTTTCTGATGCAATCATGAACAGCATTTAAAAAAATTTGTTTTCCAATTGACCACTGCTATTATATTTGACATACATTTGACTTTTTGGTATCTTTACCTTGAAATCTATGATACTGATAAATTTCCCTGTTTGTTAGCCTTTTTTTGTTTATATTGAAGAATTTTCTTCACACAAAGTTCATTTCATCAATGAACAAAGACAGTTGTAATTCTGTCTTTCCAATCCCTATGCCTTTTATTTCTTTTCTTACCTTATTATACTGGCTAGGACCTACAGTATAGTTGAATACAAGTAATGCAAATAGACACCTTTTCCCTCCTCCTAAATCTTGTAGGGAAAAACACTCCATCTCTTCCTGGTTAAGTATGATGTTAAGATTTTTTAAAATAGATCTTCTTTATAAAATTGATAAAGTTTGTTTTTATTGGTCTTTGCTCAGATATTTTATAACATGTAGAGGAAGAGCTTTAAAAGTGCTTTTCCTCAGAAAGTCTGGGTGGCTCAATTGGTTAAGCGTCGGCTTCAGTTCAGGTCATGATCTGAAGTCATGAGTCACAAACTCAGGTCATGAGTTCAAGCACCCCATTGGGCTCTCTGCTGTTAGTGCAGAGCCCACTTTGGATCCTCTATCTCTCAATCTCTCTGCTTTTCCCCAAAGGATGCTCTCTCTCCCTCTCTCAAAATATAAATAAGGATTAAAAAAATGTTTTTCCTTCAGCCATTGGGATGGTCATCTGAAATCTTTAAGGGCTTTTCCCTGTTACTTGGCAGATTTCTTTAATTGAACTTTGAATATTTAACAAACTTTGCATCCCTGGAATAATTCCAATGTAATTGTGATATAGTATGTTTTAAAATTATTGCTGCATTTTATATTTTCAAATACTTAGTTAAAAATGTTTTCATCTATATTCACAAGACATATTGGTCTTAGTTCTCCTTGTTTGTAATATACTTGTCAGATTTGGCTATCCAAATTCTTCTGGACTCTTAAAATTAGCTCAGAAATGTTCTCTAATGCTCTATTTTCTGAAATAATTTGTCTAGAATTGGTGTTAATTTTCCTTAGGTGTTTGATATAAAAATAGCAATACTCCCTGGGACCAAAGTTTTCCTTGAGGAGGAGGTTTTATTTAAAAATTCTATTTAAAAAATCAGATAAAGGAGTATTTAGATTTCCTATTGTTGTTTCAGTTTTGATAAGTTGCATTTTTCAAAGAATTTGTCTTGTTAAATATGTCACCATAAAGTTTATTACACAATTCTCTTATCTTTTAATATCTATAGGATCTGTGGTGATGTCTTCTCTTTCATTGCTAACAAAAGAAATGTGTTGCTTCTCAATGTTTTTTAATGTCTTATTTATTAGAATTTTTAAAAATTTATTAATATTTTCAAAAAAGTAACATTTTTACATTTTACATTTCAAAATTTTCTCTATTTTTTACTTTCTATTTTATCAATTTCTACTGCTTTTTATTTTTTAAATAATTTTAAAAATATTTTTTAAAGATTTATTTATGTTTGAGAGAGAGGGAGACAGATCACAAATGGGAGAAGGGCAGAGAGAGAGGGAGACATAGAATCTGAAGCAGGCTCCAGGTTCTCAGTTGTCAGCACAGAGCCTTATGTGGGGCTCAAACCCATTAACCGTGAGATCATGACTTGAGCTGAAGTTGAACACTTAACTGGCTAAACCATCCAGGCGTCCCTCTGCTCCTTTTTAAATTCATATTTCTCCATTCTTTAGTTTGTATAATCCTGTTGATGGGTCTTTAAATTCAGTGGGCTTTCTTCTACAGTGTCCAATCTGTTCTAAGCTCATCCAGTGAATTATTCATTACTGACATTTTGCATTTTTTTCACTAGATTGTTTTTTATACAATCCTCTTATTTTACCAACTACATCACAGCTGAATCTAGAGTATATTGCATGCTTTGTCCAAAAGAGCTGATACATAGCTCACATTTATGTAAGTCAGAGGTAGAAATTCTGCCTGATCTCATCAGTGTATATTAGACATAAAACAAACCATAGCTCTTTTTTACTACCATATCTTATACTCTGCTAAGGAAAGAGGTGGGGTCAATAACATTTTACCATATTCATGTATTTTTAGTGTTGAATACATACCAAAATACACTAAAAAGTGAAAAGCTGGATCAATTTTCAAAAAATAATCCAAAAGAAATGAAAGGATCATGCAAGGTGGTAAAATGTCCTTAAGCAGTGGCTTTTTTTTTTCTTTTTACAAACATCTGTTTCCAATATGAGACATAGTTTAGGAAATCAGTCACTTAGAACTAAGAAAATTTTTTAAAGCCTTTTGTTAAAAATTCATATATGACCCAAACACATTAACAAACACTGCAACCTAGTCAGGCCTCAACATAAAGGGTGAGTATTCTCTAAGGAGGAGATGATTGCTTTTGATGCTTTTGGATTTAGATTTTAGATTTAGATGAGTAATGAAATAGAAATCTATTTAGCTTGTACTTAGTGAGTGTATCTCAAACTTTAATCCTTTTAAGAGCCATTTAGAGAATTAATCATGCAGCTTCCTAGGTGTAATTGAGTGGTTCTAGAGTGACATCCAGTAACATTAACTTTTAATTAGCTTCCAGGTTATTGTGTCTTCAACCACATGTCCTCAAACTATTGAGTAGGAGGCAATTAATATTAGATCCCATTTCATAGTTAGAAAAGTCCCATGAGATCACCAACACCATCTTGAATTTAAAATAGACCAAACTGATGTAAAGGTCATTAAAAGGTATAAAAAAGATGTGAGCTCAATATTTTTTAAGTGTATTTATTAATTTTGAGAGAGAGAAAGAGAGAGAGAGAGAGAGAGAGAGAGAGAGAGAGAGAGAGAGAGAGCATGAATAGGGGAAGAGCATGGAGAGACAGAGAGAGAATCCCAAGCAGGGATCAATGCAGGGGTTGAACTCACACTCACTAACCATGAGATCATGACCTGAGCCAAAATCAAGAGTCAGATACTTAACTGACTGAGCCACTCATGCACCTGAAACTAAGTTTTTTTTGCCTCTTATGACCATGGTCTTTTAGTGAACCACATACTTTGCTTTCTAGCCAGGTATAGAGTGTAGCTACATCTTCTTAATTTCCAAAGTCTTAACCCGCAAACCAATTCAGTCCTCTTACAAACTCTTCTTTCTTTCTTTAAAAAAAAAATTTTTTTGTTTTATTTATTTTTGAGACAGAGAGAAACAGAGCACAAGTGAGCGAGGGGCAGAGAAAGAGAGGGAGACACAGAATCTGAAACAGGCTCCATGCTCTGAGCTGTCAGCACAGAACCTAATGAGGGGCTCAAACTCATGAACCCCAGATCATGACCTGAGCTGAAGTCGGACACTTAACTGATTGAGCCACCCAGGGGTCCTTCAAACTCTTATTTCTTTAAAATGCAATATTAAGAGTCCTTAAGTCAACCTTGATAATTCCTTCTCCCGTAGTGCCTCCATCCTCTTTCATTATCAAGTGGAAATTTTGACTTTACATCCTAAATATGCCTTGAGTCTCTGCATTTCTTTCCATCTGCAGCACCATTGTCCTGATGCAAGCTACCATCCTTTCTCTGAACAGCATTTCACTAACATCCACTCGTGTGCACTTTCAGTCTATTGTCCACATTGTAGCTGAAGCGATCATTTCAAAATGCACATCTGATCATGCTTAAAATATGTCAATGGTTTCCCATTATTTGGTGGATAAAGAACAGAATTCTTTTTTTTTTTTAAATGTTTTATTTATTTCTAGGAGAGAGAGAGAGACAGCGTGAGCAGGGGAGGGTCAGAGAGAGAGGGAGTCACAGACTGAAACAGGCTCCAGGCTCCGAGCTGGCAGTCAGCACAGAGCCCGACACGGGGCTCGAACCCATGAACCGCGAGATCATGACCTAAGCGAAAGTCGGAAGCTTAACCGACTAAGCCACACAGGCGCCCCAAGAACAGAATTCTTAATATGGCCAACATAGCTCTACACAATTTGTTCTCTATCTGTTTCTGTAGCCTCATATGTACCAGGATTTCTCTGTTTCTCTACTATAGATACTTTGGACTTTTACAACTTTAATATATGCCATATTCCCTTCCTCCACAGGGCCTTTGTGCATACCACAAGCTGAAATGCTCATCACCTCATCTTTATCTAACAATCTTTCATTTTGTACGTCTGAACTAAATTATTACCTTCTCTTGGAGATCTTGTGGATTTCCCTGAATAAGTCAAATTACCAAATTATAAGTTTACAACTCACCCTGTACCTATTCTTATAAATGTTTTCATTATTTATTTCTATCTGTTATTGTGAATACTATCTTCCAATAAGGTTGTTGACTTTATAAAAGCAGACTAAACTTAATTTTGCTCTCCATTTTCAACATTTATCCCAGTCCCTAGAACACATGAGGAACTCAAATATTTTATGAATGATCACACAAATTAATTAATTAGCTTAACAGTGAGTTTCTTGGCAAGAAAGACAATGTAGTTAAAGAAATATGGATTTGAGAGGCATCTAGGTGGCTCAGTCAGTTAAGCATCTGACTTTAGTTTAGGTCACGATCTCATGATCTGAGTTCCAGCCCCACATCAGGCTCTATGCTGACAGCTCAGAGCCTGGAGGCTATTTCAGATTCTGTGTCTCCCTCTCTCTGCTACTCTCCCACTTATGTTCTTTCTATCCCTCTCTCTGTGTCTCTGTCTGTCTCTCTGTGTCTCTGTCTCTCAAAAAGGAATAATGAACATCTCTATTTCCCTAAGAAATTTAAGGATTACCTATAAAAGGAATATTATAAGATACCTTACTTAATTTTTTCCATAGGAAACTATAATTAAGTCAGAATAATAGAACAACAATTGTAAAGTATAAAATATTTGTGCTAACAACATTGAGAATTAAAATACAACCTAATTTAAAATATATTTAAAAGATGCTAACATTATTTCCAAGAATAAAATTTCCAGGGGCACCTGGGTGGCTCAGTCGGTTAAGTGTCCGACTTCGGCTCAGGTCATGATCTCACGGTTTGTGGGTTTGAGCCCTGCATCGGGGTCTGTGCTGACAGCTAGCTCAGAGCTTGGAGCTTGCTTCAGATTCTGTGTTTCCCTCTTTCTCTGACCCTACCCTACTCATGCTTTCTCCCTCTATCTCTCTCTCTCCCTCAGAAATAAATAAAACATTTACAAATTTTTTTAAAAAAGAATAAAATTCCTATTATTTCCTAGAAACTATCATGTTGACTCAGGGGAATTAGATGGAAACCCAACAAAATCATCTTTTTGTGATTCAGTATTGGATGGGTTATTGGAATCTGTGACCAAAATACATCTGTGGATGCAAATACAAGCTCAGCCTTATTCTTTTCCTTAAGCCAGCCAAGCACTGCTTATAAATCACCCAGAAGCAGCAATAATGGGGTATGTCTTTTCTGAGGACCCACTGTTCATAATGAATTTTCCCCAGTTAGCCCTTAAAATATCTATGAAGCAGATTCCTGAATTTTTCTATTTTAAAAATAAAGTAACTGCCATTTTAGTTATTCTGAAGTTGACACACAGAATGCCAAATAAGGTATGTATGAAAAGTACCATTTACCAAAATATCTTCCTCAGAACATGAGTGATAGGTAAAGATGTTAACTGTTATTCTTTATTAAAAAGTTAACTTTTGATCTCTGATAAAATAAGTTGAAAAAGTTAACTCAGTTTCTTTATTGTGGGACTTCTCAGAAGTGAGTTTGATGTTTTAATATGCATTGTGATCCTCCAAAATAGAGTTAAATAGAACACAGAATTTCCCATATTCATTTGGCCTCTTAAAATATTAATATAGTTCAAGAAATATTTCAAGAAACTTTCATGGCTTGTGGAGCACAGTTTGGGAAATTGTGATATTATAATGTATGTGGTTGAAAACTATATAAACAAAGTGCCAGTATTTTCTCTCACCTCGAGTCTCAGCTCCTTTTAGCATGTTTGGGAAAGGCGTTGGAGGGGAGGGGGTTATTTAAATATTGAGTTTTTAAGTTGACTGTGAATATGCTGAGTTCTATAATTTTCTAAATAATTTTTGGACTTGTTTTCCTTGTCTGAAACTCAGGGAGATTAAAAAGAACCTAAGCTCATTGTCTAGAAGCCAATGGGCATAGAGTTTCAGTTAGGCAAGGTAAATAAATTCTGGAGGTGTGCTGTTCAATACTGTTCTTATAGTCAACAATACTGTATTGTACACCTAATATGTTATGAGGGTAGATCCCATGTTGTGGTTCCTACTGTGATAAAATAATAAAATAAAATAATAAAAAAAATTTGTGAGCTCAAGATGCACATAATTTGGAACAAAACAAGATTTATTGGGAGTGCTTGGGTGGTTCAGTCGTTTAAGCACCTGACTCTTGATTTTGGCTCAGGTCATGATCTTATGGTTCATGAGATCAAGACCTGCTTGAGACTCTGTGTGGGCCTGCTTGGTATTCTCTCTCTCTCTCTCTCTCTCTTTCTTTGACCCTCCCTCACTTACTCTTTCTCTTTCAAAATCAATAAATACACATTTAAAAGACCTAGATTTATCTGACTCCACATACTGTGTTTTTTTTCTACTAAAGTTTAGATCTATTCATGTTACTGTTTTTCACTGGGATGCAATTCCACAGGATGGTTAAGAACATGGGCTTTGGGCTCAGACTGTTCAAGAATACCAGTACCAATAAGATATGTACACTTGTGATTTACATGCACTAAAAATTCAATAGTTTGGGGGCGACTGGTTGACTCAGTCAGCTAAATATCTAACTTTGGCTCAGGTCATGATCTCACAGTTTGTGAGTTTGAGCCCTGCATCGGGCTCTGTGCTGATGACTCAGAGCCTGGAGCCTGCTTCAGATTTTGTGTCTCCGTCTCTTCCCTTCCCCCACTCACACTCTGTCTCTCTCTCAATAATAAACATTAAAAAATTCAAAATTCAGTATTTTCACCTATACAAAGAGAGAAATAATAGGATCGCCATAAGTATTAAACAAAATAACGAATATACAAAGGCACAGTGAGTGTCCCCAAATAGTCATTACTACTATCATGCATACTACCTGGGTTGGAGAAATGGTCTTATAAAGACAGCTTGTATACATAAACAAAATATGGAGAATTGAGATATTTATTCCAAAAGGTCAAACAACAAATATTTAGAAAAAAAACATGTTAAAGTATTTTATTTGCAGTTTATTTTGACCATTGTATCTCATTATTTGTTATCAGGGTTTTTTTTGTAACCTGGTTTAAGGAAGTTTATGACCAGATTAGTCCGTGACTACTAAATCATAAGCAAAATTTTATCTGTACATAGCTACAGGTTGTCCCTCTGATAGAAGTTTTAAGACTTTTTCCAGATTCTTTACCCTTAGAATTTAATCATCTCTTACTTTTATTTCCATCCACATGATTTGTTTTGATATAAGTTACACGGCAAGACCTTTTGTCCTGTATAAATGAAATCATTCTTTGGAGATTTTCAGCAGTGTTGAAGTTCCCAGGTCTCTTTGTACAGCCACAGGAACTTGCAGGTACTACCTTTCAATAATTATTGGGTATACAGAAAAACTTAGGTGGCATTTTGCAAGTACTTAAATATCAGATTGATGATCAAATATGCTGCACATGTACACACACTTGTACGCAAAAGAGTGATCTGATAATATCACCATCTAGTCTTCCCTGCTTAAAAAAAAACACTAAAACTACAACTTATAATGTGTAAATATAAGAAAGGGCTTAAGGGGAATAGTTTTTATTAAATAGTAATATAGTAAGAGTGCTTACTCTTATTGACCATCTTCAAGTGCACTAGCATAGTACGTTAAGGGAAAAAGGTGTGATATTCATTTCAAACTCTGATATCATACCAGATATTGATTGTTATTGTTTAGAAATATCTTACACACTTTCTTGTACCTCATGGTAAGATTCTCAGAAATAGTATGTAACAGACTCATTGGCCAGCAGTGTTCTATTAGGTTGACCAAAGGGAGGCATTCATTCAAGTTCGAATGGCAGAAGAGAAATAAGTTATTATTTTATGGAAGCATACATCAGTGATCAATGCATCCATGACAGACAGTGAATGTGGAGTATGTTTCCTGGCTCCCTGATTCCTTTGAGAGTCTGCTACCCCAGTGTTAGAGGAAACAGAGATGGTCACTTTGACGCTGCCCTTTGATTTGCAGAATTCCTGAAAGTTCTCTAACCATCCCTGCTCCAGACTCTTGACAGAAATATGAGTCTGATACCATATACTGAGTTACATTTTGTAAAGATATCTAGAAGGGCTTCTATTATCTAGAACAAATTTTGATTATTATAGACAGCATAATAAAAATAGCAACTGAAATAAGAAGGAGAGTGAACATAGCACCATATTGGAAGCCAAGGAATCTGGGCTTCTGTTTAATTTTCCTGTTAAAACTTGCTACATGACACATGATTTTACCTTCCAGGGCTCAGCTTTTCCATCCATGGTTTCAGATGATTTTAAGGGTGAATTTTTCCAAACATTTCAGGAAAAGATAACATTATCTTACACACCTGTACCAGATAATTTAAAAAAAAAAACAACGAAAGAATGTTTTCCACTGAATCTTAAAAGAACATTGCAAGAGATGAAAACTATAAGCTAATATCTCTCTCCTAAACATAGGCGTAAAACCCTAAGCAAAATATTAGAGAATCAAATCCAGTGATATACAAATGGCTAGTACATCACAACACAATCAGCTTCAATACATGAAAGTGATAGTGATTTAATATTAGAAAATAAATCAAGATGATTTATTATATTACAGAAAAAAGGAGGAAAAAAACCTTACAACCGTCTTAATGAATGCAAAAAATTGACAAAAGTTATAACCCGCATGGGATACAAACTCATAGAAAGTAACATCCTTAGTCTGTTAAAATGTCAGTTAAGTAAAAACAAACTGATGTTATATTTTATGGCTAAATTTTAATGATTTCTTATGGAGCTTGTGAACAAGCCAGGAATTGTTATCAGCAGTTGCATGCAACTTTGTGCTAGGAAGGCATAATCGATGTAATGGCGCCCAGCATAGCCCTTCTATGCAGTCGGTTCTCAACCAATACCGAGAAGGTGCTGAGTACTGCTATTCATATCACAAATGAGGGAAAATAATGAGAAATAACTGATTTAATCCAGCTGCTGCAGGAACATATGTTACAGTTGCAAGATGAGAAAACTGCCTTCCCTGACCACTTTTACTATTGAAAATAGAATCCATTGTCTTTATTGCACAGATTGAATTTTAAGTCAAAATGCTCTTTATTTTACTGTTTTAAATAACAACTCCAAAATTGTTTTTTTAAAGAGACTGCTGTAAATCACATGAGAAAAGGCAAGAATGAAAATCTGTACAATAATATACAGACAATAGTCTGGGAAAAAAGCCGTCCATATAACATTATCACTTAGCTGACATTGTCATCCAATTAACACTATCACTCCAAAGCAGGAGCTCAAGATGGCATGGGGGTGGGAATTTTAGGCTGTGTTGGGGATTTGATTTATCAGAGCAGGACAAAGTTCAGAGGAGAGGTAGGTAAAGGAAGCCTCAACTGTTGGAAATCTGTTGGTCATACCTTCGCTTTAAAGAAGTGTGCATTTCAGGTGACCAGTGTCCAGCCAAAAATAATACAGGAAAAACCTTGATAGTGACACTGTTTACAAACACTAGGAATTTTAAAGATTGAAATAGATAAACCTTTGGTTAAAAAAAGTATGTTTATTTGAAAAATATAGGAACAAACTAAAGAAGAGAAAATTCAACTAATAAATCTATTCTCTCTGATAACTACTGTTATTGCCATGTCCTTGTGATATTTTTCAATATATTCAGGATTACTGTGAGTTCTTATTAGCGAGTAAAAAAAGGAAATACATTCGGATGTGACTTCTTCCTTTTACTATGAGTTCACAAAGTGAAGAAAGAGGTGCTCACTGGTGTAAACAAAGAAAAATCTATAGGATCAGACATCAAAGTGAAGACAATCTTAAAATTTTTTTACCAATCTTAAAAATTTTTTAATGTTTGTCCATTTTTTTGAGAGAGACAGAGCATCAGTGGGGGAGGAGCAGAGAGAGAGGGAGACACAGAATCTGAAGCAGGCTCCAGGCTCCGAGCTGTCAGCACAGAGCCAGATATGGGGCTCGAACTCAGTTCGCGAGATCGTGACCTGAGCTGAAGTTGGATGGATGCTTAACCAACTGAGTCACCCAGACACTCCCACAGTGGAGACAATCTTAAGTGCAGTGAAGGAGAATGCACTTGTTGAATGTAAGTCTATATTATTTTCTGATGAGATTGAATATGCTTTTATTCAGTTCTTTCAGTGTTTCAATATTCAGCTTCAATATAACCTCTTTAGGCAAGCTCCATACCTCTCTTCTTCTCCCAGGTAGAATTCCCCTTCCTCTGCACCTTTATGTTCTCCTAAACCGACTTCTCTCATAAATTCTGTGAGACTTCATTGTACTTTCTTACCCTTTTTTTAAAAAAATTTTTAATGTTTTATTTATTTCTGAGAGACACACACACAGTGTTAGCAGGGGAGGGTCAGAGAGAGAAGGAGACACAGAATATGAAGCAGCTCCAGGATCTGAGCTAACTGTCAGCACAAAGCCCGATGTGGGGCTCGAACCCACAAACCATGGGATCACGACCCGAGCCAAAGTCGGATGCTTAACCGACTGAGCCACTCAGATGCCCCTGTACTTTCTCACCCTTAATGTATCAGCTTAAATACCATTCCTCAAGGAAAATGGCTAGACACCTATGATGAGGTTAACTCTTTCGCATACTCTCCTATAGCCCCCTAGACTTTGCTTACCAGCAATTATACTGGTGTATTTATGTACATAATTATGTATTTTATACCCTTTCTCAACCAGCTTACAAACTACAAGGGAAGAAACAATGTCATTACTTTGATGGCTTTGTTCTTTTGAACTGAGCCTACCTGCCGTATAACACACATTCAAAAAATATTGAAAAGGAGAAGAGGGAGAAAAGGAAAGAAGGAAGGGATGGAGGGAGGGAGGGAGGGAGGCTCTAAGGGGAGTTTTCCATCAAAGAAGATAGGGTGAGTGACCTGACGGATGGGGGAGAGTATGGAGAAAAGGGGACAAGTTCTTGCGAACTATCTCTAGATGGATAAAATAAGCCAACAGGTAGGAAAATAAGTGATGAACTTATCAAAGGTATGGTATAATCCTGCGTTCCTCTCCCATTGAAAACAATCCATTGTAGCCGCCTCTTAAGTCATTTCCGGTGCACACATCACATCCATCCAGCCCCGCTGACCTTGGTAATTTTGCCCCTACACATCTCCATCTGTCTTTGTGCAAAGTGCTTGCTTTTTCCTTTCAGAATAGGTCATTCATGTTTACAAAAGCTGTCCGTGCTTTCTATTTTTTAATTTTAATGTCTGGGATCTAATCTGCTTACTTGCACATCACTGAGGCTAGGTTGTGGGCAGGCTAGGCAGAACAATAGCTGCTGAGATTTTTACGCCCCACATGCAAAAAGGCGAGACAGTCTGGGAAAGGAAGAAGTATGGATTTCATTTACCTAGAGGAAACAACACTGATCTTAGTGTTTCTTTTTGCTTGTAAAAGGGGGGATATAAAGGTGGTGAAAAATAGTTTTTTGCCAGTCTATCTTCAAATGGGTAATTGGGAGGCTGGTAGGAATTTTCAAACATAATATAACAAAATCAAGGAACAAAAACGTTCCTTTTCATCTGCACAGAGGCTCTGTTGAAGCTGGAAATACTTGTGGGATATTAGGAATGAAAAATGTCAGCATGCACACTGCCCAGGCTTGCCTGGTTTATGGCTCCCACCTCGTGGCCGTCATTGCTGTCCAGTAAAAGAACCTCTTTGTCCCTGGAGCATTGCTTTTCAAAGACAAGAGCCATCCCCAAGTACCCCCTCAATTTCACATATAGGTCATGGCATTCAGAGAATAATGCGAGGGATGGCCCAAGAGCCAGTTCTTTCAATCACTGGGACATGAAGTTATTTAGTACTGGTTCGGCTAAGCCTTTTTGCTCCTCTGAATTTCCTTTCTGAATGGAAAGTCACTTTCCAACCAAAAAGACCTGAGTTCTTCAGTGGCTTGACATGCAAGGCTTGTAAACAAATATGAAGCCAAAGGGGCAGTGGGAAGGACATACAGGAGATGGAGAAAGAGGGACATGTCATTTAAAAGGCTTAACCTAAAGCCTGTATTAGTGGTATGTATGTGTGTGTGTGTGGGGGGGGAGGGTCCGTGTGGGTGTGTGTTTTGAAATCCACAAGAGGAGTGCCAATCCCATAATTTGGAGCTGAAATGATCCAGATCTTGAGATGAGCACATTTCCTGATGTTTTGGTAGATTGAGAAACTTGGCTTATGGAGAAAGACAAGATTGACATGGGTATTCTGCCCTCTGCCAGAAATCCCCCTACATCTCTAGCCTCAAGTAGGATCCTAGAGAGGAAGGATGAGCTTCTGGCCCCACCCTGGAATGCAGTGGTTTGTTTCTTAGAGGTAAGAACGCTGAACTCTGGCTCTCTCAAAGCAAATCATTTTCCAGTCCAACTTAGTGGTTCACATTTGTTAAAATTGTGGCACTGAAGGGGGACAATCTCTTCTCTTTCTGGATGTCTACTGTGAATACCAGCCATGTCATGTAGCTGAAGTCAGATCTAACCAGTTTTCCTGGGCATACTGTGCCTAAAACCCACTGAAAATAAGAAAGGTAGATGACCTTTGCATGAAATCAGTCATGATTGACACGACTGAGGTGGCATGAACATGTGACTTGTAACAGGGGATAGAGTCAAATGCAAAAACTTTAAAAAAATAAATTAAAGAACCAATAAAGAGACAGTGTCAGAGCAAAAAATACCCCCTAAACACCAGCACTGCACAGCACTGAGCTTCATTTTCATTCTAGCACCTTTACACAGATACTTAATGACTCTGACTGAACTTATATGCCTTACCTTTCCAAATACAGTAAAACCTTGCTTTGTGAGCATAATTTGTTAAGGAAACGTGCTTGTAATCTAAGGCACTTGTACATCAAAGCAAATTTCAAGAAACATTGGCTCAGTTGTGATCATGTGACATTGGGCATCATGTACGACTCTACTGCAAGACATCACTCATTTATCAAGTTAAACTTTATTAGAAGTGTTTGCACATCATGCGGAATACTCACTGAACAAGTTACTCACAATCCAAGGTTTTACCGTATTACAATCTAGGCAATCTGTCTTCACAGCTTGCTCTAACAAATAGGCCATAATAAAACTCTCTATTTTCTTGTCCTTTATTTTCCCTTACTTATTTCATTATGATCACTCTTGAAACTACAATGTACCTTCATATGTGTAGGCAAAGGATACAGATGTTGAAATAACTTAAGTCACCTTTTTTACCTCTTGCCCTAACTTTGAAAACAATTCTTTCATTCATGAATACATGAATGCATGCATTAATTGATTGATGGATAGATATTGTTTTGTGAAGGAAGTGTGACGTATGGGTTTTTCAAGGTCAGGTGTCCTACATTTGGGAAATGGGGAAAACATAGGGTTATGTTAAAATGAAAACAGTATTAAATAGATCCTGTCCTCTGGAGGAGAGAACTAGATTGGTAGATCTAAGATAATGTAAGACATTCTGGGTTTAGATGAATAGACCTGCTCTCTCTAATACTGATGAGTTTCCCAAATAGAAGCTTGAGTAGACCCACTGAGGGTGGAAGAAAGCAGATTATGGTTGGAGAAATGACACTATTCTTACTTTCCTTAGACCCACAGGCAGGGAGAGGGTGGTATTTTGCTCTCAGAAATATTCTCCTCCATCAAAGCACTAAGGAGTTTAACTGTGTGTGTCTGGTCTGGTTTGTTGTGATTGGAAGTTATTCCATTGCTTGGAAGACTATGGAGGGGCACCTGGGTGACTCAGTCAATTAAGTATCTGACATAGGCTCATGATCTTACAGTTCGTGGGTTCGAGCCCTGCATCGGGCTCTGTGCTGATTGGATCCTGTGTCTCCCTCTCTCTCTCTCTGCCCCTCTCCCACTCACTCTCTGTCTCTCAAAAATAAATAAGACATTAAAAAAAAGAAGAAGTATGGTGAGGCCACTTTTGGGCGACAGCCTTGAATAATGACAACTTGAGCAGGGGAGAAGACCCACAGCGACTACGGTGCTAACACAAACAAGCTCATTAAGCAGCCCACCTCCAAATAGCCATAGGTCCTAACTGACCAGTGGGCTACTCACAATCAGGCACAGTCCCTAAGATTAACAAAAAGTGAAAATTCCATACATTTTCATACTTCCTTACTCCACACTGTAACTGTAGCTCTTTGCCCCTGCCTTATGGCTGACAGTCTCTCTTTTGCTGTCCTGTGGCTGTCCCCAGCCTTATATCTTTGTTCTGCCTTGGGTGAATTTTTTCACTGCCTATGCCACCAGCCTCCATCCAATCAGAATGAGCCACAAAGTAGACATGTTCACGTAAAATGAATGGCACACTGCATGGTCAGTATGCATAGGTTTGAACGGCAATACTAATTAAAAAGTTTTCATATCACATTGCCTTCTGACATTACAGGCTATTTCTTTCCAGATACTGTGTCATCTCTTCCTCTTTTGTCTCTTTTCCTTCCGAACCCAACCATCTTCTTATAGGGCTTTCTTTTTTTCTTTCTCGGCTCTGCGTTTTCAGCAGTGACTCGCTGGGCAGTACCCCTCCTGGCTGAGTCTAATCCATGATGTCTCCTCCTTGACCCTGTAATATTTCCATCCAAATTCTTGATTTACAAGTGGCACCCAGAGAGTAAAAATCTGGGTAAATGTAGTAAATGTAGAGTAAATGAGAGTAAATGTAGACCAAAATATGCTCTGTATTTATAAATGTCTAAGTTTCTTGAAGATGAATAATGAAGACAGTACCCTTTTACACATGCACTCATTGAAAATATACAACAAATATTGTGTCACTACCATGTTCCAGGTACTATGCAAGGCCCTAGGAAAAAACTATGGGACAGGTAGATGTGGTTCCAGTTGATGGGAAACTTAAAGACTAATGTGTTTGATCACATTTGGTTACTAGCAACACTTTTCTTTTTTTTCACTAGCAACACTTTTATTTTATTTTTATTTGTTCTTATTTTTTTAAGTAGGCTTTACATCCAGTGCAGACCCCTTGAACTCAGGACAGACTGAGATCAAGGTCTGAGCTAAGATCAAGAGTCGGAAGCTTAACTGACTGAGGCATCCAGGAGCCTTACTTCTAACACTTTTGAACAGTTTTTTTAAAAGGCCTTGACCAAGGAGTACTGCTATGTGAATGGCAACAAACTCAACAGCATAAAACTTATGGTAGCTTTGGTTTCTTCTGGTCATTGTAGAAAAATATTATAAAACTCTTGAAAGTCTTTAGAATCTCAGACCAACACATGACTTTCTTCTCCCCTCAGCCTATTAATGACTTACATTAAAATACTCTTAAAATGCCTAACAAAAATATTCTTATTTACAGATGGCTTAGTAAGGTTTAATTTCAACCCAATCTAATTTTGTTAACCAAACTGAACTCTAGTTATTTTCCGTTAATAAATATATTTCTAACATCACAGCATAGCTATATTATTTACTAAACTTGCATAAAAAAATAGAAACCTACCTAGATTTATGCTGTAAGCTATATTTTTTTACTTTGGATAATTTGTAAGAAACAAATGAACAAAATGTAGGTCAAGAGGTGTAAAATGTTTAATTCCTTAACTTCAGAGGTATTCTCCAATCTTGAAAACTCATAGTTATCCTGTAGGTTTAATGGGTTTAGTCTAAGATTTCTTAGATATTGTCAGTAAATCTCTGTTTTTTTTTGTTAGCAAGAGGTATGGGACACCCCGATGTGAATCGATTTTTTTTATTGCTTTATCTCAAACATGGAACAGGGTGCCATGCATGCCATGCATGTAGTGGACAGATAGTAGGTGCTAGCTCCCTCATGTCTCTTTTGGATAAAATAGAAATTGGTGATGTTATAGCTGCATATATCACAATAGTATATTCAACAAATTTCATTAATATTGATACTTAAAACTTTTTTTATTGATTTACTTTATTCTCTTTTTACTTTTGCTACTATTTTTATTTTGAAAATGCCAATGATGAGTATTACAAAGAACCCTGCTTCATTGGCCTAGAATAAAAAATTGGAATGTGGGCATAGTCAGAAAAGAAGGACAAAAAAATCATTAAAAAGATAGGTATTCAGTCACCTCTGCATCCATCTCCTCTGCGTCCTGCAGGAGAAAATGACAGCTTTCCTTTGACATGGGTGAACAAACTAATCTCCAAAACCATCCTGGGATGTTTACAGTTTCAGTTATGGACCGGATTTTCTATTCTTTCACTTCTTCCAAACTTTCCTTCCATATCTCTACTTTGGTTCTTCTGTTCCTTCCTAAATTTCACCCTGGAGGGGTGCCTGGGTGGCTCTGTCGGTTAAGTGTCTGACTTTAGCTCAGGTCATGATCTCACTGGTTGTGGGTTCGAGTCCCAGGTTGGTCTCTGTGCTGACAGCTCAGAGCCTGTCAGCTTGCTTAGGTCTCTGTCTCCATCTCTCTCTGCCTCTGCCCTGCTCATGAACTGTCTGTCTGTCTGTCTCTCTCAAATATAAGTTAACATTAAAAGAATTTAAATTTCACACTGTAATTTGCTTCCCATTACACTGAAAGATCTTCTCACTCAATGCGATTTTATAGCAATGCTAAAAGGTCAGTCATGTCCTTTCCAGAATTTGATGCTCTGTAACTATAAAATCCAATTTATCTCTCAAGAATTATGGTTCCTTAGGAAAAATCATACTATGCCTCTGTAGTTTCTCACTTCTATATTTTTTGGAATGAATATGTCCTATAGGAGAGATAAAGAGGAAGACTGAATTCAAATTTTGTTCTGTCTGGAGTTAATTGGACAAAGGTTATAAAAGTTACCTAACAGTTTCTTGCATAATTTTCTAAGAAATGCTGAGTTTTTGTCTCCCAAGTTAGATTATAAAGATTTAAGCTAGTTTATGGCAGTGGTATTTAAAATGTGGTCTGGGAGTACCTGGATAGCTCAGTCGGTTAAGCGTCTGACTTTTGATTTCGGCTCAGGTCATGATCTCACAGTTGGTGAGTTTGAAACCCTCATTATCAGGCTTCGCACTGATGGCGTGGAGCCTGCTTAAGATTCTGTCTCTCCCTCGGTCTCTGCCCCTCCCTTGCTCGCCCTCTCTCTGTCTCTCAAATAAATAAATAAGCGTTAAAAATATGGTCTGGGAATGCATATGTACCTTAGGACACTTTCATGACATCCACAAGGACAAAACTAGTTTTATAGCTTGTTAAGACCTGAAATCTCTTTTACCCTCTCATTGTCTTGTAAGTATACCCAGTACAAATAGTTCCTTAATCTGGTTTTAGATTACACATTGCAATTAATTGCTAAGGAAATAACACCTGTAGAATTCTGATGTAGTATCAAAGAAGAACATCCACAATTATCTAAATGGGCTATGAAAATACTCTTTCCTTTTCTAACTATGTATCTGTGTGGGGCCAGATCTTTTTTGTGTTATAAATAACATATTGTAGAAGCAGATATAAGAATCCAGTTCTCTTCTCTTAAATTATGATTAAGTAAATCTGGAAAAATGTAAAACAGTGTTACCCTTTTCACTGAACCTTTTTTGCTGTTTATTTTAGAAAAAAATATTAATTATGAATTAAAATAGATTATGTTCACATATAATGGGTTTATTGTTATTAAAATAAATGAATACAATATTCTTTAAAATTTATTTAAATTTTTGAATATAGTAGATATCAATAATTATAACACACACAAAATATCTTTGGTGTCTTCAGTTTTTTTTTAAGAATGTAAAAGAGTTCACGGTGACTCAGTTGGTTGAGCGTCCGAGTTCAGCTCAGGTCATGATCTCATGGTCTATGAGTTCGAGCCCCGCGTCAGGTTCTGCTGACAGCTCAGAGAGTAGAGCCTGCTTCAGATTCTGTGTCTCCTCTCTCTGCCCCTTCCCTGCTCAAGCTCTGTCTCATTCTGTCTCTCAAAAATAAGTAAATGTAAAAAAATTTTTAAAAAAGAATGTAAAAAAGTCTTGAGCAAAAACTTTGAGAACTACTGATATAGAGAATTATGCCATATAATTTATATCACACCCATACTTATTAAACAAATATGGGAAACCTGAGCTCATATTTTGCCTTGAAAAGCAAGAGGAAAATTATTTTCTTTCCTTCCTTCCTCCCTTCCTCTACTTCTTTCTTTCTTTTCTTTTCTTTTCTTTCTAAGTCTTTCTTTTCTTTCTTTCTAAATCTTTCTAATGTCTTTATTATCAAAGATCTTTTTATTCACTCTAATATCTTTTTAAAGATCTGCTTCCTTAAGAAAGTGTGAAAATGTAAACAAAGATAATAAGAAATTTGCTTTATTTAAATCTTATGGTTAAAAAATCCAGTATAAGAATCCATATTTAATGACAATAGGTCACTCATTTATGTTTAGGATGAAATTAGAGACAAATCAGGACACTATATATTTATCAATCTGATACATGGTATATGATAATAATGAGATGAAATTGCAGAACATCTGGAGGAGGGGGAAAATGACTTACCTTCACTGTTTAAAGGGAAAACGTTTAAATTTAAATTTGGCCAATTTGCTGGGAGGAATGACCCAGAAGGCATAAGCTTAAGGCATATTCTATTTGCTTCTCTGCTATGAGTGCTAACCAAGTTCTGAAACAATACTGTACGTTGGCAGAAGCAGAGCTCAGAAAAGAGGGCCTCAGGGCCTTGGAGGAGGGAGATTTAAAATACTGGAATTACAGTAGAAGACACATCCAGGACTGTCAAGCCAGTCACTACAGCTTGCTGAGAAGTCCTCTTTGTCATATGAACTCAGTGAAATGTAGTGAGGAATCCAGTGACATTCAGAAATCATGAATATATTCTAGTAGTATAAGTTTCACTTACACATAAACATATCTGAAAATTCCTCCATCTTTACTGTTTATTTACTTATTTATTTAGGATTTACTTATACTCTCTCCCTCTAAATAGACATAATGAACCTGATAAGTTAAATATAGTGCAAAATAAGAAAATAAAACAGGGACCCCTTTGTGTCAAAGGGCCCAGAAGTTACCAGGATTCTATGACTCATGTTGTTGGCCTATGTTATTACAATATTGACAACAGTTAATATTGGGCCAATTGATATACGTGTCAGTTATTTTACATATGTTGTCCTGTTTTGTTCTCACTGCTGACTTAAACATCACATTCAATTATTGCCATTTCACAGAGGAGGAAGCTGAAGAATAGAGAGCTTGTACAGCATGTTCAAGGTTGCATAGCTAGCGAGTGGTGGTCTTGAGCTCTTAGTCTCTGTAGGATGCTGCTTCTAATGATCATATATCTGCAGCAGCAGCTGGGATGCAGTAGCATGTGATACCAGAGCCCTGACCTCATACAGCTTATGGTCTCCCGTACTAGCCAATTAACCAAACAACTATTTCAATTCAGACTGTTATCTATCTCATACTCAAATTATAAATAAAAGAGAGTACATAACTCTTTAAAGTAGCCTCCATGTAGCTCTAGTATCCAGCATCAACACTGACTGGATGACAAGGCTGTTGGAGAGTACTGTCAGAAATTGACATCTGAATGAATCAGTGCCGTTTCTCCAGAGAGGAAATGAGAGAGACTATTTCATGTGGACACCAGGTAGTATAATAAAAAAATGCACGTCTCTGCTATGAAAAAACAAAAGTAGCATTCACTGAGTCTTGCTCTATGTCTAGTGGTGTACTAAGCACTTCATTTGTGTTTTCTCATCTAATACTCACGATGAGATAGATAAATACTATCATCACCCTTCTTTGCAACCACGTAATTTATCACAGCTAGTAATCATTTACAGCCCAGTCTGTCTGAATCTGCCATCCATGTCCTTAGCCTCAGTGGTACACATTATTTTAAGAGATCCATTTTTTTCCTATGGTCTCCTTCACCCCCATCTACCTCCAGCCCTCAACTCCCAGATCTGGCCATCAGGTCAATACAATCTCCGGACACGCGCACCCGACAAGCACCCGTTCCCTTTCCTGTTCACTGTACTTGATTCACACATGGTGGTTGTAGTTCATCTTGGCTCCCTGCACCCCTGCAACTGCAGGAGCTAGAATGGAAGCAAAGATAGGGGAGCCCCGGTGGCAGCAGGAGCAGAGCTATTTGTAACCGGAAGCCAAACGAGCCACTTTAGCTTTGAAGGCACAAGGAAGCCTTCATTTAGATACTAGGCAAAAAGATCAAAGCTGAGAAGGACAAACATGTCTGTTGTCTGAGGCAGGCAGGCAGCAAGTTACCAGAAGGGAGCCCCACATCCTTTACTGCAAAGCAGATGCAGCACATCTGAGAGGTTACCATAAAGCAAATAAATACTGCAGCGGAACCTTCCCTTGAAGTCCCGTGGAAACAAAAGCATGGGGCTTTCACCTGAACAGACGGGGGCTTGCTCTCTCGGCAGCTGGCACATGGCCTTCGGCACCATACTGCTTATAATGTCTTAGATGAACGCCGAACATCTACTCATAAAATCACCAAAAAGCACAAAACCATTTTATGTATGTCTGAGAGACCCAACACATGATTTTAGTTGAAATATTCTCTGGGAAGTGACAAACGATGACTTCTTTGCAAACTGCAAAGGTTTCAGGTGGATGGTGGGCAATTAAGAGAAACACTTGCTCTGCTGACGCACAACCATGGTTCTCATAAATGAACATATGAAAAGAGGGTACTTTTCACTCTTCCAGCTGAGGAACCTCCTAATTGAAGGGGGAAATGTAATTGCATTGGGCATCTACTCTATGGCAAATACTATTTTAGATTTTTTGAGTATTATTTCAATCCCAGTATAGTTAATATACAGTGTTATATTAGTTTCAGGTGTGTGATATAGTGATTCAACAATTCTGTACACTACTTATCACAATAAGTGTACTCTTAATTCCCTTCACCTACTTCAATCATTCCCCTCAGTCACCTCCCCTCTGGTAACCATCAGTCAAATACATGATGGTATCTGATTGCTATCATAATCCTGTAAATTTGGAATTATTACAGATGGACTATATAGATGGAAGAACATAATGAGTTCTTCCTGAAGGTCATACAAGTAAATGGTAGAGCTGGGGAATAAACCTCTCCTTCAAAAACACTGGATTTTATTTTCAAAGTTACTTTGTAATAAATTACACCAGCTAGGAAACCGAAAATCTGGTTGGGGAAATTTAAAAACGACACAAAAGCAATCAACTTTGGGAATAAAATATTTCATCTGTTAATTTGAAGGAAAAAGAGACAGATTTAAGATCTATTTTTTTGAGAGAGAGAGTGCACAAGTGAGCAAGGAGCAGAGAGAGAGGGAGAAAGAGAGAATTCCCATGAAAGGCAGAGGGAGAGGAGAGGAGAGGAGAGAGAGAGAGAGAGAGAGAGAGAGAGAGAGAGAGAGAGAAAGCAAGGCTCACCCGGGGCTCTTGTTCACCCAAAGCGGGACTCGCTCACCAGGCCTTGAGTTCACACCATGTGGACTCAAACTCATAGACCATGAAATCATGATCTGAGCTGAGGTCAGATGCTTAATCAACTGAGCCACCCAGGTGCCCTAAAATCTTAATAATTAGGGATTTGTAGCAAATAGTACATTGAACAAAAGGACTTTAGTCCTCAAACTTCATTTTTTAAAAAAAATTTAATGTTTTTTATTTATTTTTGAGAGTCAGAGAGAGACAGTGCGCTGGGGAGGGTCAGAGAGAGAGGGAGACACAGAATCCGAAACAGGCTCCAGGCTCTGAGCTAGCTGTCGGCACAGAGCCCGACATGGGGCTCGAACCCACAAACCGACAGATCATGACCTGAGCTGAAGTCGGACGCTTAACCAACTGAGCCACCCAGGTGCCCCTCAAACTTCATTTTTTTTTTACCTTTTTTTTTTTAATGTTTTATTTATTTCTAGGAGAGAGAGAGACAGCGTGAGCAGGGAGGGTCAGAGAGAAAGGGAGACACGGACTCTGAAACAGGCTCAGGCTCTGAGCTGGCAGTCAGCACAGAGCCCCGGCGAAACTCGAACCCACGAACCGCGAGATCATGACCTAAGCGAAAGTCGGACGCCTAACCGACTAAGCCACTCAGGCGCCCCTCAAACTTCATTTTTAAACACAATTTTGAGTTCCCACTAGAGAAACCAACTCATCCTGACTCGTCCAGAATTGTCCCATTGAGACCTTTTGTTTTGTGCTGCATTTTCATGGTAAGTAGGAATAGTCTAATTGGTAGTCTATAATCACTGCAAGCAACAGAAATTAATGAAATGAAATTCAGTGGCGATCAGAGTTACTAAGGTAGTTAGTTACGTAGTGCAGTGGAGGTGATGTAAATGGTCATGTGAAGGATTAATTGGTGTTAGCCAGATATAAAGGGGGCTGGGATGGAGGAGAAGAAGCATTTTTAGATAAGAGGGAAGGGACCTTGGTACGTAGGAGCAATTAGGAAAAGTTAAATTACGTGAGGACAGAGCAAGGAAGAACAAAGTGCAGGATTTTTATCCCAAGAATAAAGAGAAGCCTTTATAGGGCCTGGGAGGCGTGGAGGACGGGGTGGAGGTTAGGGCAGACATATTCCCATTCCTACAGCGCCAAGTCCACTGTACCCAGTGGAAGTGAGAGAACATCCAGCAGGTGACGCTGTAAACCAGAGGAGAGGCGACGAGTGGCTGGGGGTTAGGTGGTCGCAGCAGAGGTGGAAGGAAGAGGGTGATTCTGTACATATCTAGATAGAAAGATTGACTGGCCTTGGCAACAAATTTGACTTGAGGTGAAGTAGAGAAAAATGTTAAAGAAGATGCCTATTCTTCTGGCTCTTGAAAATGGATGGATGGTAGAAACCTATGTAAAGTTTAGTTTTAATATCTAGTAATTTCTGTTGGTGTTGTCATAGAGTGTTCTGTCGGTAATAATATCCGACAATGCCAGGGTCTTTCCCCTGGCAGAGGATCTCCAGTCACTTGCTGCCACTTGTTGATGTTGTGCCTTGATAGTGGAGAGATGGCCTAGGAAGTAGAAATATCACATCACACATGGATGATGGCTGATAAGTATAGGGGATAATTCATTTCAAATTCCCCTCAAGCTGAAGAGGAGTCAAAAGGTGTATCCACATGAATTAAATTTTTTTAGAACTAATTCATTTTCACCTGGCTTCATGACTTTATAAGTGATAGGAATTATTCAAAAACAGGTTTTTTAAAAATAATATTACATTTCATAATAGTTTTCACAAGAAACAACAAAATGATTCTGCAAATCTCCTTGCTCATTAGATTCTGTTACCATGAGTAAAATTATAATCTTTGTACAGTTTCTAAAAGGATTCGAGAATGGTTGCCCTCTAGATTTTTCTTTCATCAAGAGTATTACTGTTGAAAAATTCAAAGCTATGTAGGGAACAGACCCATGATGGCCAGGAGGAGTGGGGGATGGGAAAAATAATGAAGGGGATTAAGAGGTGCAAACTTCCAGTGACAAAATGAATAAATCACAAGGATAAAAAGTACAGCATAGGGAATACTGTCCATAATATTGTAATTACATTGTGTGGTGACAAATGATAACTACACTTCCTGTGATGAGCGTTGTGTAATGTATACAATTCTCTAATCGCAATGTTGCACACCTGAATCTAATATAACATTGTGTGTCAACTATATTTCAAAAATAATTTTTTTAAGTGAAAAGCTACTTTAGAATTACTTTTGCCTCATCCCATGGCCAGATTGTCTGAAACACTTAGCTTATGATAACATCAAATAAAAATAAGTAGTAATGCGTGAATAATACATCCTAATATATAACTATATATAGCATATTATATATATATTATGTGCTAATGTAATAAAATACATAATAATATATATTAAAATAATACACATATTAATGCTTAATTTATTAATGTATAGTACATAGTATATAATAATATGTTGTATATACTATGTATCAATATATAATTTTATATTATGCTTATATTAAAGTAATAGGACGTATGCATATGCCATATTTTATAGTTTACAGAGTCATTTTACATATATTTTCTCACTGAGTGTTCACTGTGGTAAAAATATTACTGCGCTTCTAACAGAAAAGAGAAAATTATGGCTGGGCTTAGGTGGTCATAGTGAGTTTGAGAGTACAGGGTGGATGATGTAATAATTTCTATAATGTAAAATACATATTATAAATCATATATGATACAGAACACATCACCTATGATATATTACATAATATACATTCCCATATATTCTCTCACTGAGTCTGCCTTGGTATGGAAGTATCACTGTGCCCTTCTAACAGAGAAGAAGTGCCCCGGTTCACTCAGCTAAGTTACTGGGCAGATTTAGGACTGAACCAGCTTTTTAGAAATACAATTCCAGTATTCTTTCTACCGCATCATGGCTGCCTTTGATAATTGGCTGACTCTTGCTGTACAGTGTTTAACCAGCTCCGCAATGGCAGAGTCACTTATAGGAATATGCATGACATTATCTGATTAAAAATGACTCAACTAATGACATCCAGAAGCAATCAAGAAAACTGAATGTGGCTCGCATGTCAGGTTCTGAATGGGAATATTAACAAGCGCAGTAAGCATTTGTGTGGGGTATGTCCTTGGCAAGAGCCAGACTCTCAGGGCTGAACTGCATCGTGTGCAAGTGGTTTTCGTCATTCTTTCCCTTTCGAGTAATGTGAGGAGCAGCCTAGCACTCCAGACTCACACAACCAGGACTCTCTTTGCAGATGGGAAGTAAGGGAGCCAGTGTCCTGACCTGACAATAAGGCACCGTATACTGTCCTCCGAAAGCAGAGGTCATTAAGGCTTTATGACCTCCCAGGAGCCCACCCACCCAGAAGAACAAAGAGTCTTCTAGGTTCCCTGGACAGATGAGAGCCCAGGCATGGTGTGTGTACAGGAGGCTGCTGTGTGGGGGGTGGGGCTGACATCATTTTCTGACTTCATGGTTTAAGCGCAGTTAACCCCAAGAAAGCTAAGAGGTAAGTCAAAACGTGCAGGGAATTCACAGGCAGTGTGGGGAGAAAAATAAAAAAATTTACCCCTGCTGCTGCTTCTTCCCTATAAGTGTTTACTTCTTACAGTACCAAAAAAAATACATACATATATATATACACACACACATGTATACACATATATGCGTATGTTTATTTGTGTGTTTCTCCATATATTTTCCTTACCTCTAAGAATGCAGGTGATGCATTTCTTTGGAGAAAGAACTATAATCTAAAGAACTTTCACTGACGGCAGAGATTAACTTTTTAAAAGTTTTTTGAAGAAATGGAGTAAAAATTATCCATAAAAAAGAGTAATTACATCTAATTATGACCCGACCTCTAGTTCTGCTGACTTCAGTCTATCTTTTCCTCCAGTACATGAGTATACACACACACACACGTGCACGCACATGTAAATGAACATACATACACACGCACAGACGTGCACACACACACACTAGTTTTATTTAGGTCAAAAAGAGGCGGGGACTTACTGTAATCTGCTTGCCTAATTTGTATCTGCATTGAATTTATGTGATCTCATTTATTGCTCCACTAAGTCTGAGAAAACAGGGTTCCTCGTTACATTTTACAGATGAGGAGGTTGATCCTGAGGCAGATTAGAGACCTGCTTAAAGTTTCACATGAACAGATGTTTGTCTGGCTCCCAAGCCATTGTACACACTGCTGCCTCTCATGAGACAGCCCAGGTCTGACATTCCTCCATAGCTACAGAAAGGAGAGCAGAAGATGCTTCACTTTAATAAACTTGTTTTGAATCACAATATAGTTTTCCTTATTTCCCCTGGTTCTATTTTATTTTTTTCCTGTCTCATAAGAATGCAGATAATGCATTTCTGTGGAAAATGGACTACAACCTAGAGAACATTCACTGACGGGAAATAGCAAAGATTAGTTGTTTTTTTTTTTCCCTAAAGATTGAGAAGATTGCTCTTTCTGTAAGAAAGAGACATGGTGGGGTACCTGGGTGGCTCAGCTGGTTTTAAGCGTCCGACTTCAGCTCAGGTCATGGTCTTCTGGTTTGTGGGTTCGAGTCCTGCTTCGGACTCTGTGCGGACAGCTCAGAGCCTGGAGCCTGCTTTGGATTCTGTTCCTCTCTTTCTCTTTCTGCCCCTCCCCCCTCATGCTCTGTCTCTCTCTCTCCTCAAAAATAAATAAACATTAAAAAAATATAAGAAAGGAAAGAGAGAGAGAGAGAAAGAGAGAGAGAGAGAGAGAGAAACAGAGGGAGAGAAAGAGAGACATGGCATTAATTACAGCCCCTCCTTTGACCCCGCCTGACTCCATCCTGGAATTCTGGAGGTACTGAGATGTGCAATTTCAGCATCACTTGGGAACTTGTAACAAGTACAGATCATGGGTCCCCCCAAACATGTTCTATCAGAAACCCTTGAGGTGGGGGTTCAGCAGTTATGTTTTAACCAGCCCTCTAGGTGATTGAGATGCCCACTGAAAGTCTGAGAAGAACGGAAGTATTCGATTGTTTGAGTGATCTTTCTAAAATACATATCTATATTACCACCCTGCTCAAAGTTTGTGTTTGGCTATCTAGTGCTTACAGAAAATTCTAAGCTCTTTAAGTGGCTTATCTTCTTTTTTATATACGAAACCCTCACAGTAACCTCTGTAATTACAGAGATACTTACAGTTCCCTATGTCAATAGAAAGTCTAATCCTTCTGTTTGGAATGCCATTCACTCTTGGATCTGTCAGCTAGAAAATGGCTTTGAACTTACATTGGAACATGTACATCACTACCTCTATGAAGATTGCTCTGAATTCACTAAGCAAACAGTGCTGCTAAGTGGCTTTGTTCCTTATTTCCATTATATTTCTTATTATTTTGGAAATTTTTCAGGTTCTCCTTCTCCTTACTTGAGCTTTTTGAGGGTAGAGAGTATGCTTCATACATCATGATGTCACCAGAGTCTTGCACTGTCCCTAGCACATAGTAGGTTACCAACAAATAGTTGTGTAAATCAATTGATAACTGAGTCAAAGCCAAATACAACACACTAAAAATTATACCAGGGTATTTATGGTTCTGGTGACATGAAATGGCATCTAATATAATTATTGAGGGCTTTATTGCCATCAGGTATACGGATCTTCTCTGCTTTCTTCACCATTCCCAATTCTTTTCTATTCTTACTTAAAAAAAACTCCCCTTTTTAATAATATCTTGGGTTTGTTATTCACAGACAAAGGATTTGGTGACACCCATATAGAGAGCTTATTTCGTTGAAACTCACATATTTTCCCAAATATCAAATCTCTATTTTTTTATGCCCCCATGACCTGCCCCACATGATGTTCTGTTTTCTTGTAATCTATCACCAAAGTGGAACCATGAGGCTAATTACATGAGGAAAGAGGGAAGGTACTGCTTGGATCAAAGCTTCCTTTATCAGCTTTGAGGTTTTTTTTTTTTTAATGTTTTATTTATTTCTAGGAGAGAGAGAGAGAGAGAGACAGCGTGAGCAGGGGAGGGTCAGAGAGAGAGGGAGTCACAGACTCTGAAACAGGCTCCAGGCTCTGACCTGGCAGTCAGCACAGAGCCCGACGCGGGGCTCAAACCCATGAACTGTGAGATCATAACCTAAGCATAAGTCGGACGCCTAACCAACTAAGCCACCCAGGCGCCCCATATCAGCTTTGAGTTTTAAACGCTCTAGACTCTAAGCTATGTGAGAAGAGTAACTTCATTTTTTTGTTTACTGCTCTGTCTTAGTGAGTAGAAGAGTGCTTAAGACATAGTATGTATCTAATAAATATTTACTAAATGAATAAGTGAATGAAGGCTGATACTCTTGATCTCTTTAGCATGACAAAAGTGATAATAACTGGACTTTATTGAATAAGAAAGGATTTCCTAATATTTTAAATTTCTTCTGAATCTAGCAATAGGCAGGCTCACTCACCACATTACAGTGCTAGGTATAGGCAGAAGTAGATATTGAAAATAGGAAATAGAGAACCCAAAGCTCACCCTTTCTAATCCAAATAAATGGTATGAAGTAGGAAAGGAAGAGAATAAAGGGCTTCCGGTGGTGAGAAGTGACTCCCAGGCTGCCTTGTGCAGGGCAAAATCTGACAGAGGGAAAGCAGGCTAGATAGATTACCATTCATGCCAATGGAGGAAGAGCTCTAGCTCGACTTCTTTTTGGACATTGGAAGCTTAGCTCCTGGCAAGCTATTCTCTCACCAACCTGGTAGCACCTGGTGTGCCAGGTAGGATGATTCACTGTGATTACATAAGGGGAGAATCTGAGCTTAAATATGCAGAGACACTCACCAAGTTTGGCTGATTAAGCAAATAAAAATACAGGGCACTGGGTTGCATTGACTTCTGCATCGATGAATGAATTTTTGTTTGTTAGTTTGGGTTTGTTTTGTTTGTTTGTTTTGGTATAAATGTCCTGTGCAATGCTCGGGGCAGGCTTGCACTAAAAAAGTTCAAATTCATGTTCTCCATGGCATTCAGTGTCTTAAATGGCAAGTCTGTGGCTGCCAGTTTTTATGTATAATGTATTTAGGGATTCCCTTGGGTCCCCCCACCTGCCACTTCCATGAGGGCATGGAAAAGTTATTTAAGAGCTCTCTGAGGATCTTGCCAGACCATGTCACAGCATACTGAAAGCCAAGGTGTGGCCAAGTTTCCAGGGAAGATTGATAAATCCTGATCAAGGCAGAGAAGAAAAGACCCCAAGTTATGGCAGCCTCATTAGAAGAGAGAGACACACTTGCTAAGAATGGCATCAGCTGCCCCTTGACAGGGTCATCGATCAGGACCAATAAAAACCTCAAAATCCAAATAACTTTTGGTAAGATGGAAGTGTGCCCCTCAGATCTCAGCTCAACATAAAACTCTCTAGTTAGTTGCAGAGCTAGTAGTCAGCTGAAAGCTTCCTTAAGGACTTTGGAATCATCTGCCTTTTGAGCCAAGAGCACTCTCTTCCTGGGTAGTCCCTTGTAATGACTGAAAATAGCAGGGCTCCCGGGGCCCGGCTATTTCTGCCCAGCATCAGACCCCTCTAACAGTGACTTCTCCTAGAGAACTTGCTGTTGGATTGTCAGGGACTCTGTCATATCCGCGTGTCGTCTTCCTACTCAGTCCAGCTTCCTCCCCACTCTTGCATTTCACAGGTACCACACCTGCAGCCTGAAGGCTTTCCCTGTTCAGTCCTGTTTCCTCTCCCGTTTGGTTTCCACAGGCTTGGCCTCCAAATAAACCCCTTGAACTCCTGTGTTTTCAGCATCTGCTTCCCAAAGGTTCCAACTAACACAACTGTGTGAAATTACGTGTAAATTACCCTCCTTTCATAGTCTCAGCTGTTTTCTTGGAGAGAAAAGGAGGAAGCCCCAGAACTCTGATATATTGTGTATTACCTAAGCCCCCTAGAAGAAAAATAATTTATATTTTTAAATCACAGTGAGAATATCCAGCTGAAATAAATCCACCTGGGATAAATTTATCTCTCCAAGTCATCTACTTATTAAGACATGTACTCACAAAGGAGATCAAACTAGCTATAAATAAAGAAGCCACTTTTTCTTTGCATGTTTGGTTGCAACATGGAAGAATTTACAACTGTGCCCATCTACTTCAGGTGGAGTCAGACTTTTCTGATTAATGACATAGGAAAGCAGAGATTAGGGAGAGGTGGAGGAAGTGTTACAGGGAGGACAGACAGGTGAGCTTCACAAACATTTGAAATTTCAATGTCAGTCTGTCACAGGAGGATGTCTTTGAGTTCCACCCTCTGACCCTTCATTAACTTCAATGCTAACTTCCTGTCTTGGGAAAACACTGGCCAGGTTAATTTCACAATCTCAGCATTTACTTTGTTCTGGGAAAATGACCAAAAGTTACTTCCTAGCAAGTATCTGAAGAGTGGGAGAAGGAGACAAATTTCCTGCTGGCTCCTGTGGTGTGAAGGCTCATCTTCCTCATTTACTAAATCTCACGGAAGCATGACGGCCTTCCAGGAACACTTGGCTGGAGCCAGGTTTCTATGATCTCAAGAAGTTTTAGGTTGCTTCTTTCCTAGAATGAAAGGTCTTTATTGAAGAAAAATATACCAAAAATACTTTGGAATCTGAGTTCTTTAGCTGGCATTTCAGAGGAATTTGTGAGTTCAATCTAACCTATCTTTGTTCCCAAGGGCTCTTAGAGTAATTTCTTGCCTATATTAAGCCCTGTCTAAATCTTAAGCATATGATAGAACTGCTTCAATACTGATATCTTCCTTGGTCACAATGGTCACAGATTTATCTCTCTCTTTGAAGTATTATTGTATTTATTTTCTTATGTTTCATTCACTATATATCTCCTCATATTTTAAAAGTATTTTTCCTACATAAATATCTGACCTCACCAATTAAATATTAAAGTTATTAATGAAAAAGATCATATATTTTTCTTCTAGAGTAAATAGTATCTATTAAATGCTTCAAAAGTAGTTGTCTGCGGATTCTGAAAGTTCGCTTGGAACCGAAACAAGTTATTTCAGGAAAATCACAGGCACAAATGATTAAATCAGGGTCAAAGTTAAATAATGGCATTTGAGGGGGTATATAAATATTTTCCTGTTATGCTTTTATTCTTTGAATCAAAGTAGTTTCAAGCCATAAGAGACCATGGTAAATGGACTTGAGTCAACTTGGTTATGAAGAGCTTCTTGGTCTCTGCTAGTGAGCAACAGTGATGTTGGAGTTGAGTCAGAGATACCTACTTCACCTATAGCCTTGCTGCTAAGTTATAATGAAATGAGGTCTCAGTCTAAATTCTGCCATACATACAAACACCACACACACACACACACACACACACACACACACACACACACACACACCCCAATGCTTAGAAAGCCAAAGCAAAACTATTTATGCAACCTGTTCCATTGGCTTGAGGAAGTCTCAGCTCACTGTCCTTTTAGATACTGTTTGCACAAATTACAATAAAAATTCATTTGAGGAAGACAGAGCAATATTCTAGAAGCAGACATAACAACATTCCTGAGCCAGGACTGTCACCGTTAACAGCTGAATCAAATAACCAGAATCCTCCAGAATCCAAGGCTGGACACAGTAATCTTTGGGGATTTAGATTAGGACATCTTTTCCGAGGGTGTAGGCTACAAACCCTCCCTGAGTTCTTTCTGTTCGTGCATGTGTGGGAAGTGTCTCCTAAGTATTTTAGCCAATGCACACACATTTAATATTTACATTTCTGTAATAAGGATTCATTTTTGAATTAATCATTCTTATCAACTATCTGCCATTTTCACCATTAAATGACCCATTTCTGACATCCAGTATATTAATTATCAAAGTGGCAGTGATTGATTCAAATGCAGTTAGCAAAACAAAGCCCCCACTTCTGGAAGATAAACTTCCTGAGGTCCAGGATCCAGTTCTAGACTGTTCATCCTCGATTAGTACATTCATTGATAATCTCTGGATTGGGCATTCTTGATTAGGTACTAGAAGTGTATGCACTATGGGCCGAACTAAAAGATATATATGTTCTTCCACACAGTATCTGCTGCATCATTTAATCATAATTTATAAGGTTTATAGTCAAACCTTAGAGAACATTTCTGCTAAGGTTTCTTTTTTTTTTTTTTTAACTGGGTTAAAAGAGTCTTGGTTTCAGCTCCCCATTCCCACCTGCTAGGGAGGCACTGTGTCTTTAAAACAATATTACTTAAAAAAATATTTAACTTTTCTCATCAGGCTTCCACGTAAGATTTCATCTGAAGAAGAGTTGTTGAAAAAACTGTTGGAATGAATTAGTCTGCTACTCCTAGCCTGCTCGTTCTCGATGATAAAACTGCTACCAAAAGGGTGTAGAGATAAAATCTGAGGTCTAATATTTAGTGGCAGATTAGGCCCAGAAAAAGCACTTATAGTAGGAAATATGTTATATAAAGACCCAGAAATTACACTACTATTTATTTACCCAAAGGATACAAAAAATGCTGATTCAAAGAGGCACATGCACCCCAATGTTTATAGCAGCACCGTCAACGGTAGCCAAATTATGGAAAAAGCCCACATGTTCATTGAGTGACGAATGAATAAGGAAGATGTAATATCTCTCTCTCTCTCTCTCACACACACACACACACACACACACACACACACACACACAATGGAATACTACTCAGAAATCAAAAAGAATGAAATCTTAGCATTTGCAAAAACATGGATGGAACTAGAGTCTATTATGCTAAATGAAATTAAGTCAGTCAGAGAAAGACAAATACCATATGATTTCAGTCATATGTGGAATTTAGGAAACAAAATAGATGAACATAAGGAAGGGAAGGAAAAATAAGATAAAAACAGAGAGGACGGCAAATCATAAGAGACCCTTAAATACAGAGAACAAACTGAGGGTTTCTGGAAGGCAGATGGACTAAATGAATAATGGGAATTAAGAGGGGGCACTTATTGGGAGGAGCACTGGGTGTTGTATGTAATTGATGAATCACAGGAATCTTGCCCCAAAGCCAAGTGCACACTGTATACACTGTATGTTAGCTAACTTGACAATAAATTATATTAAAAATAATAAACATATGAATAAGTAAATAAATAAATAAAATATTTGCAACCTAAAAACAAACAAAAATATATATTCCTCAAAATTATTATAATTGACTCCTTTACAAGGATTATAGTATTTTTGTATGGCTGTATGATGTTGGCACAGATTAGCAACCCTTAAATCAGCATATTTTCATGTTGCCAGTTTGAATTTTAAAAGAGTACTTAGTGTAGGTATTTTTGAGACCCCTAACATGTAACTGACTGTATTGTTTTACATTTCCACCTCTGATAAGATGTATGCACAAGGCAGGCAGTGAAAGTAGGAAAGGTCATGGGAATAATGTGGATCCGTCTCATCACCAAATTACATCCATGTCTTAAAGAGCCTTGTTCCAAAGTGGATTGGGTTTCCTCTGAGCCACAAAGAAAGAATAAACAAACAGAAATGCTTTTTTCAAAGAGAAGGAAAATAATTGCCAAGCTGGACACATTTAATTGTAGCATAATAACACAAATTAATTTACCTCAAGTCAAAAGCATATTTTAGTGATTAAAAAAAATAAAACCAGGGAAACTGCCCAAAGTTTCCCTCCAATGAAAGTATTCAACCAAAGTCTAAATTGTGCAAACACACCCTGTCATTATCACCAGTTGGGAACCGTGGACAATTCTTAATGCCAAAGTATGAGAAGGCATGTTAGCATCACACACCACCTACGTTGTTCCAAACTATTTGACAAATTCAAAAAGGCCAATGTGCAAAAATTGTAGTACATTCAGTGCTCATTTTTATTGCCATCTATCCCTTTAGATATTTTTCTGAGCTCAAAGCTGCCATGTTTTTTGGTTGTAGCTGAAGAGTTAAGGAACAGACAAGTCACAGCTCACCTCGTCAGGGATAGGTCTTTTGCTTCTCAAAGCTTGGTTTATCAAACAATTGTATCTTATAAATACAGTTGATTTGAATGACTTTACCGACTTTAAAAATTTTTAAATTAATTTTTTATTTTTATAATTTTAAATTAAATTTAATTATAATTCCAGAGCTTTCAAAATCTGCATTAGCTAATACTCTATTCTAGTTGGGGAATATCTTATATACCACCTTGCCCTGTTCTTTTAAGTTCCATCCCATCATTATGATGGCTAGTCCTTTGTAAGAACAAATAAAGATTCTAGCTCTCAATTCCCAGAGGTAAATACATGGGTCATACATCATGAAACCTGCCTGTAGTTATAAATAAGAACACAAAGTCTACAAAACCCCAAACTCATCTGAATTTACTAAACTGTCCTCATAATTAAACTCAGATATTATTATTATTATTAATATTTACTAGGTTAGATAAAGTATCCTATCTTTGGCTTCAGGTCATCCTCAGTGGCCTGGAATGAATGAAAAAAACAAAATGTTCTGGTGACACATAAAAATCTGACTTGTTAAATAAGCTTTTTAATTTGTCTAAATCTGGATTTTTTTCTTTGTATGTTCTCTTTCATGAAAAGATAAAATAATATACTTTCAGGACTTGAGAGTCTCCATCTTTTATAGAAAAAGACTCAGAAGTTCAGAAAGGTTAAAAGAATTATCTGAGGTTATTCTCTTAATTGGTGGAACAACCAAGGTCAGGATTTAGGTCTGTTGATTCTCAGGCTGAGTTCTTTCTACACATTCAGATACTAAAGTGTACTTTATATTCCTAATTACTTCAATTTTCTATTTCATAAATACTTTCAAAGATATGGCCACATTCAAACACAGTATTACTATACAAAGGAAAAAAATGTGTTCTTGTATACTAAAGATCTTTTATCCCCACAACTGAAATAACTGTCAAGCTAAAAACATGACTACAGCAGAATGGCAGAAGTAAAGATGAACTAAAACCCCACTGTATCAGATTAGGTCTACAAAGGTGAAGAATGAGGTATATGTGCATTTAAAGAATAAAAATGTGTCTCTTAGCCTCAAGTTCCAAGTTAGCATATTCTTATGGCTGGAAGTGTGGGAATCTTGGGTGGGGATGGAACAGTGGAGAGAAACGACAGCTCGTTTCCAAATCACATCCTCCTCTTGCGTGCAAATGGGTGACTGCAGTCAACAAGGAATATCCATCTGCAGTTATTGCTGTGGGCATTAAGTTCCTCTGCCTCCTACAGTGGAAATTGCAATGTCTATTTCAAGCATCTCAACCTTTTGTTTTGCTAAACTCTCCCTCCTATGTTTGTATGATTACTGAATGGATGGTAGGGTCTCTTCCAAGGACACATCCATAACCAGAGACTTTCTATGAAATATTGTTGTCTGCATCTTAATCCTTCTTCTTGGGCCTAACAAAGGAAAGGAGATTAGGCAGGGCCCCGCTTGCTTTTTAAAGTGTGGTTTCATAAAATGGCCTTTCCATAACACTGTGAGCTGTTCATTCAGCCTATAAAAATGCCTCATATTAGACAGCTGTTTTGTTTTTGCTGAGCTTTGGAATTGGGGGCATGGTATTTACACTGTGTCCTATTATAAGCTAAATAGGCTCACACCCTGGAAACAGTTACTGCTTAATGAAAATAATATGCTATAACCAAGATTATATTAACATCTGACAAGAAGACCTCCCTTGTACTAAAATGTGTCTGTTCTAATAAAAGTATAGATTTTTAGATTTAAAGCTATTTTTCAGGTTTTACTCATGGGCAGTATGTATAACATAACTTTTCTTTATATGTTTTATCTGAATTCAAGAGGAAAGCTTCTGATGATCTTTGAAAATGTTTCCTAGTTTGGTAAGATGCATAGTCCTGAGGCTTTAGTAGCAGACAGACCCAAGAGGATTTGAGCTGTGCCATTAAGTTGCTATATCACCTTGTAAAAACTGCTTAACTTCTATAAGGCTCAATTTTCTCATTTTATAAGTGGAATAAATATACATGGCACATGGTATCCTTATGGAATACCAAGACAATATCAAGTACCTAGTTCTAAACCAGAAAAAAAAATGCAGATAATTCACTCAACATGGAATCATCATTAACAACATAGGCTTGGGAGTTAGTCTGAGTTCATACTTTTGCGGTTAATTGTGCATAATAATAGCCATTGGGATAATTTATTTAGAAAGATGAAATAAGATAATATACATATAGCACTTAGAATGAAACCTGGTACATAATAAGCATTCCATTCATTAATTCAACAGGTATTTATTGAGCACCTACTATATGCCAGATTATTTTTTTTGTAGAGCTGAAGAGTCAACCATGAGACAAATGGCCAAATAATACACAGCCTCTAATTCTCTGCATACCCTATTCTGGAAGATGTAAAAAAATGTCAAGGAGATTTACAAAGAGCAGGGAAATGGGAACAAGGTTGAAATTTTAGATAGTCAGGAAGCAATCACCAAAAAGATATCATTTGAGTAAAGACCTAAATGTTAACAGTTATTGTTACTGTTATTTTTTCCTATCTTTATTACTCGGTAATCTCTGACAGAATTCAGTAAGAAATTAAACTGGAGAAAATGGAAACCAGTCAAAGTGGCATGTAATTTAGAAAATTAGGTGTTTACAAAACCATTGAAAGATACAAAGAAGTGAAATTTAGTTGAAAAACTACTGTTTTCCTTCAAGAAATTAGGATATTATTGAAATTGCTGGAAGCCACTGCCAAAGAGCTCATCTACCTGTGGCACTAAAATGGTAATTCTTAGGGGTTCTCATTAAAGTCACTAGCTAAACCTCATTTTTTTCTACTGCCAAAGCTAATGCACCTGTCTGTCTCTGGGGAAGGAGTTATATTAATTTCTATTTATTTTCTGCCTTCAAAATCTCACATAAATGCACCTCATTAAAGGATTTAAACCAGAATACTGATGGCAATGGACTCTGGGAAATGAAATTCCTAGACTTCCAGCTTGTGATAATAAAGAATGGCATACAATGAGGTCCAGGTAAGTGTCTATCAAAAAGAAAGAAAAGGGAAGCCTGGGTGGCTCAGTTGGTTAAGCATCTACTCTTGATTTTGGCTCAGGTCATTGATCTCGAGTTGTGAGTTAGAGCTCTGCATTAGGCAATGTGGAGCCTGCTTGGGATTCCCTCTCTCCTTCTCTCTCTGCCCCCTCCCTCTCCACTCTCACTCTCTTGCTTTCTCAAAATAAATAAAAAAACTTAAGAAAAATAAAAAGAAAAAAGATGAAGAAGCAAGGCTATTTACTATGTATCAGGTATGCTACATTCTTTATATTCATTTATTCCCTACAAACTATTATTAGTGGTATGTCATTTTCCCCATATCAGAGATGAAGAACTGGAACTTGGATTGATTCAGTATTTTCTCCAAAGTCACACACCAATTTAATTGCAGAGCTGTCATTTTTTTCCTCCTAAGATTCCAGAACCTGCCTTCTTAAACACTCTGCTTTTATTTACCTGTGTTCTTTATCCCTGGAGAAGAGGATAGACAGTGAGGCTAATTAATGTAATGATCTAGAGGATATCATAGCTGACTTTATTTGTAACTGACCTTGTCAGAAAGGAGTTCTGACAAGAGATAGTTGTCAGACTACGAAAAGGGACAAGAAGTAGTTCTGAGGCAGAATTCAGTAAGTATTGCTACGAAGAATGAAGAGATGCATCAGAACATCCCACAGCTCTATTTCCACAAATATTTTCAACCATTCTATTTTCAGGCAAGACCTCTTTTCCAGAGTAAGGTCTGAAGAGAATTAGAATATCAGTTCTAGAAGGACTCTTAGAAAGCAATTTACCCAGAGAGGGAAATGAGACCATCAAGACCATCAAAATCAAGAGATTTGTTCAAATTCACATACAGACTTGGAGTAAAAAACTTTCCCTTCTAGACCATGTTTTACTCTGTTGTTTTAATTATTCAATATCTATAATTTTTTGTGTGTCTGGTGGTTAAAACAGTTAAGTGGAAATCTTGTTTGCTATTCTTGGCTCATCCGCAAACTTGCTGGCAGCTATGTCATGTCTCATTCACTTCATCCAAGGTTTCCAGAAACTCCATGTTACCATATGTGGAATAGGAGTCTCATTAATCTTCATTCAAAATATTAAAAGGATTGGACTGTGAGTTAATTTGTATAAAGTACTTTGAGATTTTTGGATAAAACCCATTGTATAAGCAAAGAAGGGGACTATGTGCCCTTTCTGAATCATCAACCAGTATTTTGAAGAATGACATATTCTAAATTCAATAAGGAATGCAAATGTTCCTTTCTGAAAACTTACAGTCAATTTTGGAACGCTTTCAATATCCAGGAAATTTCAAAAGTAATCATAAAGTGAGCTTTGCCTCCAAAATCTTCCTGTGTAAAAGTAGAAGCATTTTAAAATTACTTCTGGGATATTTCTATCCTGAGGAAACAGCTGGCTATCCTCTCCATTTAATGATAAATTCCCACGCCATCTTTGGAAAACTGAATACTGTAATTTACTTCAACCATATTATATTAATATTTGTCATTCAAAGAAGAAGAACAAATAACCACCTAACATTCTTTATTCTTTAAGAAGCATTATGTTCTTTATGATTTATAGGTGAGAATGAATTTATGTTTTGTTTTGTTTATCAATTTTTGTCAATCATCAGTGACTAAATATATTTATTCTGTCAGAGTAAACTGCGCATTATTCATTCACCAATTAAATATTTTACTTCAGTTAGAGGACACCACTTATCTCACGTCCAGTAGAAAGAAATAACTATTTATTTTCCTTTCTCTCCTATTCACAGGCCCAGAAACAAATTATTTTATACAATGTGAAATTTAGCAAATTCCCACACTGAGAAGCACAATAAAATTATTAAGTAACTAGTCTGTTCCCCTCACTAGGCCGTAGTATGAGACATAGCCAAAGAATTAAAATGACTTAATTGTTTTTGAGAGAGAGAGAGATAATGAGCAAGGAAGAGGGGCAGTGGGAGAGAGGGGTAGAGGGAGAAAGACAGAGAGAGAGAATTCCAGATAGGCTCCATGCTCACTGCAGAGCCCAATGTGGGTCTTGATCCCACAACTCTGGGATCATGACCTGAGCTGAAATCAAGAGTTGGATGCTCAACCGACTGAGCCCCAGATGCCCCCAAATGACCTAATTTTTAAAAACAGTAACTGAAAAGAAGACAAGGATACTTTTGTTGTCAAGTACAGATGACATTTGCCACCTTCTCTTCAAACAACTTAGAGTATTTAGCTTCTCATAATTAAATCTATCCAAAAAATGCACATGAATCAACTGATGGAGATGCTATAGTATATTGGGTTATTTGGTTCTCACCGTCCTGCCATCTGGGTCCTATTTCCATTGTACCACTGAGACCAAGTTTGACAAAACTATCAACAGCCTCTTGAACATTAATGGCTTCTTGAAATGAACTTGTTCTTTTGAGTTTCTCTGGATTCTCTCCTATGCACTCAATTTATACATTCTCCTTGAGTGATTCCATATATTCCATGACTTCAGTCATGTTTATGTTTTGAACCATGTGTTTATAGTCCAGATATCTGTGCTGAGCATCAGATCTTTACACTCAATTTCATATTAGGTATCTCCATTTAGATATCTGATCAAAATCTCATACCAATCATTCCCCAAACTGAACTCATATTCCTACCCCCCACAAACTATTTTCATCTGTTCTCTAAATTTCAATGAGTGCCATCCATCAGTCTTTCAGTTGCTTAAGCTATAACACTCATAGTCTTCATGACTGCCTTTTTCTCCTTTCCCCAACACCTACAATCAATTACCAAGTACTCATGATTCTGCTTTTAAATACTTTTAAAATTATCCATGATAAATACTACCTCTGTTGTTTAGACCACAATCATCTCTCGCTTGTATTATTACAAAGGAATCTCAAGTGGACTTTCTGTGTTCAATTTTATCTTTCTCCAACTCATTTTTTATACTGGACTAAAATTACATTATAGACATACTATTTTCCTCCCTCTCTCTCATATTCCTAGAGTCTAGCTCTTTGCCAAGGCATACAATAGGAGTTCATTAGTGTGTGATTGAAAAAAGAAAGGAAAGGAGAAAGAAAGCAAAAGAAGAAAAAAACCTGACAATTAGAATTCATGTTGTTTTTTTGTTTTTGTTTTAAAGACAAGTTATGTTCTTTCATCTTTAAAGTCCCCCCAAAAGAAAACAATACTTTCTGAAATGAGTAAATTCAAAGCAGGGCAAAGATAAACTATGTATGAGACACCCAACAGTAGGGAGGGAAACAGGAAGGTGGGATTGCAAAGAAAGGGAAAATAAATTTTCCATTCCACCTCACTTGGCCTTTCCCTATGCCAACAGATACCATTACCCTGAGTGGTACTGAACACTTCCAGTTCGGACAGAAAATCATTTTCAATGTTGCCTATGTCATAGGAAAAAAAGTGACTGTTACTCCAAAAAAAAAAAAAAACAAACAAACAAAAAAAAAAAACCACAAAAAACAAGCCACAATGAAACCATTAACTAAATCAGTAATTCCAACTGATATAAAATTGCTGTTCTGAATCCTTTAATTATTTCCTTATCTTTAAAGGTTAGCTGGTCTAAATTGTGACATTTCGGGGCGTCTGGGTGGCTCAGTGGGTTAAGCATCCGACTTCGGCCCAGGTCATGATCTCAGGTTGGGTTCGGGCCCACGACGGGCTCTGTGCTGACTGCTGGCTCAGAACCTGGAGCCTGTTTCGGACTCTGCGTCTCAGTCTCTCTCTGACCCTCCTCTGCTCAGGCTGTCTCTCTCTCAGAAGTAAATAAAACATTAAAAAATTAAAAAAAATAAATTGTGGCATTTCAACTGCAAGGTAAGTGCCCAATTCTAGATTTTTGCACTCAGATAAGTCAGGGAAACTTTCAAAAAAAATTGAGATGAAGCTGGTGAATTGAGTGAGTTCACCTAAGTTGATAAAAAGCTTATTGTCACTTCCACGGAGGGTTGGTGAAACAGGGTTGCAGACTAACACGTCCGGCTGCAGTGCTAAGTTTCCATGAATGAAGAAATGTCATTTGCTATTTTTTTCAAACATGGCAAGCATTAAAGAAAGAAAAAGAAGGAGGAAGGAAGGAAGGAAGGAAGGAAGGAAGGAAGGAAGGAAGGAAGGAAGGAAGGAAGGAAGGAAGGAAGGAATCTGAGATTGGATCTCAAAGCAGCGTCCATTGTCTTTTAGTGTCTTACTTTTCCCGCTGCAGTTCTGTCCCAGGGCAGAAGGACCAGATGTGCAGTGATTCACAAGCAACGTGAGGTGATAGTTCCTCCTTGTCTGGAAGTACTAAACACATTTCAAAGATGCATTTTCAATTGTGCCAAACCCATTTGAAACCACCCTTTAAAAAAAATGACATCTTTTCTTCTTGTTAAAAAATGTTTTTCCCTTAGACTCAATGTACCTCAGACTGAGCTCTCCGGGTACTTGAAACTGAAAGCATTTTTTAAAAAAGCAGTTTTGCAATTAATGAGAGAAAAGAACAATTTCAATTCCGGAAAAGCCAACCCAACTTACTCCAATATTTTATAGCTCTTTATGTCCACAATTTTCTCTTTTGTGTCTCTCCACATGTATTTCAGGATGTTTTTACAGATGAGCACTAAGTACCCTTTTTAACAAGTACTTCCATTTTTCTGATTATATACTCTATGGAGAATATTAAAAAATACTCAAATAAAAACAACTCATTATCCCATTAGCTAGAAATAACTTCATTCTTGGATATTTTCTTCACATGTTTTAATACAGCTAAAGTCCTAAAGCTCACCCTTGTTGTTTCACCCTGAGTAACTTATATACCATGAAAACAGTTTCAAAAACATTATTTTTATTACTAAGTAGGTGGATTTTTAGGTATTTTTCAATTTTTTCAGTATTATAAATTTTGCAATCACACATTTCTGTGCATTTCTTGAGCACAGCGTCACAGATAAGAAATTACTGTGTCAAAGAATATATATAACATATATATATTTTGAGGCATTTGATTCCTATTTTGAAACAGCCTTTTAAAAGATGGTATAAAAGTTTACTTTCTCATATGGAATATTTAAGGACAATCTCTCTTAGTACAATTTTAAGAGCATTAGGCATTATCCGTTTTACCTTTAAAATTTGATGAACAAAATGGAATATCCTTTTTATTCTACTTGGCATATTTGATCACCAGGATTGTTGAAATTTTATGGTCATATTTCTCAATGTCCACCAACTTGCATATGCTCACGGGTGTGTCCCTTATATGGTAACTTTATTTATCTTTCTGGGTCTGTCCCTAGGGCTTATATTTCTATGAATGTAATCACGATGTCTGATTTGGTTGAGAACTCCACCCTGGGTTTGAACTTAGGCTCAGCTGTTCTAGAAAAATTCTTGACCAAGAATCAGATTTTCCGATACCACTCAGTAGAACCAGATCTATTTAGGCTTCTCTGATCTCAGATATGAGTAGCATTAATTCGGATTGTGTTCTAAAAAGCTATCTTTGTGTTATATAAAATCATTGAAGGGGGAAGCCTGGGTTTATTAAGTAGTTATTCCCCAAGGAGGTGGCAGCCAATGCCGAGAGAGAGAATGAGATCACTCTTATTTACTATCTGGCCCTTTGGATCAGCTCACTCTGTTCCTTTAAGGGGCAACAGAATAATGAACTGGAGCACCCTGAAAGACTTCAGTTTATAACCATATGTCCTCATGTTTATTACTAAGTATGAGATCAGAAGGCCATATGGACTGACTTGGGGATGATATTTTAAGGAATTATTAAAATGATTCATAGGAAGTGCAATGGATAAACACGAAGACATGCAAACTGGGATCATTAATTATTTGATAATGTTTGGGACACAACTACAGTTGACAGTACACACTGAGAAACCACAAAAGAAGCAAAAAGTATCTTAAAATAGCAAAAGATACGATATTGGCAAATAAACATATGCCAACTGCAAAAAATCCACAGCTCTCAACAGATTCTCCCAAAGAACCAGTTGTCCTCATTCAATAACACTAGGCTAGAAAGAGTAATTATTAGCATTGCCACGTCTTGCCAATGCTATTCTAACACCTCTGCCGTACACTTGTAACTCCTCATAACCTGGCTTTGGCAATGTCTAACCCTTTTCCAGCTGCAGGAACCCTGATGGACCCTCCCCTTCTAGAAAAGATTCTCACATTCCACCTCTTCCATCGTAGGAGCAAGAGATAAAAACACAACAGCCACTCTTTTCAAAAACATTTTTGAACTCTGTATTTGAGATTGTTCTCGGACCTCCATCCTGAGCCGCCAAACCATTCTCAATGGTAAATTGATACTAAGTGGTAAATGCCCATCATTTATTTTTATTATATAAGTATAATAGTTTCCATTAGTTAGTATATATAATACACTATGCAATATGATAAGCACTTTTCAGAAAGTATGAATATATCTCACAACCCATAAAGTAGATTCTATTATTATGACTATGATTATTAGCTATCATTTATTACATGCTTACTTTGTTCCAGGAACTGAGATGAATGTGTTCAAATAATAGTAATACTTATAAACTTTTTAAATAACTCTACATGATAGATATTAAAGTCATTTCATAAATAATAAAATTGAGATTCAAAGATGTTTATTAAATTGTATTTGAAGCACTTACTACAATGGTTGACACCTAGAAAATGCCCAATAATAGCACCCATTCTACCGTTAGCATTATATATTTTATTATTAATATTAACTTTGATGTCATGGGGCATGTTCCTTCCCTTGGAAGGCATACCATAGAGAAAAAAAGTTAGGATCTTTGTGATTATCTAATTAATAAAGCTAATATTAATCTAATAATATTAAAAAGCACTAAGAAATATAGTAATAATACCAATACTATTACTATGTATATTCAATATAGTACATAGTACATTAATAATATATGCTATATTAATACTATATGGTATACTGAAATACTACTACTGTTAAAATATTATATAATAATACTAATACTCTTAATAAAATAGCTTAGCTTTATCGAGTATCTACAGTGAACTAAGACCTTACTGGGATGTACCTCACTTTAACCTTAAACAGTTCTGTGCAACAAATTCTTGGGTTGTTTCTTGACTTTCAGATGAAGAAATCAAGGGTAAGAGAGATGAATTAACTTGTCCAAAGTTGCTGCACAGCTTGTACAGTGAGGGCCAGAATCTGAATTCAGACCCTGTGACTTAAAACCCTTAGTTCTTAATCATTGCACATTTGAGAATGAAAAAGCAACCTATAAATCACTTTGTCTTTAACGCTGTATTTTACATATGAAAAAATGATGGAGATAAAGTGCCCATGATCACTCAGCACTTATTGGCCTAGCTGAAGCTTGGTAACAAGTCTTATTGTTTGCTTACTATGCATGCCACTGCACAAACATCTTATGTGAAGCCCCAATATCCATGTAAATTAGGTACCCATGCAATTCACTGTTTACCTTAAAGGAAACTGAAATTCCGAGAGGTTAAGCTACTTGTTCAAGTTGGAGGCCACAAGAGAAACTGGGCTCTGGACACAGGCAGCCTGGCTTCTGAACCTCTGTCCTTAACCACTGTTAACTTCCTGAGTCAGCCATCTCTCAGTCTGACACTCTTTCCAGGTCACCATGATGGTTTCTATTTCTTCCTCAGGAGCAATAGCGTTCTGGAGTTCTGTCAGACCAACTTGCAAGAGCCAGTTGTTAAATTCTCAGGATTTTTGTGAGCTGGTGGTCAAAGACACTCATTATTAACAATGGAATTTTATAAGCTTCCAGTTAAATAAATTATACTAAAAATAAAGGTTATCCTTTTGTACCTTTGTGATCCATTTTATTTGTAATACTATTAATAATAAAATTAATAAATACTAATAATACCAAAAATATTACTACTGTTAATGCTATATACTTTATTATACTTATTATATTAGTATACTTCCAACTCCTATTTGCTTTACTAGATCTTACTATTACCTAGGCTCTTGATATCATGTGTCTATTCTATCTGCATGCGGGAGTACTATATAATGGTACCACACATCTCTTCGCAACTCTGCCTTTAGTGATTTCATGTAGGTAACCCGAAACTGGCCATGGTAGGGCTGTTTATGCCACAGAAATAGGGAAATGCTTCGAATACTTGTCTTTATTTCCCCCCACACGGTCAGTTGTTAAACATTTACCAGTAGCACTGCCAAAGGGTCATGAGTATTAAAAGAGAAGCCACAAAATATGTTTCCTGAATAATTTAGGTTACACGAGGAGCCCTCAAGTTTGCTACCCTCATTCAAAAGATACAATATGGATTAACTGGATTAAGAAAAATGAATTGTCTTGGTGGTACTACTGACACCTTGTGAGTACAGACACAAATCCTCTAGAGAGTTTTAGTGGATATTCGAGGTAAGAGGCTTAAGTGTATCTCCATGAAATAAGTCTCTCTACCTCTATAGCTCATCATGTAAGTAACTTAGTATGAGACAAAGGGTGGAAGGAAGATAATACTGTAGATTTATATAATTTACTGTACATTGTGGGCCATCTGATCAACCATCAGTTTCCAGTGGTGGATCCCACCCAGAAGATGAACAAAATAGTGACAGAGGATGCTGAGCCCACAGGCCAGAGGAAATATCTAGTCAAATGTGAAAGATACACAGCCTAAGAGGTGCGAACCAGTCCATATGATCCTAGACTATCTGGCTCAGTAGTGCAGTGCTGGGTAATTTTGCCTTGTGGGTCACTGCTTCAACCTGGATTCCGCTGGCAGTAGTTGAAAGCTGCTGGCAGCAGCAGGTGATTTAATGGTCTGAATGAAACGAAGCAGTCAGCTCAGCTCAGGTCTGCATGGACTCCTGTTTCTTCCCACAGCAGTTGGCAGTCATTAGCACCCTTGTTGACAGTCTCTGCAGAAAGGCCAAGATCATTGTACGCCCTGAGATTAAAATCACATCTCACCTTGGTGGTCCCTCCAGCGCAGAGCTGTAGAGGTGAGAAATCTTGTTCTGCCGTTTGGTCTCATTAGAGATCTTTAATTTCCAGCAATACGCCTCTTTTTCAAAGAGCTTGGAGTCAAGAGTTCAAAGGAGTACTAGAAGGAAACAAAACTTATTTATAAAGCCTCTTTGCTCTGTCATTTTTCTTTCGCAACATTTCTAAGGACATGGTCTTAAATCAAATTCTTTTGGGGACATTTTCAGTAGAGGAAAATTTTGAACAGCTGAATTCTGTTTGAATTTGTAGGATTTATTTTGAAATCGTTAAGTTGGAAAGACAATAAATTATGGTGTGGAATTTTGGAAGACTTCATCATGGTAGAAAAGGAAAACTGAGCAAAGTGACCTCTCCCAACTATTTTAAATATTTAGATCTTTGGAGAAAAGGCCAGGTGGTGACACAGAATTAGAGACTGGGAACTGCAAAGGATGATAGTGCAAGGGGCTGAGACGCTTGCACCTTAGTCCTTGGTCTGCCATTTACAAGCATTATGAGCTTCAGAAAATATGCATGTTAAGCTAGATGGACTTCCATCTCTAACATCCGTTGGTGCAGATTTTCTTAAGCAGATATAATATATTTCTACACAAATTTTACCAATGAAATATCTACATGTACTAATATATGTAAAGCACTTGACACAAGGTCTGGAATATAATAAGTGCTATGTATTTTTTTGTTTTCATATTATTTTTGTTATTGTTATTACTATTGTTAAAAAGACTAAATTACCCAACATACATCGTAAAGAAATTTTAAGAAACTAAAACTTCAGTTCCGGTCTCAGCATTTTTTCCATTAAAATATAAAAGATTGAAATGTCATATCTAATAGGTGATTTTCCAAACTGTGGTTCGTGGAAATGATAATCTTTAAGATATTTCTTTGTAGGGGCACCTGGGTGGCTCAGTCGGTTAAGCATCTGACTATTGATTTTGGCTCAGGTCATGATCTCATGGTTCAGGAATTTGAGCCCGGTATTGGGCTCTGCACTGACAGAGTGGAGCCTGCTTGAGAGTCTCTCTCTCCTTTTCTCTCTGCTCCTCCCTTGCTCTCTACCTCTCTCTCTCTTTCTCTCTCAAAAATAAATAAATAAAAATAAACATCTTAAAAAAGATGCTTCTTTGTAAAATCATTCCTTTTGTGAAAAGAAAATTTGGTAGACACTGCCTTCTTCTTAGAAAGTAAGAGTGTATATTTGCACTCAGAACATTCTTGAGGAAATAAATCTAAACATTTGGCATAATTTAGCATTCCCAACTTATTTGGTGGTAAAACCTCATTAGTGCATCGTATCTACATAGCCCTCCAACTAAATTACACAGACCTACTTTTCCAACTCTTTAGGAATTAAGTCTTGCTCTAAGCATTTGAGTATTCCCACCACCTCAGGCAAACACTATGTGCTAGACCTTGTGCTAAGATATTTAGTGTAATTGTCTTATTTAATCTTTAAAACTCTAGAAGTTGGTGGTTTCATGGCATCTTTGCCAATAAGCAAGGGGAAGCTCATAGATGTTTAGTAACTTCTATACAATTATATAACCAGGATTGAACTGTCATTTTCCAGGACCTCTAAGACATTCTGAACGACTATAAGTAAATGAAAGAAGGAGCAAATGCTTCCCAACTTGAGCTGGGGTGAGAGCTGAGCTTGGACATGGTGTCCACTGAGAGGAACTTTGAACTCCCTGAATTATTTCAGAAGGTGAAGCTAAGGAATTGAGACAAGGGAGGGGAAGCCATATTAAGAACTCATGTCATAGCCAGAACCAGTTAGGGAGGGAGTATATATGAGCAGGAACTGGAGATACCACCATTTTCCTATATTCCTTCCTGTCTTCATGTATGTGTTCTTTGTATATTTGCCCAAAATAGACAATTTCAATAGCTATTAACCAAAAGGCACTATATTATATTTAGCTAATGAGACACTTGATATAATAGGAATGCCATCCATATCAGCAAAGTCTGGGTCTCACCCTTGTGTGGTCTTAACAGGTCAGATGTTGCTGATATGGACTTCCTTTTGCCACAGCTGTTGATAAGCTCTGCCTATGACCCCTGGTTCACATTCAAGCATAGAAACTTCTGTGATAGTCACATGAGGTAACTGGGGGGACCTCAGCTCTGAAGTCACTGACAACTTCCAATTTCTTAGCTGGAGTCAGATTCACAGTTTTCATAGAATTGAAGGCTGTTTATAATGAATGACCAAAGACCACTTATTCATGAAGAATCCAATCACATAAGATAATGAACTTTTCAGCTGTTAACAACAAAGGTGGAAGTGTAAGTTTAATTGCTAGATTTCATTTAGCAGATAAAGTTTTGGGATTTCTAAATAACACTCAGGTAAGACCATTAGTTACTGTGTAAGAAAGTAAATCCAGTTTCTCCAGATATTCTGATTGTCCAAGCGTAATCAGAAAGATGTATTGATTTTCAAAGATATTGTCAATTATTTTTAAATTTTATAACAATTTTCTTCAGGGGAAGAAAGCCATTTGTGAGTTTCATCTGGTTCATCAGCTAATAGCAACTTTTACTATATATGTATATATATATGTATGTGTATATATACATACATACATATATATATACATACACATATACATATACACACACATATATACATATCTATACATATATATATATATATATATATATAGTTTTTTTTTTTTCAGTTTGTGTGCGTGGAGTTTCATCACCCAGAAAGAATCTTTTGTGGCCATTATAAGATCTTAAGTAAAAGAACTTCACAAGTATTTTTAATGTTGAAATTGTGAATCCTAGTAACTTGTGGGATCAAGACATGAGCAAAACTAGTCAAGGAACACTGCCTGAAGTTTTATTTACAAATCTTAGTAATTTATGTCTAGGCACATACATGTTAAACTTGGCCAATGTATTTAACGTTTTCTATACTTCATCTGTACATTGGGAAACTTGGTTTATAAGATACATAAATATATTTTGATATAAAATTATGTGCTATTTGAGATTTGTACACAGATTGAAAGACAAACGGTGTGGATTGCATGCTATGGGAGACATTTGGGTAAATTACTTCATGATGAGACTTTCTCCACTGAATACAGATTCTGCAAAATGTAAAATTATAAAAGGGTCAATGGATATTTAACTCTTATTTCTTGTTCTTTAATTTTTTGAATATAGCGGGAATACTTTTGTCTTCTAATTTTAAGCATTTGAATTTTTTAGTTATATAAGTAACACATGATTGAGGGAATCTAAAGCATCTAAAATAAAATGATTAGTCTCCACAGAAATAAGCCCACATCCCTGAAAGTCATTACTAAGAATTTTGTTTCATCCCACAGTTTTATTTTTTGCTTTGCTTATTCAAATACATATGTCCTTATGTAGAGATTGTTCGTTTTTCTTACAAATAAAGAATTACATTAGATATTTTATCTTATAATTTCCTATATTCATTTTATCTGATACCCTTCCCACTTCTGTATGCACTGACTTCTATATACGTTTGGTCTACTACATTCTTTTTGATAGTTGCATGGTATTCCATAATTTGGATGATCTAAATTTATTGCATAATTATTCCTGTTCCATAATTTGGAAGCACTGAATTATTTGAATGTTTTCCTATTTATAGACATTCATATTGTTTCCAATTCTTAAAATAAAAAATATGCTACAATTGCTTTTAGAATTTGATAAACTGATTCTGAAGTCCATGTGGGAGAAACATATGTAAGAATTGTCTGAAAGTCTTAAAACACAGTGGGTAAGTTTTGGATTTACCAACAATTAATATTAAGGTGATCACTGGAAGAAAACAAATAAAACCCTAGTTGTGTGCCCCTAGACAAACATAAATTTCATACCAAACTTTCAACGACAAAATAAATGTATTAAAAGAAAAAAAAGTTGGGAATGTATATAACTTTGAAGGAAAGGGAAGCTTGGTAAGGAAGACGGAAATAAAAAGATATAAAGGAAAAATAAAGCAACAGATGAAGTCATAAAATGATAGAACAACAACAATAAAAGCCTTTGAATAAGAACAGGCAACCTAATCAAATTAAAAGAACAATTACAGACTGGAGGAAAATATTTGCTGCACACACAAAAGTGGTTAATCTTCTTAAGATATAAGTAGATCTTCAAATTAGTAAGAATAATGGATAGCACCAGGAGAATTGGTATTCAGAGAAATGAAAATAAAAGCAACAATGAAATAAAACTTTTGGCCCTTCAGATTGGCAAGAATGTAAGATCATGTTAATGTCCAGTGCTCATAAGATTATAAGGAAAACAATACTCTCATATACCATTTCTCAAAAGCAGTGAAGAATCTGGAAATTTCTGTAAATTTTGGGAAATAAATCTGGCTGTATTATTGTAAACTGTAATTGTGCATATCATTTGATCTAGCACCTCAATTCTGGGAAATTATTTTTCAGAAAATGCAAGTGTATAATGATTCTTTTCAAACAGGAATTTGGTTTATTGTTTCCTGGATAAAACAAACAAGTATTCAAAAAAAACTAGGGTTTCTGCGCATAACTATGATTACCTTTTGATGTTCCAGTTTCTCTAGACCACAAAACTATAGGAGAAAAATGTCAACAAAATGAGCCTTTGCTCTCTTTACTCAACAGAGATGCTGGTAAGAAAAAGGGGCAAAGCTAAGCAAAGAAAAATGGTAATGTGAGGAACTTGAGCAGGAAGCTAAGGGTCAGCAAGGATCACTGACTGCAGTGGGTTGTGAAGAAAAGAGTAGAATAATCTTGCATCCGCTAGTTTGCAACTGCATGGAGGATAGAGAGGTACATGCATTAGACAAGGTACAAACAAAATATTACGGTGGGTTAGTTAGAAGAGCAATCACAGTGCAAATAGAAGAAAATCTCAGGGTCAACTCCCAACCAGTTTAATTTCTTAGTTAACTCCTCGAGAGATACAACAAACGTCAATCCAATTTTTGGCCCTACTCTATATAGCTAGAAAAATAAAATTGCAATGGTCAACCACAGAGCCTTTCAGGGGTCCCACGCATTAATTCAATCTGTACTGAGTTACAGGAAAAGGATAACTAACTACACACACACATACACACACACACTTCAAGAAACCAAAATACCTAACGATTGTTGAACAAAGAAACAGCACTAAATGTATTGTAGCATTTGTGTGAATGACATTGATCAAATACAAGCAACTGTTATTTTTTCATGCATTCTGTTAGACATTAAGACAAAAAGATGAGGAGAGATACATCACATTTTGTCACAAGAGAATTAACACTTTTTATCATAGGAGAATTGTATCAAAATAAATTCATATATCTACATCTGCCGATGTTTTATAAAGGAGAAATGGGAAGCTGGGATTCAGAATAGTAAGAAAAGGTCTAAAAGTAAATCTGTTCCCTTATCCCTATTATATTATCCCTAATATATCTGATTTAGCACTCCTGCAGCCTAGATTCTCCTTGGAGATATAAGAGAGTGTCCCTTTGTCAAGGGATCCTCTTTCTACACTTTCCCTCAGTCTTTTACTTGTTTTATTGGCCACAAGTAATGGGAACAAAATGTCTGCTCTTTGCTAAGTGTTTGCTGGAGGCCAGGGACTGTGCCAAACATTTATAGAAGTGAATTCCTCTAGTTTTAACCACTGTGAGGTTTATATTTTCTGTATTTTCTAGAGTAAGGAAACTCAGAGGTTCAAAGTTACTCAGAGCCTGGAAAGGATCTTACCGCTCGCACAGACGTTCCTCAGACCCGAGTGTGGTGAACTGCAAAGCCTATGATGTGCTGAAGTAGGTTGTTAGTCTATTGCCTCAAGACAGAACATTTTGGAATATAGACTATCACAATTTTACCTCAGGACTCAAGTTTCTACTTCATGACATCTTGGCCTTCCCTCCACCCCCACCCACTGCCTTATGACCAGGCTTGCAGATTAGGGGTAGTTTGCAAGACTGTTTCACTCAGGTGTTAATGAACTCAACATTCTCCACTGCTTTTTGCTTTTAGAGGATCTAATGTCAAAATTGCTGTTATAGGTTCAGGAAGGTAAAATAAAACTGAACATATTTAGAAGTTGGTAAATTACAGGTCTTTTGTTAAGGAATGATTTGATTTGCCTGTTTCTGCAAAAGAAAGTCTGAAGACACACAGTGCCTAGACTGGTTTTGATGTCTATTAGATGGATTTCTCCTGAGAAGTCTAGATAATCTCTGATATTTATATAGTGGCAATCATATCCCTGGCACTTAGCAATGGCCAGGGAGAGATTAGATAAAAGACCCTTAAGAGATTAGTGTAATATAACCCAGACTTTGATGCATCTGTTCTCTGTTGGCCTTCGAAGTCAGACTCCACATTCCATTTTTCATGGTAAATCCAAGGTACAATTTTAGGATCCTATACCATGATTATTTTTTTTAATCAGTCATTTTTAATACTATTGTCTTGGGGCTTGGATTTTCTTTGACATAAAATTTTTAAACATTTAATTCTATTTAATAATTCAGTATCATAATATCAAGGTTCTTTAATTATGCACCAAACTATGACCAATATTGAGATGGACCTCTGTCTTACTCACTTAACTTAAAGAAAAAAATGATTAATTAATTTCATCTTCTTATATTCAGGCTCCATTTACATTTTTCCAGAACACTCCATTTCTCTTCAACCCACTTCGTTTCTCTTCAATCCACAGTAATTGTAGCAAAAGGGATGCTTGGTGATTGGCTGAAAGTGTTGGGATAAAAAGGAAACTTTCTACAACCCTTTGATTATTTTTTCAGATTGCCAAATGTTCCTTTTTAAAGACTGTTACATTTCTTAAAAGCCCCAGAGTAATTGCTTATCCTAATCCTAATGTATATCTAAGCATATTGGCCTCTTGGCCCAGTTTCTGAGTTTGAAATTGAATGCACATTGAACTTCACCAGGTCCCTTGCTCTCCCACTCCTTCATACACCCATTAACACACATGGACGCAAGTTGTTTTTTTGTCAGTATATGTTCCCTAAGGTTCAAAGCATCCCATTAAAATACCACTACCTTCTTAAACACTAACGGCCACCCTTCCTGGTATCAAAAGGAATGTATTCCTCCCAAAGGCTTTTCTCACAAAGATACTTCAATATATGTATTATTATATTATATTTAAATATGTATTAATTATATATGTGTGTCTGTATATTATTTATCTATATATCTATATCTATATTTATCTATGTCAGTTTACAACCAGTTTCTCCTATACTATATTTTTAATTTTTTGTCCAGTTCATTATAATCTCAATCTATGTCGCATTTCCTATCTGAAGCAATGTCTTTCATAAATTTTTTAAGTTTATTTATTTATTTTGAGGGAGAGAGAGAGCAAGTTGGAGAGGAGCGAAGAGAGAGGGAGAGAATGAACCCTAAACAGGCTCCTCACTGTCAGTGCAGAGCTTGATGTGGGGCTTGGTCCCATGAAATGTGAGATTATGACCTGAACAGAAATCAAGAGTCAAATCTTAACTGACTGAACTACCCAGGCATGACTGAAACAATGTCTTTGATGAAATATTTGACATGAGTTTTATAATCTAACAATATCATAATTATAACTTTAAAATGGCTTATGTTTTGACATGGCTCATACTTCTTTATTTTCATTGTAACTATTATTAACCAATATTAGTCCAAATGTTACTAAGAGGAACATGAAATCACTTATTAGGAGATTATTCTAAAAATTCTCTTTCTCTTTCTTTCTCTTTTGACAGAGAAAGAAGGCAAAAAGCCAAGCTGCCCCCTCTGGAGTTTGATCCCAGGACCTTCAGATTATAAGACTGACGCGCTGCCTTCTGTAGTAAGGAGGCTAGCTAGAAGCTGCTTTATCTGTGTACATCTCTCTGCTGACACACAAACAACAATATCAGCATTTTCCTTTGAAGACAGAAAACTGGTAGAACACTGGAATCATCAAGTGTTACGGTCTTCAAAGTGCATTTTAATGATGGCTCAAATTGTCTTTCGAAATCAAAGTTTCTTTGATTATGTACATGGAATCTTCTTGTGTACAGATGCAATACACCAAGGGAAAGTCAACCAGTGTTTTTATATAACCTTCTCTATGTTAAGCTTCTTATCATTAAAGATCCAGAAAAGGACTGAGATCACAGTGTGATCATTTTGGAAAAGGATGGGTGCAAAATGTAGTTTATTGTCCTGATATTTAATATTACTTAATTGTAAAGAATAAAGCTTCATTTTGTTCCTTATCCAGTGATAAACGATAGCATTCTCTTGAAGACCAGTATTTAACCTGCTAACAAGGTCTTAGTTGAACATCTATGCCTTCCCAGCTAGGTTGCATAAGGTAATTTCTGTAGTCTTCTAAAGCTACCAGTAATTTGGGATGATTTTCTTCCTGTACATTTTCTCTGCTTCTAGTTAAGATGAAACAGCGACTAAGGTGTTTCCAGTACTAACAGGCGGAAGAATCACTAGGTACAAATCAAGGAAGTTGGAACAAAGAAATTCAGGCTGGCTGACCTGGGTCGAAGGGGGAAGGGAGTTTCTTTTCAACTTCTCTGCAGGGCCGTGTGTGCATTAGATGGAAACTCAATGTGAAGTTAACTTCATGGAAGAAGGACATTGATTTAAAGGAGATCATATATTAGTTATTTAATTTGCATACCTATACATCTTCAAGATTCCTCTTTTACTTTACAAAATGGCACATTAATTGTTTGCCTTTTAGCCAACAGCTGCCTGAATCTTACAGTTATCAGTTTCATATTGCCCAATGGTATATACTCAGCATTGTCTTTTTAAGAGTTCTGAATTTCAAGTTAATTTGGCAATATGTTGTCCTATCAAAACCTATGTTGTCCAGAGAGCAGGTAAGACTTAACTATTTTGTTTGCTGAGAGGGGGAAAAAAAAGCATATGACCATATCATTTTATAGAACTTGCATCTGCTCTAGAACACCAAACATAAAACACCAGAAATGGATTATGGAGAAGAAAAGGAGGTTCAGTACAGGAACACGATTGAGCATAGACAACCTACTAGGCAGAAGGGCAATGATATGTTCAGGTTATTCTTATTCAGGAGAATAATTGATTTAGCAAACTATGTGTTTCAGATAGACATCACAGCCATTCTACCATCAAGTATTTCTGCTGTTTGTTGGCAGACCTGGCCAAATTGATTGGTCAAATTACAAGGTTTTGTCTACTGAACTAGAGTGTAAGCTCCTGTAGGTCAGGAATTATAGTAAATTTTTTCCGTGCGATTCTTTTAGAAGCTACTTAAAAGATGCTATCTGCTTTACAGACATGTAAAATGGCCCTGTTCAAATCTGCCCTCACTCAAGTCCCTAGACACACTCCTGATTAGGGGCAGAGGGCAAACTGGACATCAAAGAGTTGCCAAAGGCTTTTCTGCCTTGGAAGGCTGAAGAGCCCCTGATTCTTTGATCTCTGCTTCTATCTCCTCCCCCACTTTGCCCCCACACGCACCTCAGGGTCGGTCTTCCCTTGGCCCCACCCTGTGTGTCTGCTGTCTTCAACCTCTCTCAAAGAAGATCCCTGACATGCTGGTCTACATTAAGGAATAAAACTCAACAAGAGTGCAAACAATCAACCTTCTAATCCAGACAAGCTGCTATCTTAGCCTTTGGCTCCCTTATCTGAATAGAGAAAACATTTGGTGAACTGTCTCAAATCTCAGGGAAAAAATCAAGAGCATTTTTTCCCCTCTTCATATAATGACAGCTCAGATTCTACTGCTGGTATTATCTTTGGCTCACCTGCCAAAGAACCAAGAGGGAAAAATTCTGGGGAACTAAATCTGAAGTTTATATGCCTCCAACTATGTAATTCTTGTAAATCAAATTTTAAAAATTAAAATGTAAGTCTATTGTCAGTGAATCTATCCCAAAAGTGCAGCATTTCATTAACTGCAATGTAGAAGCAAATGATGGTTTCTTTTGGGATCAAACTGATAAGGTTGTAGTCAAAAGTAGCTAAATGTCAGAATCTCTAACACCCTCAAACTGGAATAAGAACAGTTAGGAATAAACTTCCATCAAGAAAGGTTTGGTTCAATATGAAATATTGTCTTGACTGTATGAGATGATTTAGAATCTAATGAGAGAGAATAGATAGCTTTGATGTTTTAGATTTTGAAAGCCCAGAGGAAGAGAACTAACCCTCATGACCTTCTGGGGACTCTACTCTATATGAGAAGGTCATTGAGGTCCTGGAATCAGCAGATGGTGTCTTCACTGTCTAGGCTGGCATATCACATCACTCAAGTCTATTCTGCTAAATAGTAGTTGAATAACCTGATCATCAATACACTTTCCCAAAGATTGGGCCTGATTAGCTTAATTTTCACTCAACTGATAGGCACTTCTATGTACCAAATTTTATGATTGTTATTCTGGTAGGTGTAAGGAATATGAAAGAAAAATTGAAAAATTTACTAGCAAATAATATTTACAACTACAGTTGCATCCTATGGTTTCTTTTTATTATTATATGACAATTAAAAGACTCTTAGAAGGCTCCGAGTTTTATATGTAAGTGATGAATCACTAAATTCTACTCCTGAAACAATTATTACACTATGTGTTAACTAACTTGGATTAAAAAAAAAAAGATTCATAGAAGGCTCATCATGTAAGACAATCAGTTCTTCCTTCTAAGGAGAAATTAAAAAGTTTTCACTGGAGCTTTAAGAACCCCCACCTAATTTCTAGGCAGGGAGGTGTTTTAAATCAGACAAAATCACATAGTATATTCATCTCTAAATGAATGTAACTCTTTCCTTTGTCTCTTCATAACTATTCTGGCACCTTTTAGCTATTAGATGTAGATGTCCCCCAAAGTTCTACATTTGGTCCTCAGACAGAGGATACAGACATATCCTTTTTTCTTATCCACCCACACCCCATCTATTATTGCCTCAAAGCAAATGGCTTCTGGTATCTCTCATTCTCAAATCTCTATGTCTAGCTGTCTAGCTCTCTTACCTCACCACTTTGTCCCTCAAATAGCACCTCCACCCAAGGCCTACCCTTTCTACCCTGTTAAAAATGACAACTATTTCCTGCCACTGCACAATTCCCATTACCATGCTCAATTTTTCTGTAACATTTAAACATACTAAATAATTAATCCAATTATTGCTTATTTTTTCTATTCCTCTTTCTCCCCATCTGTTAAACAATATAAGCTCAAGAGCACAAAGATTTTGTCTGGTTTGTGTCTGGTGCATAGCAAATGTCTTAAGAAAAATTCCTGGCACACAGAAGACCCTCAAAAATATTCTTTGAATATATGAACAAAGCTCCAACTCCTCAATCAATTATTATTATTTTTAAATGTTTTTTATTTATTTCTGAGAGATACAGAGTGAGCAGGGGAGGGTCAGAGAGAGAGAGGGAGACAGAATCTGAAACAGGCTCCAGGCTCTGAGTTGGCTGTCAGCACAGAGCCTGACGTGGGGCTTGAACCCATGAACTGTGAGATCATGACCTGAGCCAAAGCTGGATGCTTAACCAACTGAGCCACCCAGGCGCTCCTCAATCAATTATTTTTAAGTGTCTTACTTTCTCATTAGGCTCAAAGTTTGGGTCCCATAACTGATTTCTTTTTCATTTTTCCCCATTAGCTCTTATGAGTCAACAGGTGTTGACCATGCTTCATTAATGGTGACTAATCCTTCTTTTGAATTCTATTCCCACAGCCAGAAGCCTAGTTGAAATTCCCAGTTTTGTTTTCCTGTTTGAACACAACAGCCTTCTAAGTGGTTGCCTTTCTCTTTTATAACTCATTTTATACATTGCTGCCTTCCTAAAACATAGCCTTGACTATATGATAGCAGTTCATAGATTCCTTCAACAAATATTGTTCAAGAGCAAATATCTTCTAGGCAAGGACTGAAAAGATAGAATGTCTCTTTATTTGTAGAGTTTATTTTCCCAGCTCATTACCCTTCAGTAACTCCTTATTGTCTACAAAGTAAAGTCTGGCTATTATGTTGACATGAAGACTCTCCACATTTGATCTCATCGAGTCTTCCCATCTTCATTGCCATTATAACCCTCTATGCATTCATGCACCAGTCAAATCACACCATAGATGATCAATCTTATTTCATATCTCTGAGTTCCCCATTAATCCATGTGCAATAAGCTCCAATCCCTCTATTCTATAAGAATCCTACACATCTCTGATTCTGCCACTTCCATGAAGTCTTCTCTGATTAATTTGGAAATTTTTTTTTCTATTTCTCTTCTTGTCTGTTTTTGCCTTTTTCCAGACACATATTATATAGTACTCTGTATGTTTGTATGCTATTTATTAGTCTATTTATTTATTAGTCTATGTGTCTTTTACCTACCACAGTAGAATAGAATGTCTTTTAGGCCAGGGACCCTGCCTCAAACTTCTTGAACTTCCCAAAACACCTGGTATAATGCCTTGTTCTTAAGCACTTAATAATGTTTACTGAATAGAAAAAACAAAAGATATTTTTTATTTCTTCCACTCTATAGTATACTGAATTTAAACAATATTAGTGATAACTATCCACCTTCAAGTAAATATCACAATATCCCTATCCAGATCCTGACAAATTTTATTAGATGGCTAAGAATCCATGTTTGTAAGTCAAAAGATTTCATCTTTATTCTGGCTTTATCACTTACTGTGTACTTTAAATGGTTATTTTTTATCTCCATGTGCCCCATTTTCCTCATTAGTAAAGATGGGTAAACCTTTAATACCTAACTCCCAGACTTATTTAATGCTTAAATGAGAACACGAATATATGACAATTAGCACAACATCTGACACCAGTTTTATGATACCTATCATTATTACTGCATATAGTGTCCAGGACAACTCTTTACTCCTCATCTCCCTCCTTCTTTCATTGTTCTTACTCCTGATTCCATGATTGTGTCATGCTCTAGTCTAGCCCTTCCTGCTTCCCCAAACAAAAAATAAACAAACCTTCCTTTTGTCCCTATTCCAGACATATGCATCCAGTAGAAGCTGGCTCAAACTTACCTTCTTCATGGAGCCATCTTGGTTTCTGAAGCCTATATTGAGTCTGCTCTTCTGTGAACTATCATAAAATTTAGGAGGATGTGCCACACATTCCATTCTTTCTACATACACTCTGTTTATAAGTTATTTATTTTGACAAATTAATTTTGTCTACTCAAATTCATTACATGATATTTGAGAGTAAGGCAATATATACATTTATATATAAACATATATAATACGAATATAATTTATATTATATATCCTATATTATATATATATTGAAAATAATATATATCTTAAATTCTCCATAATATCTAGCACAATGATGTATAGTCACAGTAGGAAGTATGCATGAAACTAAGGAGCATGGGATATTAGTTACAAAGAACTGGGTTTAAATACGGTCTGTCATTTTTTTTAAATAAGTAATCTTGGGCAAGATATGTAATCTTTTGGAGACTCACTTTTTTTAATATGGGTAATAGAATAATAATGTTTAAATTGCTAGATAGAGGCTATGATTAAAGTAGAAGATACATGTAAGCTTTTAACACAAAGTCTGAAACCCAATAGGCATTTCAAAAATAGAAGTTGTGATCGTCACTGTTATCACTATTACCAGTTAATTAATTCCTAGATAAACTGGAATGAAGCAGAGATTAACTCACGAAACCACAAGTCCCATTTTCACTAAAAGCAACTGAACTTGTATGTTATATATAAAATTTTTTGGATGCATATTTACTTATTCCTTCCTCCTAATTTTTTCAGTATGTCTGTGAGGTTTCCTATTTGCTTTGTAATGAGAATAAAAGGAAAAGAAGAAACTTGTTATCTTATGTCTGGCTTTAATTTAAAAATCATTTTGTCAAACTGAAGTGTTCAGAAGGACAAAGCAATTTTTTCCCATCAATAGAGTGCAGTAAATCTGTACTGAAAAATGAAACCTTTTAAACGAGCATTTCCCAAGGCTCCCTAAAGTTCATTATTGGTTTAGAATCTGTTTGCTATGTTGACTAAGAAGCTTTGAGACAGGACTTAGAGACTCTTTAATGTCCAGACCTTATGTGGAACAACAGTAACATCTTAGCCTCTAAGTGCCTCATAGGTGGTTTTTCACTGTTGAAATGAATCGATGATGTCTACTTGCCTTGTAAATGTCTGAAGTAGACCAATTAGGATATGGAAGAAAACTGACATCTTCAATTGTCAAGGGTTGGTTCATCTGTAATTCAGTGATGAATTTGCTCTGGTGAAGAATTTTGAATTTTGCCCTTACATCCCTGGCTGCTTCATCACAGAGGGGACAAGAAATGCTTTGCAGGCCGAAAAACTGGTAAGAGACCAGTTTAGGTAGCCCCCAACAAAGTCCCTGTGATTCTCAACTTTTAGACAATAAGACAAGAAAGTGTCAGCCAAACAGAGACAGAGCTTCACATATCTCTTGGTTGGCAAGTGTAAAAGTATCCTGGATTGAGATATATTCGAAATTATGTCATATTTCCTTTAATGTTATTCTATTGGCCCCAAACTTTGAAAGCGATCCTGAGTGCTAATTTCTTAACTCTTCTATAACTCATTAAAAATGGTTTGGATCCTTTTACATATCAGATAGCTAAGTAAAATATTACCAGAATACCTCTATAATTACACCTGTATCATGAAAACATTTCTGATTATGATCAGTTAAGAAAGAGTTTGGATTGAAATCCATCTCTACCTTCTACTAGGTACCTAATGATACATTATCATGATCAATGTATTTGCCCTATGAAGGTTCTATTTTCCTTTTTTCTTGGTGAGCCATTAGATCAATAGCATTACAAGGCAGCATTAGATTGAGAGAGGTTAGAAAAGACATAGAACCAAGATGGAGTTGCTTATAAAAAGTCCCATATCACTAAACTGAGACTTAAGTACAGTTTCAGCTCCCCCTTAAATGGAACCTTAAACCAGTCAGTGAAGAATCACCTGATCAGCACTATTAGGCAATCTCTCTAATAGACCTGCATCCCCTCCCTAAAGGAAGGTATCTAACTGCAATAACCCAACCCACTTTTTTGCCAAGTGTAATTTCCTTGTTCTCGCTCCCTTCTGCCTATAAAAGTGTCATTTTGCATAGTTCCTCGGAGATCCTTTCTATCTGCTAGATTGGATGATGCTCAGTTTGAATCAATTTTTGCTCAACTAACCTCAAAATTTTCAATATGTCTCAATTTATATTTTAACAGTGATCAATAAGAAATACAAGAGTTTAGGTGAAAGACTAAATCCTGTTAGCTTGTACACTCTGGGGAAGTTTCAAAAAAAGGTAATAATTTGAGTTGGGCTTAAAGAGATGTATATAAATATATTTTGATCACTGGAAAGGAAAAGGTAGGACTTCCTTATCAGAAGTAATAGTGTTGGGGCACCTGGGTGGCTTAGTCAGTTAAGCGTCCGACTTTCGCTTAGGTCATGATCTCACGGTTCGTGGGTTCGAGCCCCACGTCGGGCTCTGTGCTGACTGCCAGCTCAGAGCCTGGAGCCTGTTTCAATCTGTGACTCCCTCTCTCTCTGATCTTCCCCTGCTCATGCTGTCTCTCTCTCTCCTAGAAATAAATAAAAATATTAAAAAAAAGAAAAGAAAAGAAGTAATAGTGTTGTTCAGTTGACTCTAATTCAGTTTGGCTAAAGATGTGAATTCAAGTAAGAGATTGGAAAGGCACCTGAACCGTTGAATAATAGGTCAGAAGTAGTAGAGTTTTATTCAGAAAGAACAAAGACTTTGAACTCAGATATATATCTCAATTTGGATCCTGGTTCTGCCAATTTTCAGGAACTGGAATCTGTACAATTCATTTGGTCGGTATAAACCTCAGTTTCCCAAACTGTAGAATAAAGGTAATAATAACTTTCAAGAATGCTGATGGAATTAGAAAAGATAAAACTATAGTTTTTTAGCACATTGCATGCCAGATGTACTGGTTATTTGATATGAACCCTCCACAATCTCACCCTCCAGACCCATTATCGGCCATTATTGCTCTGTGACCAGGAAAGCTGGCTTCTGTGGACTGCATCACCTGTGGTCTCACACCCTCTGACTCCAGGTTGGACTTGGCCAATGGAAGGCACTGGCAAGAGATTTGTAAATGGGAAGCGGTACAAGCCAGGGCATGTTTTTCCCCACTTCCTCCCAGCTCGGCCAGTAAGGCATGTGGCCTTTCATGACAACAGCCCCTATTCATGACAACAGAAGCTTTTCCATGACTCCAGGTATCACCAGGCTTTCATGATGTAATTTCTTTTCCTGCTCAGGCAGCTTCCTTTGATGTTAGTCCCAGTTGCCCCAACATTCTTCATTGTCTTCCTAATGTTGTCCAGACTTTAAAAGAAGTCATTTTATTACAGTCCCTTATTCTGTTTCTTACTGGGACTCTGAAATATACCGGCTATATCTTGATTCCATTCTTATTATTTTAATAGCAATGAAAGCCACTAGACCATGGACACAGCATGATAGGAGCCATGCTTTAGGATATTTAAGGCTGGTAAATAGGCTAGATTCTGAGGAAAGAAGAAGAGGGAGACCAAAAGTAATTTTAATATAAAAAAAACAAAATTCCAGCTGATCAGTTTTAAGGGTCAGAGAAAGGATGGTGAGATATTGTGACTTATAAGAAGTATGTATGTATGGTCATTCTCATGACCAAATTACATACCTTAAAATTATTTTAATGCTTATTTATTTTTGAGAGAGAGAGAGAGAGAGAGAGAAGAGACAGTATGAGTGGAGGAGGGTCAGAGAGAAATCTGAAGCAGGCTCCAGGCTCTGAGCTGTCAGCACAGAGCCTGACATGAGGCTTGAACTCACGAACTGTGAGATCATGACCTGAGCCAAAGTCAGATACCCAACGAACTGAGCCACTCAGGTATCCCCCAAATCATACTTCTCATGTATATTTGGTCTTAACCCACAATTCCTGACTCACAGCTCCCAAAGCCTTTGGAATTTCCTGAGCCATAAGAGCAATGGAAGCATCTTTTGTTATACTACTTGGTCTCTTGTCCTCAGTTCCTGCAAACATGTCAGGGCCATGAAGGCGACTGAGTGTCTTGTTATTCAAAACCAACCCTCTCCCCCATAACTGGGTTTATGTTATTTTGGAAAGCACCTAACTGAAGGAGACTGGTTGCCAGCAGGACTAACCAGGAATAGAGGGTTGAAATTTTCAGTCCTACCTCTTGATTTCTGGAAATGGGAGAAGAGCTAGAGGTTGAATCAATCACCAACAGCCAATGAGTTAATCCATCATGCCTGTGTAATGAAACCTCCATTTAACAAAAACGAAAAGGAAGGAGTTTATAGGACCTCCATGTTCAGGAACCGAATGCTTTCACATACCACCATGCTGAGCCATAAGGTCCACAGGACAAACACTCCTTTGTTCTGGACCTTGTGCTCTGTATCTCTTCATCTAGCTGTTGACTCACATTCATTAATATCTATTGTCATAAGTCAGTAATCTAGTGAGTAAATGAGTTTCTTGAGTAATGGGAATCATTCTAAGAAATTAATCAAATCCAAGCAGGGGTGGTTGTTGGAACTTCTAATTTGGGGAGTGTCTGTCAGAAGCACAGGTTACAACCTGGGATTATGAATGGAGTTCAAAGTAGACAGCAATTGGAGGCCTGAGCCCTTTACTAGTGAGATCTGATGCTATGCTCAAGATGATGTCAGAACTTAGCTGAATCGAGTTGAATCATCAAACACCTCACTAGTGACTGAGAATTGCTTGTTGGTGTGCGGATACCTACTCTCAAACACACACACACACACACACACACACAAACACATACATGAACACACACAGAAGTTGGAATTGAGGACAGTAACCTAAAACAGGTGGTAACCACAAAAATGCAGAATAAGTGAAGAGTGGTCATCATTGCCAAATATGGTGATCAGGGAAGGGAAAGAACAAACACTGAATTCAAAGATGACCTGCAGGTATATTAGCTCTTTCACCAAATATTTGACTTTTACCCAAATATTTACCAACTAAATCAAACCTCCAGAGTTTTTAACTACTCATCAGAATTTTAATTTGTTCCAGCAGGCTGAGAAGATCATAGTCTTCATTGAGTAGATCTAAGGGAGAAAGAAAGAAACCAAAAAAGTGAAGGCAGTCTGGTAAACTTGGAGATATCCAGTGATTACAAGGCTGATTAATAATCCAAGGTATAATCCCAACTCCTGGTAACCAAACACCTATTAAATTCTCATTGTTATGTTAACAATTTTATGAAGTATGTTGTGTATTTGTATATGTGTTTAAACCTTCAAAATGACCCTAGGATTTATAATTATTTTTACCATTGTTAAAGTGAAGAAATAAAGGATAATGAAAGTTAAGGGGTGTGTGTGAATGTGCATATGTGTGTGTGTGTTTATGTTCTTTCTTTTATGTGTGTGTATATATTTCTATTTTTTCTTTCAGTTATAAAAGGTTTGCTCAAGGCAGAAAATTTTGAAGCCACAGAGAAGCACAAATAAAAAAAATTAAAATTAGCCAGAATCTCACTCTGAATAGTTTGGCAAATTTTTCATCCTTCATGTGTATAGAGAGATATACAACCCCTGTAATATATATACACATCTACATATCTTAATATATTTGCATACAAACACATATTCACATATATGTATACATGTATCACATACATACATTCACATTTTTTTAGTGTTTATTTTTGAGAGAGAGACAGAGACAGAGACAGAATGTGAGTGGGGGAGGAGCAGAGAGAGAAGGAGACATAGAATTCAAAGCAGGCTTCAGGCTCTGAGCTTTTAGCACAGAGCCTGATGCGAAGCTAGAATTTACAGACCACAAGATCATGACCTGAGCTGAAGTTGGACATTTAACCAACTGAGCCACCCAGGTGGCCCACACATAGTTAAAACTATACTCTAATAAAAGGTTTGTCGTCTTTTCTTACTATAATTTACTATCATACCCCAGATCACTTTTTTTTAATCTACAAATTTTATTCTATGCTAGGCATTGACTTTGGCACTGATTTGATTCTTATCACACAGTCCAGAAATGGTAGATTTGAGAACTAAAAATATACTTATGATCATAAATCTCATATTCTTTCTCATATGTTACAAGTGCTTTCAGTCTGATGCTTTCCATTCGTAGTCCTTAAACTAGTACAAACTTAATGCCAGTATGTTGAAATGTGGACTTTTTGTTGACCAAAGAAGTCTCGACATTATTTAATATTTGGTAATGGTTATTATGGTCCCCTCCCCTACCCGGACACCCCTGCCACTCTAAATATCTGATTGTCACTAAATCACAAACTTTGGAGGATTTCTATTGCTTTCCCCAGCAGCTTGCTACCATTTAGCCGTCACCGGGAGGCCCATGCCTGTTTATGAAACAGTTCCAGGAGGAAAAAAAAAAAAAGTGAGGGGCATCTGTAACCTTTCCCTTTCACTGTTTGTTGCTCAGGATTGACACTCTCCGATTTCATATCCAATGACGAAGTAATCAGAGATGGCTGGGGACAATGAATGTGAGTACTGGGACCAGCTCTGACTGCTGACTCAAATTCAACTAATAATTTTTTTTCTCTTCTATGGCATTCAGAGTCTGGATCTTCTTCCAAAGGCATTATTATAGGGGTGCCTGGGTGGCTCAGTTGGTTAACTGTCTGACTCTTGATCTCAGTTCAGGTCCTGATCTCAGGGTCATGAGTTCAAGCCTTGAGTTAGGCTCCACGCTGGGCATGGAGCCTACTTAAAAAAAAAAAATAAGAAAAAAACTTCAAAAGCATTATTATAGGGATACATGGTAATACAGTCAAGCTTTCTTGTATAAGTACAATTACATATTTCTAATAGACATAGAGAAAGGGAAGTTACTTGCATTGCTGGTAAGGCTGGGTAAGGCTAGGGGAACAAGGGAAAGGAGGCTTTAAGGAACATGAGAGAATAGAAGATAAAATGCTGGGTAGCTGTGTCATGTCAACATTATTTCTTTCAAACAAGATAAGACATTTAAAGCACAGCACTTGGGAAATAGTAAGTACGTGGTAAGGGTCATCTATAAATTCTCTCCAACTGATAGTCATTTCTACAAATGTGAACCCATTTTTGTTCATGTCAACATAGCACACAACATTATATAAAACATAAAACATTGGAAAACAAATATTCATAATCATAGCATCTACAGTTTAAAAATTATTACAATTTCTTCACATTCTCCTTTACTATATTTTTTTAAAAAAAATATGCATTCCTAAATACTTTTGCATAACCTAAAAAATGTACATGTGTAATGCTCCCATCCTCTTAAATGCCTATTTTAAGTCACAAATATTGACTGTGGTGGGACAGGTGACTGGGTCAGTTAATAATACATCTTAGAGTCCAAAATACACCCTAAAGGACCACAGAAGGGCATGCACTGGGCAGAGAGCTTGACAGACCTGGTGTTTGTTTGTTTAACTTCCTCATAAGAACATCAGGTTATAGACATGTGTCTAAGACTATGAATATCTCCCCACATTCTAAAACTGTCCTCGCCTATGAGCCCTCCACTCGTACTCAGAGTCAAAATAGGAGTGAAGAATCCTTTCACCTGAGTTGAATCTTGATCCTAGGTGAAACTGTAAGGAACAGACGAGCAAGGAATAGCTCTGAAAATAGTGTCACAATCTTGACTTGGAACCTTATTTTAGACAAAATCTTAACATATTTTTCTTTTTTCAGCAAATGTGCTCAGCATCCATTGTAAAAGTATGTAAATGACATTAAAGAATAAGGCTAAGATGAATTTACCTTTAATTATTAGATGACTGGAATCTTTGGCTCTTTGTATATCATTGAAAAATAGGTATCAGCACGATTCTGAGTGATAGGGTTAGGGTTAGGGTACTGGGCAACTTCATTCTAATATATGCTCTGCCTCTTGTATGCTATGTGACTTCGGGCAAGTTGCTTATCCTCATTCTGCTGAGGTTTGTTGATCTGTAAAATGGGATAATAATATTACCTAGCTCATAGGAAGGTGTGGATTCACTAAAACACATGTATTATAAATACATTATCTTTATATAAAGAAAGAAAGAATATATGTGTGTGTACACGTATACATATGTAAAACTTGGTGCAGCACAAGATTGGCACTGTGTAAATATTAGGATGTATTTTATTGCCATTTTTATAATTATTCCATTCACTTAGCAATGACCTTTCATTCATCCTTCTATCCTGTGAACTATAAAATAAAAGAAACTGTCAGTACCATCCAGGAGTTCCCCAGCGATTTTTGGCATTAATCCCCATTTTTACATTGGGACATTGACCCCTTTATAAGCTTTTTTCCCTCCATATCTCAGCTTTAGGTTGGCTGTCCCATTGGCTACCAAATAGCTTTAGACCCTGTCTTTTACCTGGATAGCAGAGAGCCAGTACTGATCACATAGTTATTCCTTCTTGTACTCAAGAGACACTACCTCTTCCTGCCCAAGAAGCATGATCATTCAATCATGGTTCATTCAGTTGATTAGGTTTATAATTTGTTTGGCGAATGCCATGTGGCCTATCTCTGGCTAATAAAACTAAGGGGAAGCCTTATGGCAAGGGGAAGGGGTGAGGGTGAAGGGTGTTGGTGTGTGGGGAGGAGAGGGCTTGAAGATTTTCCTCCATAATGAAAAGGATGTGTGGGAGATGATGTCTCTCTTCTACACTGTCTTCTGCAGTGAGACCTAGAACTTATACAATATAGAAGTTTTCTTTTCTCAAGTTTGTCTCCTCTTCTCTACTATAAGTTCTTTGAGACCAGGAAGGGTCATATAATCATTATGGTAACACCACCCTACCTTCCCCCACTACCATCCTAAATCTAATGGTCGATTCACAAATCATCTAAACCTACTTCCTTGAAGCATTCACTGACCCCCAATACAATGAATTATTTCTTCCTCCATGTTCCTTATATACTGTGTTCAACTTGAGCAATAAAACACCAAAGCAGATCAGATGCTGGCTCTAGAATCAAACTGTGTGGGTTTAAATATGTATTCAGCCAATTTTCTCTTTCCATTGTTCCTCAGTTTCCTAATATGCAAAATGGGGGTATACATAGTGACTATCTTTCAGGGCTCATGTGAGAATTAAATGAATCCATGATTGTAAAACATTTTAAATAGTGCTTAACATATAGTAAATATTTACTAAATTTGAGATATAACAATTTTATTATTTATGTCATTTTAATCCAATGAGCTGTTTATACATCTGCTTCACCACTGGATTGTGAGAGTAGCTTGAGCTGGGATTCTGTTTTCCATTTTTCCATTGGCTAGCAGATTGTTTGGCACATAGTAGGTGCTCTGTTAATATTTCCTTAAGTGAAGCATGAAGGAAGGAGAGAAGGAAGGAAAGAAGGGATGAAAGAAGAAAGGAAAGAAAGAAAGAAGGAAGGAAGGAGAGAGAGAGAAAGCAGGGGAAGGGAGAGAGGAAGGAAAGTTAATATTTCCTTAAGTGAAGCAGGAAGGAAGGAAGAAAGGAAGGAAGGAAGGAAGGAAGGAAGGAAGGAAGGAAGGAAGGAAGGAAAGAAAGAAAAAAAGAAAGAAAGAAAAGGAAGAAAGAAAGGAAAGAAGGAAGGAAGGAAAGAAGGAAAGAAAGAAGGAAAGAAAGAGAAGAAAATAAAGTATTTGGTATTTTGTGGGGTTTTCCCACCCTTGCGCTAGGGGTAAATTTACTAACCTATACAGTGAATCTAGTTACCTATTTCTACCCATTGTCCAGGATTCAAAATCTGTCTTGAGCATCTAAAAGCCACCTACTAAGAAAGCTGAGCTATGAAGGCCTATCATTTCTATAATGCACAAACGGTGCTTTCAGCTGGGCAGTGCCATCGTGACACAATGAACTCTATATTAGGGGTGTGCAAAGCCTGCAGACATAGAAAGCCAACTGAGGCCTCTGACAACATCTCTACTGTGTGGTCACACAGCCTGGCTGGAGCCCCAGAGGAACTGATTATATTGTAGAGACTGGTCTTCCACAGAGCATAGAACTCCCCCTGCCATGACAGGCTGCACAAAATGATCATATTCATGAGGTCCACACAATATTACTTGTTTGAGTGTCTGGGAGCTCACGCCACACCTGGGTGCTTAAACATTGGGCTTATGGCCTTTTAGATGCTTCATAATAAAAGTGTGAAGATCAGCCAGACTCCTCTCACAGGAAGTGGTCATTGGGCAAGTTCCACAATACATCAAAACAGTGAGAATGGATCAAACTTGGTAGATTACAATAAGTGACCTTTCCTTTTGCTATTGTTCACAATTATTTGGGAAGAGCTGAAACCAGATTCTGGAGCTGTGCCTTCATTCAGCAATGTGAACAAGCTCACATGAGGTCTATGACTTAAGTTAAAACCTTCATCCTATGTTGTTCTGACGCTGGTGGAAATGACAGGTTCTTCATTGTACAAAGTTCAATTTCTTTGACAAATCAGAGAGAACAGTTGTATATTCAAAGAAGCAACTCAGATTTTTGTAGCATATCTGTAATCCTATTATCCTCCTTTGCTCTGTCTGCGTTCTTTCTGTGATCTTGGTCCTGCCTAGTTAATTCCAACTTTCCCCAGTGACAATCAGCTCCCTCATCTGACATTCAGTTGGAGCCAATGGCTCTTTCACCCTCTTTCATAGCCTTCTGTTCTGTTCCTACAATATACTCAACACAGTCTGTAATTACAATTTGTAATCTGGATGTTTGAAGGCTATCTCTCTCTCTCTCAATAGTGCTCTGAGGACCTTCTCTACCTAAAGATCCCAGGAAGACATTAAAATGCAGACTCCTGGGGGTGCCTGGGTAGCTCAGTGGGTTAAGCATCCAAATCTGGATTTCAGCCCTAGTAGGTCATGATCTCACAGTTTGTGGGATCGAGCCCCACATTTGGGTCCATGCTACTAGCTTGGGATTCAGTGCTAAGGATTCTCTCTCCCTCCCTCTCTTGCCCCTCTCCCGCTCACATACACATACATTCTCTCTCTCTCTCAAGATAAATAAACATTAAAAAAATGCAGACTCTTGAGTCCCATCCCAGAATTTCAGAATCCTGATTACAGGAAGTTGTTCGCAGCTATTTTTTTAGACACTGAAGTTTGAGAGCTATTTCACAAAAGTTTCTGTAGAGGCCATGTCAGTTGTCCTGAGCTCTGATCCTCCAGTGGAGGACTCAGTGCCTGGCACTTAACAGACCCAAAAGAAATCCTTTTTACATGAACAAAAGTTAAATTTTGACTATCAGAAAGACAGTTGTTATTTCATCCCATTGTTTTAAAGGTCTTTCAGACAAAAGGTTTAAATGTACTTCAATTCCACAATTATGTAAGCTTGGGAATAGAGTTGTTTTGGGTAGACTTTATCAGGTGTAAGAAGGCCTTAAAATCTTCCAGGTGGGAACTCCTGTGTTTCAGCCAAGAAGTTGATACACTGGGCAAGAAAAGGATTTTGCAACCCTCTAGACTCGACTGGCACTTACTAGCTATGTGGCTTTTGCCAATTTACTTAAAAGTTTTGAGTTTCAGTTTTCTCATCTGTAAAGCAATGGCTATATTAAAATGTGATTGTGAACACACAAATAAGAAGATACAAACATAGAACTTACACTACGTTTGGCCTTAATGGGCCATCAGTGAATGATGGCCCTTGTCTGCCTGATTTCCTGGTTCAAATGAATTGTTTTAAATACAACCAAGGAACACGTTGTCCAGCAGTGAGCACCCCCTGCCCTTTTGCCATCATTGTTAGTAATGTTTAGGGAGCACAGAAGTTCTTAACCGGAATATTAAAGGACAATAAATACAGCCCTGAACTTGAATTTGCAGAATAGGTTTTCTTGATCATTACTATTTTGGGACAATGGGTGGCTTAGCACCATTCAATGCACCAGAGATCTGACTTGGAAACTGAGGCAGGGCTGGGAAGATCCAATCACAGAGATAATTTCTCAGTGGGGATGACTTCGGGCTACACTGTGATGACGTATACTTGAACACAATAAGATAACTCATTAAAAAGAAGGAACTAACAGGCATATTCAGGTCTGTTGCAAACTACAATTGTATCTGTATTTTAAAAGGGCCACAAATATAAACAATATCCAGCCATGGCAAAGGAATAAAAAATAAAAGTCTTTTCTTTCTCCCTCACTGAGCTCTTTGGAGAAGGCATTCTAATTGTTATAGCTTTTTTACTGGAAAAAAAAAAAAGATGAGACTTGAAAGGCTTAAGAAAGCTTTGGCAAGTCCATCTTTTCCAGCTGTGTTAACAAACTTCTGTAAAACAGATGGGTGGCTGGCTAAAACACTCAGAACTGCAAACTCTCTTAATCGATTGACACTTCCCAGTGCTATGAAATCCATAATAAAATTAACCCTTCCATCTCTGCTCCAGGAACATTTGGGGTTTGTTATGTCTTTTTCACTTTTGCTCCAACTATTAAAAGGAAACGCATTTTAATCGCCCTTACCCTTTCTCTGTGAAAGTTCTTCTTTGTAGATGTAGATAGCAAAGTCGGTGGTAGAATTTTTCTTAAACAACTAAGTCCTATCACATTGGAAACAGATGATTTCTTTAGCCTCATATTCTCTAGATATTCAATAACACCCAAGTCACTATCAATACTTGCTAAATAACATAAAAGTATAAATACAGCAGTCATATGTAAATAATACAGAATGTTTACATAGGCTGGATAGTTGTCAAAGGACATCCACGCACAATAGTGTCTTTCAATATGTGGACATTATACAACGATTTTCATGAATATTCCAGGGCAAATGTTATCAGTGATAATGCAATACACAGGCTTCCTGGATTGTTTCATTTGGTGGCATTCCTTGTGTTTCTAACAGAGTCTGGGCATGGTGGGATTGCGGGTAGAATGTGGATAACAGCCTCTCATGTTGTTGTCAGTTCCTAATCATGAGTCTAGCTGTTATATTGCACTCTGTGCGAGAGGATCTAGTTGCATGAAGTTAAAATGAAACTTGGGTGAGTAATAGGATGACAGCCAAATAGAGTGTTACAGTTTGTCCAGGATTGTCTGGAAAATCCAGCAACTCCCAACAACCTCCTTTGGCACAGCTGGTCACCAAAATCCACAGTAGGTAGCATTTTTATTGTATAAAACACAAAATAGAGGGATGCCTGGGTGGCTCAGTTAGTTAAGCATCCAACTCTTGATTTTTGGCTCAGGTCATAATCTCATGGTTTGTGAGATCAAGTCCCATGTTGGGTTCCTCAGTAGAGCCTGCTTGGGATCCTCTCTCTCTCTCTCTCTCTCTGATCCTCCCCTGCTTACATGAGCTCATGAGTTCTCTCTCTCTGTCTCAGAAAATAAATCAATAAACTTAAAAAATAGTTTTAAAACACAAAGTAGAAAAGGTCATTTTAATGTGGTTATGAGTATCTGTCCCTAAATAGAGCATCAAAAACTTAAATGTAGAAGGAATGTTTACCTGAGTAACTATCAAATGCATTTTGGTTTGAGTTCATAACTAGAAGGTAAAGTTTCCTTTGACTATTCTGCTGGAAAAGTCTTCAGCATGCCTATTTTATTTTCCTGTTGATATTTTAATATATAAAATGAAAACCTGAGACACAAATGTCAGGACATTTAAAAGTGACATCTCCAATATGTCCAGAGCTCTTTGCCAAGTTAAAATAGTCACTGGTGTTAATAATTATCAAAATGAATGCTGTGTTGCCCTTGTTAAGAAAGATTCTACAGGGACGCCTGGGTGGCTTAGTCGGTTAAGCGTCTGACTTTCGCTTAGGTCATGATCTCGGGGTTTGTGGGTTCGAGCCCCGCGTCAGGCTCTGTGCTGACTGCCAGCTCAGAGCCTGGAGCCTGTTTCAGTCTGTGACTCCCTCTCTCTCTGACCCTCCCCTGCTCACACTGTCTCTCCTCTCT